>OX411306.1:68484567-69008904 GCA_948150685.1 Rhaphigaster nebulosa | reverse complement strand
TTACTCCGCCGTATTTCAAGAGCTCAGGATGGATCCTACCGAGGCCTGGGGCCTTATTTTTTTCAGCTTCAACAGGTAACATTCCACTTCTAACGCGTCTGGGGGCTCAGCATCATTCTGGATGTTTTCCGGATTCGTCGTCTGTGAAATTGTCTCACTGTGTGCTGCTGCGGCCTCGCATCCTGGGCTCTTGAGCGTTTCTAAAAAGTGTTTGGCTCACCTTTTGAGGACGTATTCCTCGTACAGGAGAGGAGGTTTCCCAGCTCATCGTTGCTGGATGTCACTTAGGGCTTGAACGCGGTTCTGCTTTCGTTCACAGCTCGGAAGAACCGCCTGCTGTCATTTATGTTTTTTAGATTCTCCATTTCTTCCATCCTTCCGTTTTCTCATGCCCTTTTCTTTCTGCGGTGGATCCTCTTCACAGCCTTTCTTTTCTCCCTGTACGTCTCACTGGTATAGCGCGTGTGCCGGTGGATCATTCTATTGTAGGCATCATTCTTGCTATTCGTCGCTTGGAGGCATTATATATCTTCGAACTACGGAGATATGGGTGTCCTTATAGTGAGTACCACTATTTCTTCTGCAGCAGATGTCCGCTCAAATGTAGCCTTTCCACTGACTGTAATTATCACTGCTTGCACACCTTAGTTCGTTTGACAGCTTATCTTCGAGCTTCTCCTGATAGGTTAATCGTTGGACATGGTCCTTGAGCTTGTCTACATTGAATCTTCCCTGTCCCTTTGATGCTTGGCTCCTCCTTAGCGATATGCGCCACCTAATTCTTGCGATTATCGGAGTCCATGTTTGCGCCTCTATAGACTCGGACATTAGTTAGATTGGACCTGTTCCTGGCACTTATCAGTAGATGGTCAATCTGGTTAGAATGTAGACCATTGGGTGAGCTCCGCGTTTCCTTATATATCCCCTTTCCAGAGAACAGCGTTGTACCGATTACTAGTTCATGTGAGGACGCAAAGTTGACGAGTTTCTGACCGTTAGCATTGTTGGTTTCGAGTTGGCTGTATCTTCCAATTGTGGGCTGATAAGCTTTCTCCTTTCCAATTTGCGCATCAAGATTCCCGAGAATAAGCTTCACGTCGTTGTTAGGACATCCATCAAAAGTCCTGTCCAACTCCTCGTAAAATGTGTCCTTATCTTCTGCCGCAGCTACTAGCTACTTGTTGGAGCATGGCAGCTGATTAGTGAGTAGTTAAAGAACTTTACCTTCAGATGGAGGTAGCATATCCTTGGGCTGATGGGTATAAATTTTAGTACCAGTTGTCGTGCCAAAAAGTAAAGTACTTTATTTCGTGAATTCCGCTTCCTAGCCAGCGGACTTCTTGAATAGCAGCTACGTCAATTCTATAGTTGTCAAATTGTGATAAGAGTCCACGGAGGTCTCCTTGTCTATATAATAATAAAATGCGAGTGACGACATCCATTCTCGCAGCGGGGAAATGGGTCCTTGCCGGGGGAAGCGGACTTTCGGTTGCCGGCGGAGACGCGCCGTACGTCTGGTGACGCCTCGATCTACCCCGTGAGCCCTTGGTCGGAGTCTTAGGCCGCGGTGAAGACCTGGTTGGGTCCGGATCTGGAGTTCGTTGGACAACTTTCAGGCCATTAATCTCTGTCTCACTCTAGTTGTCACATTGTGATAAGAGTCCCCGGAGGTCTCCTTGTCTATATAATAATAAAATGCGAGTGACGACATCCACTCTCGCAGCGGGGAAATGGGTCCTTGCCGGGGAAGCGGACTTTCTGCGCGCCATTAACTAGCTTGCAGGCCATTAATCTCTGTTTCAAGAACGCGATGATCTCGTCCGCGGCGGGAACTCATTGCTCGCGGACGAGATCATCGCGTTCGTGAGACAGAGATTAATGGCCTGAAAGTTGTCCAACGAACTCCAGATCCGGACCCAACCGTGGACTATTATCACAATTTGACAACTATAGAATTGACGTAGCTGCTATCCAAGAAGTCCGCTGGCTAGGAAGCGGAATTCACACAATGAAGTACTGTAAGAGTGTTAGGGTTAGGTTCATTAAGTAATCCAATTACAAAAGGAAAAATCAATATATTTAAAAGCTTTTAACTAAAACTACTTGCACATTATAAATATAAATTTAAAACAAAAACAAAATTAAGCATGCTTCTGATTTGACTATACAAATTGACTAAATTAACTATACTAAAGAAAACAAAAATAAAATGTAAATAAACCTTCTTCTCCGTTACGCAACCAATTCACTAACAATTATACAAAGAAAAAATTAAACAGACTATCCTACTATTTCTCTCAGCAACTACCACTACTAGCTACACAAAAATAAATATGTACAAAATTGAGCAAGCACGTTACACCGGCAATCACACACAGAGGGATAACCTTAACATAACCAACGTGATAAGAAGTTCCCAGCTGTAAGTGTCTTAGACGGTGTTATTACAGGGTGGCTGTGGCTAACAGTACTTTACTTTATTCTATAGCTGTCACCATTATTACATTTTTAAACAATACTTTTTCGTAATCTTCAAAACTAATCTATTGTTTTAATGAGGATGTTTTTACGCCTTTAGCACGCTTTTTTACATCAGTTTCCATCAGTTTTTTTACATTTAATCGCGTACATTTTTGCTTTTAACTCCACATATTTTAAAATTATCTTGCAATTGGCTTCCAGTGGTATGATTGTTTCAGGTAAGAAAGGTAGATCATCATGAATATGATGAAGTTCTTGAGGGTAACTAATATCAACTTCGAAAATATATCCAATTTCATCATCACCCTTCAGATCGAATAAATTAATACATTCCGGACTTTTAACCCACTCAAATCTTATGGTAAATTCATAGCCATTGACTGGCCGTAGAGATTGTTAGCTTCTAAATAGAATAATTAACTCGATTCTTCGTTGGAATTGAAGTTACTCATGTATTTATTATTTGCTTCTGCATACCTGTGTGATAATTGAAACAAACCTCCTCGAATCCCGTGCTCTATAATTAAAATCATTTATTCCTGCAAGAGTTCTATGTTCATTTTGGTATATTTTAACATAGCATCAAATGTCGAACCGCGGACAGTAAAATAATGAGCTGAAACAAGCTCATGCGTCTTTATCATACCATTTCCGAAAGATTCGGAGACGTCACAAATCAGGTTTAGGTTTAGCGATTAACAGTTCAAAGTCCATGTTTACATTTCACCTGGACATCAACCAAATTGATTATACATGATTGAACCTGTTTACATTTACGAAAAGTTAAATATTATAAAGTTTATGTAAACATTGAGAAGGTTACGACTAAACCGTTGGGAAGATTACAACTTTTTAAAATGGGTTCATGGCCCTTCGACAAAGGCCCAAGTACCTGAGTCGCTGAAAAAAAATGGCAGTCGAGTGAAATAGAATGATGGAGCGTGGAGCAATGGTGTGATTTCAAGTTGCAGAAGGAGGGTGGAGCAGGGGAAGGCATCGAGTCCTTTCGCGGTTTGGCCCTAGAGAATGTGGCCGACGACTAGGTGGCGTTTCGAGCTCTCTCGCGGGAGCAATGAGTTCCCGTCGCGGACGAGATCCGACCAGAGGTGGCATCCACTGGCGCGATGCTTCCGATTCTTGGCGCTGACCATTCGCGAACGCCACGACTTTGTCAAATCTGCCGAGATCTGTCCGAATTGTCTGAGATCGGGTCTGGGAGCCTCACAGTGTCGGTTGTCGTTCACGTGCACGTTCTGCCACGCCAAGTACCGCAGCATACTGCTGAACATCCTCCCGATTCTCCTAGCGCTAGAGCTTCTTCGGGGTCAGGCAATTTCGTGGATCACCTTCGTGACGCGTCCGGCCATCGTAGCCCTCCTTCCGAATCGCTCATAGGAACTGCGTACGCCGTGTTAACCGGATCCCAACGTTCCGCGCCAGCACTAGTGACACGACTCCGGCAGCCAATACACATTAATCACCATTGAGCTGGCTTCCCGGATAGGCAGCTTAATACAGCCCTTTGGCGGGAGAATCACGGGCTTAGGAGGCGTTACCGCCGACGATGTTAAGGGATGGATGATGTGCAGACCATGATCCACCATCAACGATGAGACGAATTTCAAGATCCACGCTCTGGTGGTCGAACGCATCACGTCTGATCCGCCCAGGCGGCCCATTCGCATGTAGTCGCAAGATTGGTACACCACCTTCTAGCTGACCCTTCAATAGGAGTCACCGGATCCGTGGACATGCTCGTTGACCTCGACTTTTATCCACGTCTCATCACTGGTGGTCCCACCAAGGCTCCCTGATGGTCATCTCTACATCTGGCCTACGGTCCTCGGCAATGTTGTCATGAGAACATACTTTGATTATGCTTCTCCCGCCCTTCGTCGACGCCACTCTCGTGAGCGCAAGAATTAAGGACCTGAATTAATTTTTAGTCCACTGCGCTGAGCAACTAAAGCGGGTCATTGATTTCACGTTTCGCGGATCTTCGATCCTCCTGAGTTTTTAGAACTCACAAGTTTTCTCGCTAAAACACTCCTCCGGGAGATTTAGCGTCACAAAACGTGATATCACTTAAATCATGATCTGAGTGCTGGAGTCGGATTACGGCCATTTTTATCCTTGCAGCAAACTACTTATAATGTTTTCCTTACTCTGTTCAGTTATCTAATATGATATTTTTTTTCTCAATTGTTCGCCTGCCAGACATGCATAAGATTTGGACCAGGGTTGGAACATCGAAAGTAAAATATCGATATTTTGCGATATCGCAAAACCTAATATCGATATCCACCGATAATCGCCAGAAAAATATCGATATATCGAAAGGAAATGGATGAAAAAGCAAAGAAGAGTGTATCAAATGAGTATAATGTTAAACTGTAAAGAAGGTTATGAAATAATCTAATTTAATTAGCCATGAATCATTATAAAAAAAGATAGAAAAGAATTATATTTAAAAAAAAAATGTTATAACATATTTAAAATTTTGAAGACTTTTAGCCATATTTCATTTGTTGTATTCTTCTATAAGTTTTTCTATAATAAAACCTTCAAGTTCTAAAAATTGTATTTATCTCATAACATTGTGCATTCTCAAAACATTCATCTAAAGGCATGTAATTTGTATATAAATCTTATCTACTAATGATTGCTTGATAATTAAATTTTGTTTATTCTTATATTGTTGGTGAAACTATAGAATCGTGATCCCAACATGGCGGACGTCTAGATTTTTAGGATCTGACCAATCTTAAAAATCTAGATGCCATGTTGGAGTTACAATTCTGGAGTTTTACCCAATAATGGAAATTGTTACTTAAAATAAAATACAGTAGAATCTCGATAATTCGTATCGTCAAGGATTCGAAAATTAAATATCAAATATCGAGATATTTAAATTACCGAGATTTCCAATAATCAGTAATAAAATATCTGATGTGGACAGCACATGACTTCCTTGTACGCCTATTAAACTATAAATCGGTGGCTCAAAAAGTGATCCTGAATTTGGTTACTAGTTTCCGAAGATCGCAGTATCTCAAAAACAACACTGGGCATCGCGACATCCATGTATTGACACACACACACACACACAAATAGGGAGGAAAACCAGTATTTTACACTAAATTTTAACACCTAAAACAAGTAATAAAAATGTTTAATTGGATTGGAAACCAAATTGCGATTGTAACCTTTATTACCGAAACATATGATTTATGTATTTAATTTAACTATAATTTTTTATATAAGCTTATATGAGAAAGAAAGTCTAATGAACTTCAAGTAAAGTACCGCTTCCGATTTTCCAATTTAGTCCAAAATCTAGTATGTTATTTAAATCAATATATAAGTAATAAATACCAACTTTGAGAAGTTTTGCAAAGTATTTTAATATAATTTTTGATGGAAATCAATTATGACCTTCAAGTAAAGTACCACTTCCGGCAATTAAGCAGTGACCAAAAAGGGAGGTCCACAACTAGATTTTACAACAATCCTAAATACAAAATTTCAACTTTCTACGGTTAACCGTTTTTGAGTTAACACATGCCATTAACCCAGGAAGTATTTGTTATTAAAAATGGTTTATAACCCAGGAAATTATTGTTATGCTTCCTGGTTATCAGCATTAAAACAAGTTCTATTTCCTTAATCATCTCTTATTCTATTGTATGTATAAAAACCTATCTGAAAGGGACAGATCAACCAGTATCTAGAATGTAGTATTAGAATAATTATTTAGAATATAGGACTAGAATAAGAATCAGTCTTAGAATATAGTTTTAGAATCAGTATCAGAATGTTAATTAGAATGTAAGAACCAGTATTAGAATGTAGGACTAGAATAAGAATCAGTATCACAATGTAAGAATCAGTATAGAATAAGTATTATAATGTAAGGTAGAATAAGATTATGTGAGACACTCTCACTATGTTTAACTTTAAGCCTAGTTATAATATCTTTAGAGTTTAGCTGTCACTCAGTAGCTCATTATTTATATCATGTAACTTGTACTTCTGTCTAATAAAGTAATTTCAAAGGCTTACGATCACCGCCATTTGTTAATCGAATGAACGTACGTACGTCTGTACGCCGCGACGAAACTAGTCAAAATGGATATTTCCGTTGAAATCTGAAAACTGAAAATTTTCGCGATTACAATACTTCCTTTATTTCATACAAGGAAGTAAAAAAGAAAAGTCAATAAATAAATACAAATGAAAATTATAACAAGTCATAATGCAATAACTTCTAGAATATGAAATAGTTATTAATATTCTAATTGATTACGTCTTAAAACAAAATCCACACGAACTTCGTATGTTAATAAGATATGACAAAATTGTATTAACAAGAATGGACATATAAACGACCTAGTTAGATCAACAAAATCTTATATCACATTTTTTAAAAATTCGTTTTTACTTCCTTGTACGAAGTAAAGGAAGTACTGTAATCGCGAAAATTTTCGGTTTTCAGATTTCAACGGAAATATCCATTTTGACCATCCCTGAATCCATTTTGACTAGTTTCGTCGTGACGTCTTTACGTACGTTTCTCGCATAACTCAAAAAAGGTTAGCAGTAGAAAGTTAAAATTTCGTATTTAGAATTATTATATAATCTAGTTGTGAACATCCCTTTTTGATCACTGCATGAATACCGGAAGTGATACTTTGCTTGAAGGTCATTACTGATTTTCATCAAAAATTATATTAAAATATTATGCAAAACTTCTCAAATCTGGTATTTAAGACTCAATTATTAATATAAATAACATAATAAATTTTGATAAACATAGGCAAACCGGAAGTTGTACTTTACTTTAAGGTCATATTAGACTTTCATCAAAAAGTATATTTATATATAAATAACATCTCAAATTTGGTAAATTAGACTCTTATATCAATATAAATAATTTAATAGATTTTGGCTGAAATTGAAGATCCGAAAGGAGTACTTTACTTGAAGGTCATAAGAAACTTACATCATAAGTATATTGAAATTTATTACAGAGATCATGTGTTTCGGTGATAAAGATTATAAACGCAATTTTTTTTCCATTCTAATTAAATAATTTTATTACTGGTGTAATAATGTTTTATTTTAAGTGTTAAAATTGACTGTAAAATACTGGTTTTCCACCCCATTTGTGAGATGAACAAGTCTGCAGCAGGAGAATAAGATATAAGTTAAGTGGGTTTTTTCCACTTAAAATGTCGAAAGTGTCGAATCCGAATGCTTTGTCTAGTGATATTGATAGTTTAAATGTTGTTACGGAACACGAAGAAATCTCTTGGAAATTTCAGTTATTATGAGACCTCCAGAAACAAGAGTGTGTGTGTGTCTATAGATGGATCTCGTTACGCCGAGTATCGTTTTTGAGATTCTGCAATATTCGGAAACTAGTAACCAAATTCAGGATTACTATTTGAGCCAGCGGTTTATTGTTTAATAGGCGTACAAGGCAGTCGTGTTGTGCACATCAGATATTTTTCTTTTGGTGCAATCCTTGAAGACGGATCTTATTGATGGCTTCGATAAGCATATTCAGAGCAGAAAATACGTTTACACAAGCATCTGATTTTTCTAAGAAATGACACACGTTGTAGATGTATTATTTCACCATTCTAGAACTAATCATCGGCACATCAATTTCTTCTTTATCTCCTTTTCATACGGAGTCAAAATTCCTCGTCAGTTAGGATCCTAGCTACCGCTGAATCTTCGTCGAAATAGGCGAAATATCGAAAAGTTTCTTCAAAAGGGGAGTTTCTTCATTTTGAGGCAGGTGATTTCTAACATCGATATTTTATAAGAGTTGTGGCACTATGTCCTTGCTTTAAATGTCTTAAATCGTTTAATTATGGCAAAGTCTAGAGACTGCAGCTTAAAGGTTGTGTTGGAAGGCTAAAACAGAACATTACCGTCAGTGAGTAATATGGTATTATTTTGGGCCGTACAATAGTCAATAAATAGTTGAAAATTTTCGCGTTTTTTTATTCAATATCTGTACCCATTCGTTCAAAATTTCGCTTGTGGCACATGATTTTATGTTTGTACGATTAGCTATCAGTAACGTTTTTGTTTTTAAAACACCTTGCTTTTACATATTTGTCAGTCATGAGCGAACTTAATTTTTCAGATCAGTTGGCGGCTACCAATATGGTTACAGGTTATTAAAAAATAAAAATAAAAGAGATATGAATAGAAAAAAAAAGGGTAAATTCATAGAAACTATACCTCTCTCACTCACTAACCTCTTCTCTTGAAAAGATTAAGAGTTAACCATATATTTTATTTGGAAATTCGAATTATAAGAAGTTTACATTACTTGGAAGACGAAAATAAATACGAATTATTGAGGGGACTGGATTGCAGTGTTTTTATACGTTATAAAGAGAAATTTTCAAACGAGCAGAAAATCCATTCGGATTATCGGGATATTCGAATTATCGGGATATGAATTTTCGATATTCTACTGTAATATAGTTTAACATATCGGTGTCATCGATATATCGTTGTAAAATATTGATATCATCGATATATGGGATGTTAAGATATCGGTAGAAAATATCGGTTTTTCAACTCGCCTTTCGATATTCCAACCCTAATTTGGACTCTTGATTATTGCAAGACCATTGTATATAGTTGTATATATTTCCTAATTGATACTTATAGCTTGTCTAAAATGGTTATTTGTTATATATTAATAGTAAGTTAATATCATAGGTGCATGCTTATTTGGATAATTGCTATTGGCTATTGTTGATTGTAAATATAAATTCATTTTATTGATATACAATATAGCTGAGTGCTGGAGTCGGATGACGGTCATTTTCATCCTTGCATCAAACTGAAACCCCGCCTCTCTTAGCACTTTTTTTAATCTGTTAAATTTGGCTGAACCAAATTTAGGTAGGCGGTATGTCGGATTTACAGCCTCCGATTCCTTTGCCTGGCTCAAATTTCCGGATCTTTTTTTGTTATATATATATTTTAAGGGCCCCAGGTCTCATATTTTTCACCTCCATAGCGACGGTGGCCGCACAACGTCGAAAAGGCGGCATCTAGACAAAACCCCATCGCTCTATAGGCAAGGATTAAGCTTCACCTCATCATTGCTTATCACTTCGAGAGGCCTTCCTTCTCCCCTTTTAATACCCTCTTTTGAAAATTTTGATCCTAACCGAGAATCGTTCAAATTGTACTTGACATGTTTTGACAATTATTTACAATTAAATGCATTTCAACAAGTGAAGAGCAAAGCTGTCGACAGCTTTTTATCAATTCGATTAGCGCTACTCATTTCAAACTTCTTTGGTCCATTATCTTACCGAAATATCCGCAAAAACAACTTACAGCGAGATTACAAAGCCTCTAGAAAAACACCTGTGCCCTAAACGAAATATTTTAGTCGCTCAGCACAGGTTCTTTTCAACGTATCAAAACCCCGATCATTAATTGCCGATTATGTAGTTGTTCTGCGACAGGATATAAATGAATGTGAATTTACATCACCTTCTGATTGTAAAACTAGCTTCTCAAACGTACTTCTCAAACTAGTAAAACTAGCTACTCAAACGTCCCTCTGGATATGCCTGGATAATGGATAGTTTGTCTTCGAAATTTGTTGTCTCATTTATCCAAAAATGTCAATCGCACAAAGGGAAACAATACAAACACAATTGAAGAATCTGAAAATGCTGATTTTGACGACGCTTTTGGAATCAACCAAAACGTTGATATTTTTGAAAATCGCCATTTCAGTGTCCAGGATAGCGATAAATATTTTGTTCAAGTCAACATCGAAAATCGATGTTAGGAATTTGAAGTTGATTCTGGAACAGGATTCACATTACTGCCACGCTCACAGTTCAATGGCCTCAAACTCAATATACCACTCGAAAAATCAAATTTAGATTTTCGATCCTACACTAACATCTTTCGCCCACATGGGAAAATTCGAGTCAATGTCCAGTTCAAAAATCGAATTTCAAAAGAAGAAATATTCATTGTTCCAGATGATCATACCCCAGTGCTGGCCAAAGTATGGATTCGACACTTTGGGATAAATCTTAATGAACTGGACAGAAATTTTGCATCAATCCTAACGGAAGTTAATTCAATTTCAACCCAGGACAAAATTTTCAAAAATTACTGCTCTATTTTTGAACGAAGGTAGGTCGTGTCCCAAACATCACTTGCAATCTACATCTTGGGAAGCATTCAAGGCCAGTTTTTATTAGCAGCCGCGATGTCCCCTATGCACTGAAGGAAAAGGTAGATACAGAATTGGATTCCCTTGAAAGGGATGGCATCATTACAAAAATTTACCATAGTGATTGGGATTCCCTATTGGTCATCGTCCCAAAACCTGAAGGAACTGTTCGATTCTGTGTCGACTACAAATCGGCGTTAAATCCTCAAGTACAAACCGCTCGATATCCAATTAGAAGAATCGAAGAAATCTTGAACAGTCTCCAAGTATCATCTTATTTTTGCCGGAGGAACTTATTCAAAGCCCATCTACACGTCGAAATGAATCAGCAAAGCCGTGCTATCAAAACGATTTCAACTCATCGCGGGACGTATTTGATGAATCGCCTATTATTCGGCAAAGGAATTAACAGAATTTTGGACCAGATTCTTCAGGCACAATTTCATATTTCGATGATATCGTTGTTCATTGCAACAAAATGGAAGAATGTCAAAACCGCCTACAAAATTGTTTGGATCGTTTAAGAAAATACGATCTTCACTTGAACAAAAAGAAGTGTGAATTTTTCAAAGCTGAAATTAAATACTTAGGATACACCATTAGAATAAATAAATTCCTCAAATCATCGGAGAAAATCACAGCAATTGTGGAAATGGCACGTCCGATAAACGCTGATGACGTTCGCCGCTTCCTTGGAATAATAACATATTATTCTCGCTTCATTCCAGATTGTTCGACATTAACCTATCCACTGCGGGAAATTATCCAAAAAGATTCAAAATATTACTGGTCGGCCAGATGTAAAGCCGCGTTTCTAAAACTGGAAAATGAAATTTCCAGCGACAAAGTTCCTTTTGAACCTCTGCTTCCAACAATCGTCACATGTGATGCTAGCCCCACCGGGATCGTGCTGTGCTTTCGCATCAAATCAGTTGCGAAGAAAAACCTGTCGCGTTCGTCTCATGTTCTCTGACCCCTGCTGAGAAAAATTATAGTCAGCTGAATAGGTAGGCACTAGCGATTGTGTTTGGGATGAGCCACTTCTATATGTACATTCATGACAAAAAGTTTCTACTGGTAACGGACAATCAACCACTTTCTCGGATTCTTCATCAATCAACCAAATTGCCAGCTATGACGTCAGCGCGTCTTCTAAGGTGCGCCTCATTCTTATCTCAGTTCGACTATGAAGTCAAATTCAAAACGGGATCGGAGAATGCAAATGTCGACTGTTTGTCAAGAGCCTCCCTATGGATTACGTTCTTAGTAAAGAAGTCCACATGATTTGTTTTTCGATCATCAACGAAATTTCAAACAATAGCATCGCAGCTGAGACGATCGCTGCGGAGACTGACAAGGATGAAAGCCTTTCAAAAATTAAGATTGACATGGTGGACGGAAAATATACCGATTTGGACTATGCCCTTGATTCAGGCATTCTTATCAAAGGCCAACGGGTTTTCATCCCAAGAACGCTTCAGCCTTATTCAAGAATTCTAAGAAATACACATAGGAATTTAAAAAATGAAACAACTTGCGCGGAGATATTGTTCGTGGACTGGAATCGACTGTGAAATCGAGCGCCTCGTACGATCATGTGAGGCCTGTGCAGAAATCAAGAAAAACCCATCGAAAGTTCCCATACATTCCTGGGAAGAACCAATTGAAAATTTGGATCGGCTGCACATGGACTACGCTTGTGGAAGCAATGGTATACCTTTTCTAATCGTTGTCGATGCTAAGTCACGCTGGCCTGAAATCCGTTGCATCAACGAGGCTCCAAAGACATCAAAAACCTACTTCTGGAAATATTTTCAACCCACAGGTTCTCTCGGGTACTTGTGTCTTGTATCTATAAGCTCGCGTCCAATCTAGGTACTTCGCAAATTCTACGGCTCAATGGCGCTTTGGCACCATCTTGAAGAAGTATGGACGTCTTCATTATCTTGTGCAACTCGACGATGGATTCATCTACAAGCGTCATATTAACCAATTAATTCGAATCAACATACCAAAGAATACAGTGAGTGCGCCGGCTCTACCAGTACCTAGTTCGACGCAGGGAAGAAAGAAGCACTACCTAGAAGGACATCAACTTCTGCAATTCCATAACTAGTCATTGAACGCCTGCGTGTGAACCTGAACAGCCCAGGAAAGAAGAACAAGATCCTAATCCACTAGAGATCCTAATCATCTAGACCAAAACTTTATCCTGGAATTGAGACGCTCTGTTCGACCCCGCCAACTGCCTCGACACCTTCTAGATTATGTGCTTCACATCCTCAAGTTGTGTTTAAATTATAAACTATGTGCTTCACACTTTTGATTAGGCTGTGTGTAAATTAAGAAAGAAGTTAAATTTTCATTTTTTTTATATTCAGTTCTGATTAAAATTTTGTGGGGGAGAGACTGTTATAACCCTCTAGGGACGGTGCAGTCACATGACTCAGTGCCCCATTTTTGTGTCTTGAAGTTAACCTTATGGACGGTTATGTCTTCTTAATCAATCTCCATCCTTGTAACTATTAGAGATACCTTGTAGCTTCACCAAATATGAGTGTTAAATAAACTTTTTTGGAAATATTATATTGTTGATACGAATAAAAATGTTTCCATAATATCGCTTATACTTCGAATGTATTAGAGGAAAGAAATTTCTCCCTCAGGTATGCTTCATTATTTACCCAAGAGGCCCGATTTGCGTCGTTGACCTGAAGCCCCTAAATGTCTAGACATGTAACTAGTTACGCCACTGTAGGCGCACCGAATAGGCAGATCCACTGATTATACAAGGCGATTGAGACGGTTTCCACTATGATGTCGTGTAGTGATACTGCTTCCGTCCATCGCGTTTGGTCTATAGTATTTTAGTGTCTTCGTTTCTAGTAGTATTTGTTATAGTACGATGTGTTGATGTATCGATAGTGATCATATGTGATTATAGAGTCTTATGTTTTTTAAATACATGAGAGTGGAGTTAACAAAAAGATTACGTTAGGTTGTTAATAAAAGTTTCGCTTATCAAAAGTAATTTTTTTAATATTCTTATCCAAAATACGATGGAGCCTTCATGTGGGCCCGAGACGGAATATGGCTAAGAAAGATCGCGATTTCTTCAAACTAGTCGAACCCAGTTCCTGTTTATATGTCAGTTATAAACTTGAACTCACAAATTTCTTTAAAAAACTTTATTAGTACAACAACAATTACAAATGATACAACACAAGAGCTAATAAGCTAATGACACATACACCATGGCTGCTTGGCCTTATTACGGGGATCTATATATAGTGGTGGAGAAATTCTACTGATGTAGTTAAATATTGAGGTGAATGAGGCATAACTGTCGACTAAAATGAAAATCCAGCCAGACCAATTATCATACATTCCTATCCGACATTTGTCATTCAAGTTTGTCCTTAAAAAATGCGGTACAACTATAGATGAGCGGCGCACTATCAGAAGAGTCTAGAGACTGAATCGAGTGTCGTCTCACTAGCGATCTCTGGGTCCATTCTTGTTAACTACGTGCCCCTTTTTTCCACACTTTCTTATAAATTTGGTTTTATGCTCACCGCTTAAAGCTGTTTTTTAAAAGCAATTTTTCGATTGCTATGAAAATTCGTATTTAGTAGTTTTGGGGGTTGCAAAAAACGAATATCAACTTTGTCTCTCCCTAAAAACATATTTTACCCCGCTTAGTTACGTCGCCACAAATTTTATTCCCAGTTGCTACACCCATTGTGATTTAATTTTGTTAGATTCTAGTTTGCACCTATTTATGATAGTTAAAGGGTAATTTCATGTTTTTTAATTACGAATTTAATCATTTATAATCATAGTGGATAATAATAACAGTATTTATTTTTGTAGAAAATTAAATTAATTATTTAAAAAATTCAATTGCGATAGTAAAGTGGTAATTTTATGGTTTTTAATTATGGACATATTTATTTACCTTATTTTTAGATAATTAAATTAGAACTAAATTAATGAAATTACTTATTACAAATGTTTATTAATCATTGCCTTGAATTTTGAAGATCATTTAAAAAAAACATTACTTGATTAACTATTATTTAATTGTATAAAAATAAGTGAAATACTAATAATCTTATGTGAAAAAGGGGAAGATGTTAAGTACATTAAAATAAAATGTAACTTTTTTATTTAAAAAAACAAACAAACAGTTATACCCAAATAAGAATCAATTTGCAAACTGTGAAACAGCTTTAAGCGATGAGTATAAAACCAAATTTATAAGAAAGTGCTGAAAAAGGGACGACACTCGATTCAGTCTCTAGACTCTTCTGGTATTGCGCCGCTCCTCTGTAGTTGTACCAAAAATGCGATATGTTACGATATTCCCGTAGTTTTCAAAAAATTGTACCGTATATTATGGGATTTTTTTAGATTTACCTTTGGAGCCCACTTATCTAATGTGAAAAACACAATGTTCACTCTAATTGTATGATTAGAACCTGAGATATCATCCCGTTTATGGAGACGAATTGTGTATATAAAGCCGAAAATTGTGGGTTCACTTTACGCATGAACAATTCGCGAGTCCGTAAAGTTATATTGTTGTTACGAACTTTCATCCTGCCTCTTTCAAACGAGTCCCATGGTGGCGCAATGACTATTTTTAGTCGAGCTATTGATGTTTGACTTTACCTAACTAATGATGTTTTACTTTACCTTTACAAAACTTGCAGCTCATTTGGGCCCAATTGCCTCTTTACATCTGGCTTCAATTTAAAAGACAATATAAACAATTGTCAACAGCTCTTTTTCAATTGTAGTGTATTTCTGGCAATCTTCGTATCTCTTGATAACAATATTCAATACCCAGTTAAGAACTTGTATCATTTTGAAATAATACAACTGTTACAGAGGTAAAATTGCTTAGTTAATGAGAATTGAAAATTTAAAAAAATATAATAACATCTTGTTAATTATCGAGAGCATATTTTATGATGGCTACTTCATTTTGAAAGTCAAACATATTAATGAAGCTTCATTAGTGCTTAATTTTATTTTGTCAACTTGGCAGCACTTTCAATTAATAATGGTTTATTGTAATACCAGGCTATTTTATAAAATACCTCATTGGTTACCCCATGGTTTACTTGGTTACAGTATTAAGTGGAGTTATAAAATAGTTCGAAGGGTTATGTCTGGTGTTACTGAAAAAAATAGTTCCAATTGTGAAATTAACGATAAACATAAAAGTATATTTGACCTATCGAATTTTGTATTCAAAAGAGTTTTATGTGATTTTGGACAAAGAAAAACTATTTGTGTTGAAGGCTCGTTTACTGACCGGGAAGGGAAGGCTGTCATTTGGTTGGAAAAGACACCTTTTAGTGAAGAACTAGTGAAACAGTTGTCTACTAGTAAAAGCATTTTAAAGAAAGAATTCGTGAATGATGTTTATGGTAGCTATGCTTGCCAAGTTGATCCTGATTTGAATGGTTGGTTTGTCTATTTGTTAATATAAATCGTCTAAATATTACCTATAATATTTTGATTTTCTTGTAGCATTAAAGACCACTATCATATATCCAGCTACAGATCAGCATATAAATAAATTTGAAGAAAAACCAATTTACTTAATTGAGGAAACCAAAGAACTCTATGAAACTATCACTTTACCACATATTAACCAAGAACAGTTTGATTTAACTGTATGTTTTATTTTCATCAGATATTTTGTATGTTTTACTATATATAATAATTTATATAATTATTTCAGTGGGTATATAATGTTCTTGATCACAAAAAGGAAACAGAACGAATAGTGTTTGAAGATAGCGATCCATTGGTAGGGTTCGTTTTGATACCTGATTTGAAGTGGAATGGAAAACAAGTTGAAGATTTATATTTATTAGCACTCATCAAACGAAGGGGAATCAAATCATTACGTGACCTTAGAGGAGAACACTTACCCCTTCTGAAGAACATACTCACAAAAGGAGTTGTAAGTTTATCAAGAATTTTACTGTTTTTTCTTATGTAATTTTGAAAAATAACTAACAAGGGGAGTGCATGATGTGTCTGCCGCTGATATTGATCAAAATTTTTTGGGTGACTCTACATTTAGAAAGTCAACACATATTCAACCATTTTGTTCAATAAGCCTTAGGAGCTGAGAAAAAAATAAAACAAACTGAAACTGCTTTATTTTATATCTGCTTTTATTAGTGAGTTTGAAAACTGATATCAACATTTTTCCTGCAAAACAGGAGAATTATAAACTTTAAAAGATTATAGATTTTTGGACAAATAAATTTTAAAATGTGTTTAAATTATTAAGTAAACAAGCCTAATAGATTTTTTCACACCAAAAATGATGGCAGATTTTGATTATTATTGATTTATTTTAATTTTGATACGTTTCAATTTGAAGCTCTGCATCTCGTCTTCATTATATCCGATATCGAATATCTTGGATTCGATAGAGAGACGAAAGTCTTTTCTCTCTATACACATGAACAATTATTGCATTATCTTAGGTCTATGGAAAAAAATATGAGTACCTATTTAAAACAAAATTGAGGTTTTTTTGAGATGAGGCTGGTTCTAAAACACATAGGAACACAACTTTTAAAACATTGAGTAGTTTAAGAACTTCTAAAGATGCTCCAAATATTGTTTGCAGTACCAGTTTCCTCGCAGCGCTCTCCACTTTATTTTTCCTTGGATCCATCCTCTACTTCAGCCTTGTTTGTCTTTCCTTTTTCCACTGAAGTGCACCTCCAACATTTTACTCTTTACATTTTCACTTTTTATTCTGACAACATATCCTGGGCATCTTAGCCTACTTGCTATAAGGAAAATCGTGTGAATGGAAACACCAGATATTTTTGAAATATAACTATTTGGAAATAAATAAACCATTGTGTAATAATTAACAGTGTTTTTTCCTCAACTTCTAGGACCCATTGGACGAAATGGTTGGATAGATTTCAACTTTTTTCAGTATATAATTATCCAACGAATGTTGATCAAAATCGGTGACAAACACATCGTGCACTCCTCTTATGAGTATCAATTAATGGAAATTGTGTACTTTTAGAGTGTGTTTTTCTTTTTTAATAATATTTCCTCATTAGTTTCCTTTTGAAAAGTTTATTTAACTTTATATATTCATTACAAGTCAAATGTAGATTGAAGACATTTTTTAAGAAGAAAACTTAGTCGTTTGGTATAAATGATGAAAAATGATTATTTTCCCAAGTTAGACTGGAAATAAGTAGTATAACAATCCAAAATTGATTATAAATTTTACATAGTACGTAATAATGATGATAGTATTTCTTATCTTTTTTAGCATGCTATTTTTGAAAAGTACAACATATCAAGAAATCAGCTTAGAATTTTCATCCATTATCAACCTACATTTTACCATCTCCATGTTCATTTTACTTTCTTGAAATTTGAAGCCCCAGGTATTGTTATTAATCTTTATACTTCCTTTCTATCTGAATATTCTAATATCATTTTTAATTATAGATACTCACATATATTGGTATCCTTAATGTATGACATGAATGTGTCAGTTCCAACATTGGATTAATAATCTATAAATATCTGACTTAACGGAGAAGTTGGTTAGTCGGGGAGGGGGAGGGAGGGAAGGAAGTGCCGTCAAAAAATAACACTTTAATAAGTACACTTACATATTTTGTGCCGACGTTTTAGGCCATCTTCAGGGCTAAAATAAAAACAAAATAACAACAATGAAAAACGACAGAGAAAGTACCAGTAAAAGTAAAAAATGATAAAAACAGAAATTACAAGTAAGATAAAAAAGTATAAAAAGAAAAAGATAACACTAAATTACATACAAGTGACTAATGAAAAAGTAAAATAAAATAAAATGAATAAAATAACAATGTAAAAATTAATTGAAATTAAAATAATGCGTTATTTACACAGGGAATAGTAAAATATATGAAACCTATTAATTAAAAAGACAAATAGTATGAAGGTACGGTAATATGTAAAGCATATAGAGAAAGTTATGATGTGACAAGTTATGCAAAGGATGACAATGATGCTAAAGAAGTTGAGATTGTTGTAATTAAATAATTATGAGATGAAGGAATAAAATATAAAGAAATGTAAGCTCCAAAACAAAAATAGGTCAAAATCCTATGTGGTGAAGAAAGAAGGATAAAAATAAGGAGGAAGAGGAAATGTAAAGAAAACATAATAATTACATACCAGAGAGACGTGTGGTCGAGTGTCACCTGAATCATAATAATAGATTACCGGGAATTAGAAAAAAACCATTAAACAATGTGACCAACTCACTGATTTGACAGAAACTAACACTACATTTAAATACTCTGTGATCAAAAGACATAACAGTTGATTAAAAAAACTGGTAAAACGTATTGATTTAAGGCCAAAAAAATAAATAAATTAAAATATAAAAATTAATGTTAAAAAATTAAATTAGAAATTAATATCTCACCCAAAAAACGTACATTCCAACTGATGGAATAAATGACAATGGAAATAAATATAGGTGACTGGTTAAATTTACTAAGGAAAAATAATTTGTAAAAAGAGTTGTCAGGGGGTGAAAAAAAAAATGAGGCGAATGAAAAGTTATGTTTTTTTTAATAAATTGAATATTTGGGAGTAGGTTAGAGAAAAGTTTTGTATTGAAGGGAAGGGATTCTAATTGGATGAAGATAATTTCTGAAAGGAGTCGTTTGTGATGGTTAGGGACTGTGGCGAGGATTGAAGTATTCTCAAAATCAAAAGTGTGATTTAAGGATAAAGCGTGTTTTGAAATTTTAGAGGCAGTCTGGTTATGGGAAGAGATGGAATATTTATGTTGGGTGGAACAGGGGATGCGGTATATGACATGGGAACGGTGTTTAAGAGGAATGGGATCTTTTACACGTGTGTAGAGGTTGGAAAGTTTGTTGTAGGATTTGAAAGCAATTCGCTGGTTGGGAATTGAGGAATGTAAAGATTTTTGTATGTTTTCAGAAAGGGTGGGGATGTACGGAAGAGATCTATAAAAGGGAATGGTAGGAGGTGGTGAAGAAGTAGTAGTCGAAGTAATGGGAAGGGGAGGGTTTTTGTAGTTGTGGATGATATTGAGGGGAAAGTTATTGGTTAAGAGGATTTGTTTTATACGATTAATGTTGGTTTCATGAAGGTGGGAGTCGGAAAGTGAAAGACATCGATGTATAAGATTTTTGGCTACGTTTATTTTTTGGTGGTAAGGATGTTGGGAATAGCAGTTTATAAGTCTGCCAGAGTAAGTCGGTTTGGTATACCAGTCTGTGTATATAGTGTTGTCAGGATTTCTTATAATGAGAAGGTCAAGGAAAGGAAGGAAATTTTGCAATTCATGTTCAACGGTAAAATGTAGGCAGAGATGGTAAGAGTTGAAGGTTGATAGGATATTAGGAATTTTATCAGGATTAAGGATGAGGAGGTCATCTACATATTTTTTAATAAAGATAATGTCATTTAGGAATAGAGGAGTTACAGAATTAAGTAGGTCATTAAGGACAATGTTAGCAATGTTAGGAGCAACAGGATTTCCCATGGCAAGTGCTGAAATTTGTTTTAAAAACTGTCCATGGAAAGTAAGGTAACCGGATTCCCTGTTCCACTCCCAACTGTAATTCTACCTATATCGGCAAAACTAAAAACCTCCTTAAAGATCGCGCCATCCAACATAAATATTCCATCTCTTCCCATAACCAGACTGCCTCTAAACTTTCAGAACACGCTTTATCCTTAAACCACACTTTTGATTTTGAGAATACTTCAATCCTCGCCACAGTCCCTAACCATGACAAACCACTCCTCTCAGAAAGCATCTTCATCCAATTAGAATCCCTTCCCGTCAACACAAAACCTTTCTCTAACCTACTCCCAAATATTCAATTTATTACAAAAAAAACATAACTTTTCATTCCCCTCATTTTTTTTCTCTCCCCCTGGTAACTCTGAAAATATCCTGAAAATAGGATATCTGCTTTATACTAAAACACTACTGAAGTTATAAGTAAAATATTATCCAAAATACTGGCAATATTTTCAATTAGGTTCAGCATTAATATTGAAAGACTCTATTAATAATTATGGTTCTATTTGTGACAAGTTTTTAACGGTGGTGTCTTTCTTGAATGAAAAATAAAAAAATAAGTAAAGTTGTGAATTAAACAGTTCTCAAACAACAAAAAAGTATCCAACTAAATCAAACCCGAATAACATGCATCTTAATCCATGCATCAAAAGGCGTCGAAATGATAATTTTTTCCTTGCAACTTATTTTATCTCCCAATGTAAGTCCTGAAAAGTTGTTTTTTTTTTTTTTTCAGGGGGTTGGCATTGGCACTGTTTGCAACATGTTTGTGCAATTCCTTATGAAATACCTATAATTTCCTCGTAAGTGTAGAAAAAATCAGAAAGTGTAGGGATTATCATATCGTCCTCCTCGACAATATTACCCTTTTTCAACCCATTTTTAATATAAACCCAACAGAAAAAAAAAAACGCTAAAAATCGGAGATAGGCGAAATAAACAACATAAATCGCACTAATGTTTGCGCTGCCTGCCTGCCAAAAAAAAAACACAATAAAAATTGGATAGAGGCCAAATAAACAACACAACTGCAGGCTAAAAAGAGAGTGAGCCCATCCATTTCTCTGAAGGCCTCTCTGTATCAGTTATTCTTTACTCTTTTCTACTGCTGCAAATTTGGTTTGAATCGTTCAAAGGGTTCCTGATTTATAGGCAATTTTTTAAATCTTTAAAATAAAAAATTATTTTTAGATTCCACTGAAAATTTGATATAGGAGTTTTTCAGAGGGCTAAAATCAAATCTGACGCCAGTTTTGAATAAAAAAAATTCTGTTAATATACTTCATTCTATAGGAGAATAGTGTTTTGATTACATACAATTCCATAGAACCTTGAAATTGCAATAATTTCATTTAAAAAATCGGATAACTCTAAATTTACTATTTCTTTATCACAAATAATGTTTTTGTAGTACTTACAACATTTTAAACCCAACCTTCAATTTTCAAATTAAATTTCAATAATGATATCCCAGACCCTTAACCATGTATATATTATATATATATATATATATATATATATATATATATATATATATATATATATATAATATATATACTGATTTTAATTAAAGAAAAAAAAAAATTAAGTTAGTCAAAAGAATTGAAGTCGGAAAGACTTAATGCGGGAATATTTTAAAAAAGTTTACAGATTTTGTTCATCAGGTTTATTGTTTGGTTTTCTACATATGTTTATATATATATATATATATATATATATATATATATATATATATATATATATATATATATATATATATATAAATATAAAGTTCTAAAATCAATTTTTATCGTAGAATATAAATAGTATTTTTGCCAATGACCCCTAGGGGTAGAGGTAATAAGCAAATAAAATTCAAAAATATTAAAAAAATTAGATAAATTTGATAACCCTAAATCCTAGATCGTTAGTTAGATCCTAATAATTGGTTTTAGGGCTTTCTAATGTCATAAAAAGGTGTGTTTTTTAGACCAACTAGAATACACTACAAACAAATATTTAGAAAAGTAATTTGGAGTTAGGGTTTGTTAACTTATCACGGCAGTATAGAAGTTCTTAAGTATGTCTTTTATTCTTGATATTTTGGCCTCATTTTCAGCCTTCTATCAACTATTAATCCCATGTAAGTCACTTTGTTGGTTTGAGTCGTAAATAAATTATTTTGAGAAGTGACTACCATAGGAATATGTTATAATAGTAAGAATGATTGTCTTCTTTCAGCATGTTGGGGCATCGCATTTATACACGTTCTTAAGGATAACTAGATCAGCAGTTATAAGAGGTTAGACCTTCAATAGGGTATATACATGATTTTTGAAAAGACCTTACATAAATTATTTTCATCTCAAAAGTTATGTAAAACATTAAATCATTCAGAAAAACATTCTTATTAAATTTAAATAAATATATTTCCTTTGGGCAAGATATTTTTGCCATTAAACCACACCATTTTTTGTGGGATTTATGTGAGGCTTTTCATGCCAACAAATCTATTTAAACGACTTTGTATTGGTTCTGGCGAAACTTGCTAAATTTGATCTAATTCTGTGATTAGTAAAACCAAGGAACATGAGCGAAAACCTTCCTATAAGTATTGTCTTGTGCTTTTGTGCAAAAATACAATGAAAAATGGACCAGATAAAGTATTTTTCTCGTTCCAAAAGACTCAAATATACGAGCATAGTGATGTAAGCCTCGTGAAAAGATAAGATAACTCCAATTAACTGATTTGCATTGTTTTGAAGTTCATCTTGAAGTCAATGTAATGAATACGTCCTTTGTTTCCTATATAACCGAATTCACAATATTGTTACTTTATGTTTAAAAAAAGTATCATAATGTCAAAAAGTTTTGATTGGATATTTAATGAATTTTTATCACTTTATATTTTTTATTTTTGGGATATATGTTTGCATATCAATGTTTTTACATGAATACAATTAATATGTTTTTCTTAGTTTTAGTTAGAAGAGGACACAGAAAATTATTTGTAATACATGAGTAGCCATACGATTCCCGTTGAGATCTATACCAAAAATGGATATAATAATTCTATCTTTATTATATTCTAACAACTGAAACATATACACCTATTTACTCGATTATTCGTATAACGTATACTTGACTGCATTTGTTGATTAAATTATTTTTTCTGTATTTATAGGTTTTGTTGAGTTTTCCAAATTAATATGGTAAAAGTGATTCTGATCAAAACTGAATTAATCATTACAAAATTATATTGTAGCTTTTGCTCCTTTAAATTCAGTAGATATAAAATCTGAATTTGAATAAAGAAAAAAAACGACATAATCCTGTCTATTCTCGGAAGATTAATCGACTGTGCTTTAATAAATACTCTTTCAGTCATTTTAATTAATGATTTCACACAATACTTAATGAAAGAAACCGTGATGTAATTCAATTTATTGTCTATCACATAAAGAAAGTACCCAGTAATCATTTGAAGTAGTTATGCTGGTATGAAATTTGACACAGTGGTCTAACGCATAGCATTGTGTTTAGATATTTTAAATTTTGATTGTAATTTTTGCATTTTTGTTTAATTGAAATAAGGCTCGTTTTTCTGTTGTTCAATGCAGGGTTGGAAATGTCTTCTTCATCATCAGAATCCTCTAGTTGATCGGATTGCATGTTTTGGCATAATATGCCCTCGCAGAATCGACAGAGGGCTGAGCATTCCAGCCCAGCTTTCCAGCAATTGCTAACGCCTCTGCAACCTTTTATGCATATGTGCAGTAGAATCTGATGACCATGATCCATAAGCTCCTGATAATCCAGCTTCCACTCCCAATCTTTAGGATTTTATATCTAATAGTTTAAACAAATAGTTCCGCTCACTTACAAAGAGTTCTAATCATTTGCGCCCACTTATGTTTTTAAAATAAATTAATACTGCCGCAGATTGTAGTATATGGATGGAATAATGTGAAACGCTTGTCGAAATTTCAGAGTTCCTGGTTTCCTAAAACACGTCTAATATAGCTCTGTCTGTGACCAAGTTTTTAAATAAATTATCTCATACTATTCCATTCAAGTACTGCACTCTGCTGCAGTATTTATTTCTTAAAAGTTGTACATGAATGCAAATGATGAGAACTCTTTGTAAATAGCTTTAGTATATTGAGAGCTATATTAGATGTGCTTTAGGAAACCAAGAGCTCTGAGATTTCAGCCAGTGTCTCACTATTCCGTCCATGTGCTGCACTCTAAAAATGTATGTGGACCCCAATGATTAGAACTCTTTGTAAATAGCTTTAATATATTAAGAGCAATATTAGATGTGTTTTAAGAAACTGAGAACTCCGAGATTTCGACCTGCGTCTCAAGTCGATACCCTAATCACTGTATTATTACTTTTAGAAATAAGTTTAATAGCAGGTATGTTTAGTAGTAAGTTTAATCATTTTTTAAAACTTATTTTATTGCAGAACTTTTTAAAGAACTATAATTTTTTTTTAAATCTGACATCTTATGGGCGTGGAAATCCTTTAGAAGCAAATGCGATGCTGTATGAAGCTGGCATCTCATTTGTTCGGGATCATTTTTAATGAGCGGAACTATTTGTTTAAATTATCAGGAACTCTAGAACTATTCAAAAGGAAGCCAGAACTCTCAAAAGTTTGAGTTTCTACCAAATAGTACGCAACTTCACACAAACACACACACACACACACAAAACACTTCTCTCTAGAATGTGCTGTGGCATCCTTACTTGAGTCTGCCTGCTGAAAAAGTTCGACCAGTTCTACAAGTTGAGGGATTTTTGTATAATATGCTAGCTAACTTGGTTTTACCATTGCCAAAAGGAGCCAAAGTGGTGTCAAACCCGCTGAATGCAGACATTAAAAGCATTGTTTCTGGTGAGTGATGAGCAAGTAAGTGACTGAAAGAGGAGCTTGAGTAATGACAATAGCTGGTTTTACCTTTGTTAAGTTAAATACTAAGATTTTCTCAATGTTCCATTGTAATCTCCACTGATAGATCGTATCCTTGTTATGCTGAGAGACCAGCTTTCAAAAGATACCCAGCTCACTGCTGAAGTTTTAGATGAGTGGAGTCATCATATATTATGATCACCAGGATACAGTATTGGGTATTTAATCGACCATTGGAGGAAAGGGTATCTGCGTACCGGATATGAAGCCGGCCACCTCAGAGAGACAGAGGAATAAGTATGCCCAGAGATACTATAAATGAAGCCAGCCACCTCTGGGAGGAAGACCAAAAGATGGGAGCTCAGATAAAGGAAATTAAGACAGCCACCTCTAGGAGAAAGAGGAGAAGATGCACAGAGAAATGAATAAGTCCAGATATACCCGAGATGAAAGGGGCCACCTCTGGGAGGTAAAGACAAAAGTTAGGAACAGAAATGAAAACACTGACCTCTATCTTGACAGAGCATAGATGTAGCTATACTCCAGAATGTTCTAATCCGCCAGTCTGAGGGAGCTTCTGTATATAGTGGGTGACCAAAAGCCACTAGGTAATCTTTACACTGAGAAGTGTTAAATAATTATATTTTTCTGGCTAGATTGGGTCATCATTCGATCAACTTTTTATTGATATAATAGCAATACCTATCAAAGTTTATGTTTAGAACATTAAATGCATAAATAAAATGCATTAATTAGTTACATATAAAGCAATGATTAACTAATACAGCTCTGAATGGACATGGGTTCCAGAATAGTTCGCCAAGCAATTGCAAGGTTGTACTAGTGCCATTGCCACTAGCCGATCTCTCCCTATGCCAGTCTTCAACCAACCAACAATGAGTAAAGACGTCCATCCCAGCATTGACCGCATGTCTGTAATAATTAAACGACAATTAAATGATTTTTTAAATTACAGTATATTATAAAAAAGAATGGGCTTTTTAGAAGATATTTCTCATTATTTGATGATAAAAAAAAAAAAAAAGAAGGGCCTTTTAGAAGATATTACACCATATTCATATTCTTAATTCCTTATAGTCGGCAAAAGTGTGAAACCACTAAGCTGTCAAATCACAACTTCACAAAGAGAGACAAAAAACGTTTAAAACAATTAAATTTTCATCATATTGTGTTTGTTGTTTTTAATAGTTTGTACTAGAGCCAATGATATAGGCACTATCGATTAGAAAAAAAATTAAAATTAATTTTTACTTCAATTTAAAATGGTGCATAAAATTTATACAAAAATTAAATAATAAAATAATTCTAAATCAAAACTTTATGGACTTTTGTGGTTTCACATTTTTGGAGATGATACATTCAATTATGGTTATAATTTTCTTAATTAAATCAGCTTTTTATTTATCAGATTTTTAAATAAAATAAGTTTAACTTATAAGATTTCCTAAATAAAATATAATGGTAAAACATGAAAAAATGGTTGCCAATAAATGTAATTCTAAAAGTTGTTAACGTTTTTTGGCAAAAATGTTTCCAACTCTGGTGTAAACACGGACAAAGATTGCCTGTACGTATTTTTCATGCAGTATGTCTGTTAAGTATTTGTGCAGTTTAAAAGGAATGGTGATCAGTGATTATTTAAGATATCTTTAATAATTTAACATAATCATTTCTCAACAGGACAGAAAGTTTGCTGCGCTTCAAGAAGAATTTGGGATGATTCCAAAGACTGTTATCATCGCTGTCAAGTTTGAGTAATTTTTATTTTGTTAGGAGATCAAGCTTATTAAATGTCTGTTTGCTATTCTTTGCAAGTTCGTCTCTTGGCTATGATGACATCTCTAATATATTGTAGGTAGCAAGGTACATTGGTATTACCTCTGCCTTTAACGACTTATGAGAGCAATGTGGCTTCCTGCATTGCTGTTGTGAACAATTCAACTGCCTCTTCCAAGACTTTTTCTGTTTTGAGTGCCATTGGTACGGATAGTTTACAATTCATTTTCTTGCTGAATAAGACACAATCCACAATACCAATGATTAATGAGGACTTATTTTCATTGATAAATGCCTCAGCATCCATAATCAGGTTCACTGGGGAATGATCAGAGTCAAGATCTAATTCAGTTTTTACAGTACAAGGCACATGGGGCCTTGAGTCCTTTTGTTGTAAATCTAATATGTCACGCTTTTTATGTCAAAAATTTGGTGCTTACATTGCTTAGTTGGTTAGTTGGGAGCAAGCAGGTCTAATGGCAGTGTTTATACAGCCGACCTAAGATTCCTGGTTCTTGAAATACACATTCAGCAGTAGTTATTTTTTTGTGTTTGGTCTGTAAGTATATTCTAGTCATTTGTATCTGTGGAATAGAGTCAAGATAAATTGGAAAATCTTTTAGTGTAGATTTGATTGACTAGCTGTCCGTCCCTTCATGAGCTATATTGTCTAGGTGATCTGTCCTGTACATAGTGCAGTAAACTCTCTGAAATGTGGCATGTTCATGAAGCATGTCAAGTTACAAAATGTTCCGGATTACAGAATGAATATTGGGAAAATTGTTAATTAAATAAAAAGTGACAATATAACATGTTTTTTATTCTTATAACAGCTTAAGTAGAATAAAAAATGTAATAATGTAAAATAACTGATTATGAAACAAAAAAAGTGCACTTTAGGCTTACAAAAAATTTAATTTGAGCTCTATCAAGACAGTTGATCGAAGCCAATGGAATTGTTCTTGGTAGAAGCCATGTTAAAAAAATTTCGAATGTCAATTTGCTTGTTAGTCTTCTCTCTTCGTTTATTATGAAGTTATTTTATAAACAAACTTGAACTAGGCATCATTGATGTTCTGCAATCAAGATATATTTTTATATTTTTTTTAAATATGTTGTACTCGATTATAGGATGCCAGATTTGAGAAAGGTTACTATCTATCCAGTAATGAGTTAAATACGTGGTATGAGATATGTTTCCATCAGAAAGACTGTCTATCTTTTTGTAATGGAGGTGTATGTGTAATTTGGTCATTTGCTGAATGTTCCACAATAGGATTGATAAGAAGCTAAAAGTCAGTAAAATGTCATTATTTGACAATTAAATAGTAATAATAATTACATGGCATTCTTAAGGAATATTGTAGTTAGTACTTTGTTAAACCTCGAGGGGTAGGTCATGCATTTTTTGATCAAAGTCAATCTGGTCAACACGAGGGGTGCTGCTTACTCTTTGATCAAAATTCTTGCTCATGTAAAAGGGCTTTGATAGATTTATTGATTAAAAATGAACTGGATGATACTTCTAAGACTAGTAAATTTCTTTGAAGACTAGTATACATGGTCAATACCAAGAGAACTGCTAACTCTTTGATGAATAATTTCCAACATGTTAGAAATTTTTGATCAATAAATTTATCAAAACACTTTCACAAAAGTAAATTTTTTTGATCAAGTGAATTTTTTTAGATCAAAATTCTTACTTGTGTAATGTATAATAATATGGCATTCTAAGATTAGTTTTATCTTCTAATTTTAGTTTTTCGAGAAGATTAATGGTGTGGGCTATGCCTCCTGAAAATAGATTTCTCCTGTAGTACCGTTAATATTTATTTGGCTGTTAAATTCTGGAAGTGTATATGTATATGACCTTCATACATCCTTTATTTATTCCATTCATTTATATACTTTTCGGACTTAGTTGCCCATTTTCAAGTCATCTTCTGTCTATAAAAACTTCTTTTGTGTATGTTACCCTTCTTATCATCACTTTTTTTGTCCAATCATGCTTCTTTTTATCATTTTCTTATTTTATGTATAAACTAAATTATTTATTTGCCCAATATCTTATAATCCTCATTTTTTTATAAAAATGCTATGAACATTCTCTTAGAAATAGACATAGTCTTTCTGATGGAAACATATCTCATACTACGTATGTAAATCTACACATGTTGATACTGTAACCTTTCTCAAATCTGGCATTCTGTGGTTTGGAAAGATGGATAATCCAGCAAAAAAGATAAAAATATATCTTGATGGCAGAACATCAATGATGCCTTGTTCAAGTTTGTTTATAAAATAACTTCATAAAAAAACGAAGAGAGAAGACAAACAAACAAATTGAAATTCGAGATTTGTTTAAGATGGCTCTACCAACAAGAACTTGATTGGCTTGATCGAATTCAAATTAAATTGTTTGTAAGCCTAAAGATCATTTTTTTGTTTCATAATCAGTTATTTTACATTATTACATTTTTTATTCTACTTAAGCTGTTATTAGAATAAATAAGATGCTTTATTGTTTATTTTTTTTAATTAACGATTTTTCCAATATTCATTCTGTAACCTGGCATGCTTTATGAATGTGCCATATTCAAGAGAGTTTACTGCAATATGTACAGGGCAGATCACTTAGACAAGACAACACAGCTCATGGAGGGACAGCTATCAATCTATAACAACAGATCTATACTAAAAGATTTTCCAATTTATCTTGACTCTATTCCACAGATACTAATCACTGGGATATACTTATCGTCCAAATACAAGAACATAACTATAGCTTCCATGTATTGCTTCCCAAAATATATTATTACAGAACAGATGTTCATGAAGATATTGAAGTTATTTGTAATTCTTTTCTAGTAGTAGGGAATTATAATGCTAAACATCAATATTGGATCATAATGTGTACTTATAAAAGCAGGAACTTTAGGTCTACTGTATATCTACTGACATTATGTGTGCTTGCTACCAAGAAATAGTTTTGGAGACAAATAATTGTGAAACCAATTTGTTGCAGGAATTTTTGCTGAAAAATCTCACATCTTGAGCACTGTCATAAACAATCTTGAACTACGCAGTGACTATTATGAACATTCAACATTGCCCTTTGTTACAAGTGAGGGACAAAACCTTTGCTTAGAATATATGAGGAAAGGTAATTTATATAAATTTATACATATATGTAAAGAATTCATTCATAGTAACTGCAAGACAATTAATGGTTCTATTACTTTTATGCTTTTAGAAATAACAGTTATTATAATTATTTTCTGGTAATTTTGATAGAAACGGCCTTGTGAGAATAAGCAAGTTAAGTTATAATGATTTTTACAATATCCTTACTAGTCTGTCTTCTAGAAGAGGTTTAAAACAATGTGAATGATGGCAGACCTAGACAAATAGCATAGTAGAGATATCTTTAAAAAAAGGGATTGGTACAAAAGGTGGAGTCATTTTGATTTTCAGTTTTTTTGGTATGTATTAACCCTCTCGTAAAAATTCCAATTTTTCGACCTTCCTTCTTTGTGCGTTTTCGGCAATATATTTTCATTACCAATTTGAAAGAGCATTAAATTTCCTACAAGTTTTATTTGTAACATGTTTGAAAATTCATTACGGTTACTGAGATGCAGGGCCGTAACATTTGCAAAAATGTATAAACAAAAATACAAAAGTTATATATGCCATTGATTTCGTATTTTTTAGAGCAGTTTGCATATTAATGCATAATAACTAATCTTGCAGAGTATTAAATTTCCTACAAGCTTCAAATGTTTGTAATTACTTCCAGCAGACGCCAAGAAATATTGGAATAACAATTTTAGTGCAAGAGCGGGGGACTTAAAAGTGTGGACTCTGGGGTTAGGTAGATTACAAAATGTTTGTAATGAAATTGACAAATACTACAATTATGAATCAGCTACTTCAGAACAATGAGATGTTCCAGTACTGGCAGGGATAACAGTGATGCTAATAAAGTAATTGTGTAGTTTTCCAATCACAATCCTTTTTCAACTATTAAATGCTTTATGCCGATACCTAATGAAGTGATTGCAGGTGAAGACGATAACTACCACCTGCACTGGAGTGTTGGTTCTGGAGAAATGAATGGAATTATGAACTGCTATTGAAAATGAAATCACATGTTTGTGACGCAAAGATACAGTGGTTTCTCTAATCACATCAACACGAACAAAGGAAAATTAGCTGGATCCTCTCTTACTTTTCCACGGGATGATCATCTCTAAGCAGTCTGATGATCTGAAAAAAATACTTTGAATATGAATTTTAAGGTTTCTACTGACAAGGAAAAGTCAGGGAATGTTTTAATTCTTTAAAAAAAAGGCAGGGAATAAACAGGAAAAAGGCAGGGAATCCAGAGAGAAAAAAAGGGAAAAGAGCAGTGCTGAGAAAATTCACGGTTAAAACTAAAAAATTGTGTACACTTTCTTGAAATATAGGTCTTATACGGCATTCATTCATTCCATGCTCAATATCTTGAAAGCTAACAGCCACGCGAAAAATATTTTAAGTATCTTTTTTAAAGGAAATTAAATTCACTAAAATGTGAGCCCTAATAGAACCCTTTTATTCACCTTGTTCACTAGTTCTTGAGATAATATTTAAAAAAAAAAACGAGAAATAACCGTTTGGTTAATTTATTTTGAAAAATATCATGGAGACCGCTCTTCCAAAGAAGATGATCATTATAAACTACTTTATGGTGCATTTAACTAGCTCTATTTTGAGTGGTAATAGACATATTTATGTCTAATAGTTTCCAAGATAAAGTGTTTAAAAAAATTGCTAAAAAACGAGAAATCACTATTTTGTAACTTTATTTTGCATAATAACATAGAGACCGGTTTTCCATCAAAGATACTGGTTATAAACTGCATTATGGTTTATTCAACTATATAATTTTAGGGGTTATAGAAGACATCTATACCTGAAATAGTTCTCGAGACAAAGTTTGCCAAAAAATGTATTTTACGTGATTTTAACTGACTTTGGCTGTTGCCGATTTTGATCAAAATTGTTTGGGTGATTCAAAAAGTTGATCCATATCCTTCCGTTACATCGCATGGGCCTAAGGAGCTGAGAAAAAAAATATGCTGAAAATGCTTTATTTTATATCTCGTGTTTGGAGAATGATATCGACATGATTTTTTTCAGCTAAACCTTTGTTTTTAGAGTATATTAAAGCAAAAAGGAATAAACATTAAAAAATAATTGATTTTTGGTCAAATAAATTTTTAAAAAGTGTTTAATTTAAAGTATCGAGTAAACTAGCCTCATAGATTTTTCACACCAAATATGATTGGAGATTTGGATTCAGAACTTCAAAAAACCTTAATGTTGAAAAAATCAACGAAAACAAAAACATTTTTTTTTTCATTCTCGAGTGTGCTCAAAATTTTTAAAGCCCGCATATTCGTGAAGCTGATCTCCTCTTCACTTTACCCGATATCGACGTTCTTGGACTAGTTAAAAAGAGAGAATTTTCTTTTTTTCGTAACTATTGCATTGGCTTAGATGGTCTGGATAAAAAAAGGTGATTACCATATAAAAACAAAATTGAAGTTTTTTGTGGATAACATTGGTTCTAAAACACGTAGGAACATCATTGTTTGAAGCAAATTCCGTAGTTTAAGAACCTTTGCCGATTACGCAAATTTGGTTTGAATTATTCAAAGAGTTCCTGATTTATGAAAGTATATTTAAATCTTTACAAACATTTAAAGATTCAATTGGCGAATTTTTCAGGCCACAAATTTTTACTTTTAGATTCGAACGAAAATTTGAAAACAGGTGTTTTCAAAGTGCTTAAACCAAATGTGACATTAGTTTTGAATAAAAAAATTCTGTTAATATTCTTCATTCCATTTGTATTTATCACTCATTTCGTTTTAAAAAATTGGATCACTAAAATTTACTGTTTCTGGATCACAAATAATGTTTTTATATTAATTATAACACTGAATACGACCGTAAATATTCAAATTACATTTAATATAAGTAAATTATCTAAGGAAGCCTAGATTCGTAACCATGTACATATCATAACATAAAAACATTATTTGTGATCAAGACATAGTAAATATTACACTTTTACACCATCGCCATAAGCATTATTGTAGTAAAAAACTCTAAGTTTACCCTACTATAATACTGATCTATATTATAAATAACTCAATAGACCTGCCGGAACGCTCCAAAATTTGGTCTCTGATATTTAATATTACTTTTTCATATTTTTTTGTCTACGATAATATTTATAGCAGTGTTATAAAAGTGTAATATTTACTATTTCTCGATCACAAATATTGATTTTACATAATAATATGTACAGAGATAAGAACCTTTTAGGCTGTATTTAGGTGTATTCTTTACTATTCTTTACAGAGTGAAGTCTATAAACAGAATTTTTTAATTCAAAATTGCCGTCAGATTTGGTTTTAGCACTTTTTAAAATCCATAAAATAAAGAATGTAAAAATAAAAAATTATATAAATGTTTAAGCTCGTTAATGCAATTAAACTAAGTGATATCGACCAAGCTAATAATTATTATTGTAAGTAAATATTGTAGCTATTGTATTATTATTATTATTATTGTAGTATTATATACAATATTAGTGAATATTGTAGTATTATTGTAATTATTATTATTAAGGTGAATTTAGACGACCGGATCAGACCACACCAGACAGAAGAAAACGGGTCGTGTAAACGCTCACGCACTACCAGATATGGGCGTGGCTATGTAAAATGGGCGGAGCAGAACTGTTGGAACAAAATGACAGCTCATAACAGGTCGTGTAAACGCTAGATTAGACGAGATGTGTGCGGGGCGACGTGAACGGATCAACGGGTGGAATTTCCTCCCGATATCCAGTGTTCCCAACACTTGCTACTCTGCATCGTGCTTTTCTATAAAAAAATTGGAGGATGAAATTGTTTTTGTTGACTCTTCCGGACGCTCTGTCCCGTAACTTTTGTTTTAAAGTTTAATTATAATTATTCAATAACCCCTTAATAACGGCTGCATTTGAATCACATTATAACTCTTGAAGTAAGTCACATAGTGATATTGCGAAGTGTTTCAAACACAACCTTTCCATTATTTCTAATTTTGAAAAAAAAAAAGCTCCCCTCCCCTCATTCCCTCCACCATTCCGACTTTCAAACTTGACCAAACAGATTCACTAGTATTCACAAGCGGGTTTTTTTTGTTTTGTTTTTATTATTACTTTATTTCTAAATCGGCCTGGTGGAACTTTCATGGGTGTTTTGACAATTCATAATATTTTAAATTTCTCACAGTGAGGGTACAGACTTATTACACAAAAGACACCTCTAACGACACATAATGTTATTATTATTGTTATTATAAATTATTGAATAATTGCTAATAGTCATGTTCACATTTTTCAAAGATCACAGTAACAGTACTTATCTACCATATGACCGCAGTCAGGGCCGGATCTAGGCTTTTTCAAGGGAGGGCAAGCCTAATTTTGCCGCCCCTTCTTATATCCCTCTTCCCCAATAAAAAATTCAACAGTTTTATAATTCGAAATATATATCATACCATAGCATTAATACAGTTTATTGACTGAATTAAGGCCTGACCAAAAAAAAAACAACCAAATTACATAGAACAAAATAAAATATTAAATTAGAATATTTACGAATAGTAACATTAAAATTTCACTTTCCGATATTTGTGTGCAGAAAAATGTATATGATTTCATAGTTTATGGAAGCAGCTCGTTTATTAACCTTTGTTGATTAATCGTGCTCCTTAAATAACTTTTAATCAATATCAGCTTGCTGAAAATCCTTTCTCCAGAAGAAACAGAAACTGGGATGTCAAGGAATATTCTTAAGGTTGTAGTAAGGTTGGAATACACCACTTCCAGTTTATTTTTATAAATTAAACTAAATGTGGATGAAGCAGTGGCATCTTCCAAGCCTCTCTCTATTGCCAGCGCATGTTTTAAGAAACTTTCAATTTCAAAAAGAAATTCTTGCTAGAAAGATCTTTAACGTTGGTATCTGTGAATTCGGCTGCTTTGGCCTTTTAGCCATCTTCCATTTATGAATCTGGATACCATTAAAAAAACTGAACATAGTGCTGGTCTATACTACCTGCAGCAGTAATCGGGATCGAATAGAAACAAAAGGAAATCGAAAACAGCCAAGAGAGCCTGATTGAGCCCAATCCCACTCCATAAAATTCGATTTTTTTCTTTATTTCAAATTCGATAGTTGGACAAGATAGGGAAGATGTGGAATCCGACTTTGTTTTTGACATATCAGTGCTAAATTTCAAAAAATCGTATTGTTCTCTATGGTAATTACTATTGGTATTTAGTTTTATATATTCACATACTACCAATTTCCCATTTGCGCTTCAAATGAGCAAAATTCAATTTTATCAAATTGTCAAATTGGTGCTTCTGAATTGAGGTGCGGATGATATAGAACCCCCTCATGTTTTTTTTTATTTATTTTTTTAAATATTTAAAAAAAAATTTTGCTCGTCAAATTAAGATAGAACAATTGTAGGTACTTCAAATGTATTAGGGATTATTGGAAGAAGAATAGATATGTAATGCAAGAGTTCTCACTCGAGTATACTAGTAGACCTCTAAGATTTTGTAAAATATTAATTTTGCTATGTGAGCCCTGCTTCATTTCCTAATCTACCCCTTCCTTCTCTTCAACCAGTGATACCTCTAGCTTCCTCCACATCCTTATTTGTTGTAGTTTCTCTTCCAGATTTTTTATTTTTGTTTCTCTAGAGTGTTTCTTGAAGCTGTTTCTGAGAGGGAAGCAGTGGAACCCGGTTCCATATATTCAGCACCATATATAAGCAATCGCTGATTTGGATTTGATATGTTAAAGAAGCGACATTAAAAGAAAATTGAACTTTTCAACATGAACATCCAGTGAAAACTAAACTAACAACCTGCCCTGCACATTAGCTCTCCTTAGCTACAGATTGAGGCAGCTACTGTTAACTCATTATTACTTACCGCCAAGATATTAAGGGGTTCCATAATACCCGCAAGACTGCATATTACCTCCTCCTCCTAATAATGAACTTTTTTTTCAATGTTTTTCGGAATAGATTTTTCGAATGAAGTTTCGAATTTTACAAAGGTCTTCTTTTACCATTTCCATTCTTAAATTCTTACTAGGGCTTAAATAAAAGAGATGTAAAAACTGGACGCTTTCAAAGCTTTGACGACTGAGAGTCAACAGATCGATGAAATAAATTGAGTTTTATAGTTTTCAACACGAGGATCCTATGGAACGTATTGGTCCAGCGTATTAAAGCCCTAAACCTACCTTTTTTGAGATAACGCACGGTATAGACCTGCACAGACCCAACGTCAGCTTGTATACCTGCCGTTGTCATGACAACAATGGAAGCAAGTCGAGACTGTGTGAAAACGTTATTTTGTAATAAAATGTGTTTTTTTGGTTGCTGATAGAGGTGATTATATATTCTTGATAGAGGAGATTATATATTCTTTCTCAAGTCTAGCACTAACGGGTACTGTTAAATATTAACAGGTACTACAAACAGAAAATGGTATAGCTGTTACTTCTGTTAGTGAGCTGTTACTTCAACGTAGTCATTATAAACTATGTAGCTTCACCAAATGTGTGTGTTAAATAAATTTTCTTGGTAATATTACCTATATTGTTTATACGAATAAACATGTTTCACTAATATCGCTTATAGGTACTTCAAATGTATTAGGGATTATTGGAAGAATAGATATGTAATGCAAGAGTTCTCACTCGAGTATACTAGTAGACCTCTAAAGCGAGAGCCAAACTCGGGTATACTATTAACATAATAATTTATAACTCAAAGAAATTCGATAGTTTATAATACATTTTTTGTCAGATGGAAGGGGGGGGAGGGGAGCTTCTGACTGCTGTGTCAGAAGGTGGGGGAAACTAGTGGCCACGCTTACTTTAGCTCTTTACCTGCTTTCTCAGATCCGGTGTGATCTGGATCCTCTCAAGTAGCCACGCCCATATCTGGTAGTGTGTGAGCGTTTACACGACCCGTTTTCTCCGGTCTGGTCTGGTCTGATCCGGTCGTCTAAATACACCTTTAACTAATAATTATTATTGTATTTATTAATACTCATTGATGTGGAAGAATATTGAAGGTGCATATGTCCTTACCCTTTCTCAGCTAATTAAGTGCATTTTCTAAGGAACAATTTTGGGATATTTTAATAAGTGACTATTGGTTTTTAAAGAAGAATAAGTGCTCCACATGTTTTATTTGAAGGCTTTTTCGTTATTTTTGGCCGTTTAATTGCCACTGATCTTGCAATTTCAACTTTCATGTGAATGACTTGAAAAAATTGACTTTAATAGTGTCTAAGCCAATTTTTTTATTATTATTCTATATCATATGATTCTCTGACTATTCAGCTTTAAAACAAAGCCAATTATGGCAAAATTAAGTCAAATGCTGAATGACAGTGACCAAAAAATTAAATCAAATCAAATTTGGTAGTCTGCCATCTTTGGCAAGGTTTCCACCATTTTTTTCTTGTAACTTTGTTTTTTTTTCAATCATTAGTCTCAAGGAACACAAGGACGTGCAATTCATAGGGATTTGGGGAGAGGGGAGAAAGAGGATACAGAGTAGGAGGGGTCTGGCACACCTACTAAATGGAATAATATCCATCATTTCCTTAGTAGCAGCCTTTTTCAATAATTTCTTTCTTAAGTGTGGGGGGTCTGGCCTGCCTACTAAAAGGAATAATATCCATCATTCCCTTTAAAAGTAATTTCTTTCTTAAAAGTATTGCTTTTGGCTGAGTACTTATTTTATAATTTTAAAGGTATGCACATATTATATGTACTTAGTTTGAAGTATTGATTGTTTATTATTATTATCACATTTATATTAATGTATCCATTACTGGTTGAAGAGGGAGTGGTATAACTAATTATGGAGGAGACCTATGTCCATTAATAAACATTATTTTAATTTAGAGATTTTCTTTGGAAATATTTCACATTTATAAGTTGTATTTTTAATATATTTTATAAGTATAGTGCTAATTCAAGAAAACTTCATTATTTTTACTGTGTGCCCATGCCTCACAACCATGGAGAAAAACTGGCCATATCAAGGACCATAGTTTATCTAGATAAATGGGAGTACAAAACTGTTTGCTTAAGCTGAAATAGCATCGATTGGCAGTTACAATTCTCTTTTTAATTTTAGACACTACATTATTGTCATTTGTCACTAATGACGCTAAATAAGTGAACTCCCTCATTCTCTTAAAATTGTACGGGCCTATGGTCATAATATCTCCAGGTCTTGTTGGGTATTCTGTCACCATGTCTTTGCTTCGTTGACCTCTAGGCCAAGTCTATTTGCTGATCCTGTCAATGCCAGGAATGCCTCTGCGACAGCTCTTGAATGTTCGATTATGGCAATGTCATCTGCTTAAGCTAGGAACTGAATATGTTTATAAAATGTTGTTCCAACAACTTGTATTTTTGCTTTTCAAACCGCATATTCGAGGGCTAAATTGAAGAGAAGACAGGCTAATGCATCACCCTGGTGAAGCCCTTTCCCTGCAGAAAATTTTTCAGAATGGTCTTCATTTATCAGAACCATACATCTCATAGTTAATTCAATCATGCGTAAGAGCTTATTAGGAATTTTGAATTCGAGTGTTTTTTAAAGCTCTTCACGGTTTGGCCATTTTAAAATCGATGAACAGGTGGATGGTTTTCATATTATATTCACGCCCTCTCTCGAGGATTATCCATAGACTAAATATTTGGTCAGTGGTAGATCTGCCCTTCCTAAAACCACATTGCGTGAGAACCTCCTCTTTATTGGTTTGCAGATTACTTTCCTTATCCTTACAAGAACTAGGTTTAGGCATAAATGTTTTTCTGCTTCTATTTTCTTTTCAGAATAAATCCCTAAATTGTTTATCTTCACATAGCTGTTCTGTCTTCTCTTGTTCCTCTCATCCCTTTTCCCTCTTCTTTCTTCGGTGCAGATGTTTTTCCGCCCTTCTTTTTGTTCTGTACTCCTCCTGTGATTTCCTTGAACTTCAATTCAATATTATATGCCTGATTTTTAAGGTTAGGGACTGCTTCACAATCCTCATGAAACCAGGGATATATGAGCTCTTTCTTTGGAGGCCCAAGTGCTTTTTCTGCAGTATTAAAGCATGCCAACCAATGTTTTTCTGCATACATCTGCTGCACCTCAGGTTTTTTTAGCTTTTGCTGTGGGCTTGGGAGAAGATATTGCATTGATGTGAGCTATGATGAGATAATGGTCTGAGTCTACATTAACTCCTCCAAATACTCTCATGTTAACCTGATTAGACGTGTGTCATCTCCCAACAAGTATATGGTCGATCTGGTTGACAATCATTCTGTTAGGTGATATTTTTCTAAATAAAAGTCACAACTTCGAAAGCACATTTATTTTTATATTTAATAATAGTTTTAACCATGATAAAATTCATAATGCCAATAATTTTGATATAATCTTATTCTCCATAAAAATTTAGGACAAATGAATAAATCTCAAGCTCAATAAATATTGATTTTACATAAAAAAGCCCAAATAAATACAAAATGGACCCTATTTTATAATGAAGTACAAGTGCAAGTATACCTATGATTTACCAAGCATATGACACACCGTGAAATGTTGAAACACAATAAAATTTCACACTGTGCGTAGTAAGTCATATGTGTACTTGCACTTTTACTTTATTATGAAATAGGGCTCTGGTTTCCAGCTCAAATTGTGAAGGACCATAATTCTAAAATTTCTTGTTAGAATTGGCATTGTTTCTTATTTAGGTGTTTACTCAACTTGACTTAATTCCTGTTATCTCTCCATGGGACATAGGGCCCTGATGAAGTTCTGCCATCTATCTCTGTCTGGGGCCATTTCCTTGAGGGTTGGCCAAGTATGATTGTGCTTTCATGCCTCCTCCTGGACAGAATTCCTCCACGTCTTCCTCGGCCTGCCGACTTAGGAATCCACTCCTTCCGGCCGATTCCTTCTTTCATCCTGAAGGTGTGCCCAATCCACCTCCATTTTCTTAACCTGATTTCATCTTCTAATCCCCTCTGCTTGATCCTTCTCAGTAGTTCGGTATTCACTTAATATAAACAAATTTGCATTAAAATCTGTGGTAGGTGGATGTCAGCCCCTGGAGGATTTGGCATGGAATGGCCTACTGGATCTTGAAATTGAAGTCGTGGGAGTTTCCTCCCAGCATAAATGCAGTGCTTAAATCCTGCATGCTTCAGAAGTAGGATTCCAGAGATGGCTAAGTATCATTTTAAACTACTGAAGGAAACTACCTCATGTCCATCATGTATAGCTTATTCCCTCCTCAGTCAGTCACTAAAGAAAACTAACCACCTGTATTGTGAGGTGTTTGTTATTAATGGGCCCATTACTGATTTATATAGAATAATTTGTAATTTGTTGATAATTTGGATTTCTTTCAAAAGGATGGATTACTGATTTATTTAAAATAATTTAGTAATTTGTTGATAATTTGGATTTCCTAGCCATCATGTTAATTTTTGGCAAGTATCTTCCCTTTGCAGCAATTTGATTTAATTTCTCTAACATTTTATGTTAACTTCTTATTTGGTTTTTAAATGAATCAACATATTTTTGTTGTTTTTAAATGTTTTTACTACAACTGATGGAAGTTTGTTAATTTTTTTTATGGTACTTTTTTTAAAAAGGATTTATAAACTTTTTGTGCTCTTATAATGATGGGAAAATCATAATACTCAGCCATGATTATCTTTCTATAGATCTTTGGTTTAATTAGAAGTGTGAGGATTAGTGAGTGTAAAGAGGGGAGGGTAGTTTTGCTTGGCTTGTCCATGTTCGTGTCCGGTCCAGTCGTCCTTACAAGAAGTGCCAAATAAGCCCTAGTGTTGCATCGACATATTTGTGTATTTATACATATTATATATTTATTTAATGTTATATATTTGTAATTTCTTTTTTTTAAATAAAAACAGTTTAGTATACTCCCTTTGCACGTTTACTGTTTAGACTTTCCTTAGTTTGTGCAAAAGATGTGAAAGCACCTTACTGGCTCAGGCACACAAAGCGCAATCTGCGATCTCAGCCTGCAGCAAGCTGGCAATCTAATATATTATTAAACTATTTACTGCATACTAAATATGCCACTCAAAAGGTAATCTATAGCAGTGAGCCAGTCTTGATCGAGCCTGGTAGCGATCCATTTCTATACAGCTAGAGCGATTTAGAGATCACAGATCGCCATGAAAGATTGCATTCTGTGTGCTTGAGCCATAAGAGATTATATAAGTCAAGACTTCCACTTTTATATTACAGAAATAAGTACTTAAACTGCACATAAATATGAAACCAGAATAAAATTGAATTCAATGTTTTGTCTTTTTTAGTTTTTATAAGCAAGGAACACTTATTTCTTTTAAAAAAGTTAAGAATTGTTGAAACATGGGATATAATTGGGGATTTAAATAAATAATAATATTACATAAATTAAAGAGGAAAAGTAGTATGAATCGCAATAATTAACATTAAGTAGTAAAAGAAGCATTTATAAACTTTAAAGATTACAGAGAGAGTTTATATACTTATATAGTTTCTTCCTTCCAATTAAAAAAAAAAATCCAATGTTAAATCATTATTTCAAATATAATTTACTTTAAGAAAATGACAGGAACTGTTAATTTAATCCAATAAAACAGAGAGAATCATCATGCCTATATAGGTTGGCTAGCTGTTTGTATCATCCTAGTATTTATTTGGTCTGGGATGCAGATTAGTGGAACATAAATTTTTTCTTATTCATTATTTTTATTTTAGGTATTGTAGTACCAGTTAAAGAAAATCAGTGAAATGGATTGTTGCTTTGTGGTTGCTGAACTGCGTCCTACCATTGGCTCTTGTCAATTTTTCATCAAAATGGACAAACGTATAGATGTCTCTAAGGTGGTTACTGCCCCTAACAAGATCTTCATCAAAGGGAGCAACAACACAGACATAGCGACTGTAAATATTGATAACACAACTATTGCCGCTGATAGTCTTTCTGGGCTCAGAGTATCAGATTATTCAGTTCAGTTTCGGGTTAGAATAGAGCCTAACAAAATATTTGGTTGTTTCAAAAATGAAATGTTATTTAAAGAACAAAACAGTACCATATTTTGCACTCAAAATGATCATTATAGACCAGATTTCAAGATCAATGAGGAAGTTATTATCTTTTGCAGAGTGTGTTCTACTGCTTATAACAACAAGCCTTTCAAATTTAAAAGAATTCTTCCCCTTCCAACCAGTTTTGATACAAGTGATTTCTTTTGTCATAATAATCTCTTTAACAATGATATTGAACTAAAACAAGAAGATTGCTTGTACGGTTTATGTTTTGTTCAAATAAATGTTCATCTCCCTGCTGACTCTTCTGATAAAGTAGTTGTATGCCGTCACTGTCAAGCCTGGCTTGGAGTAAGAGAAAGAAATTGTATTATGTTTTGGAATTCATCAGTCAAGTTCAAAGATTTAAACGAAGACATAAACAGTGGTCTGTGTGATTTTATTTCAGTAATTAAGCATGTGATCAAGAAAGATACAGCTGTTAGCAAGGTTATTTTATATGCCAGGCTTACAAATAATGAAACACATTATCTCTTGATATGGATTATAGAAAAGAACTTAGCTTTGTTAACAAATAGAAATACAAATACATCTGAAGTACTATTAAAAGAACAAAAAGTTTTAAAAGTACTTTATTTACATGAAATAGAAGAATCTAGCATATTAAAAAAATGGGAAAATGACATTAATAGCTCAAGAATACAGATATCTAAACAGATGATGACTGAAGGATTGGCCCATTTAAAAAATATGTCGCAGAAGATCTCAGAAGATTTCAGGGAAGTAAATCAGATGTTAGTGTCATATATCATGGTGTAAATTAAATAAATTTTTGTAAAATGAGTTTATATTTCTTTTTAATAACTCAGTAATACATTTTAAAATAACTTAAAATAACACAATCGGTAATCAATTAGTCAACCTAATTAACACTGTAAATGAAAATATATACACACACGCATTTTTATTTATATATATATATATATATATATATATATATATATATATATATATATATATATATATATATATATATGTATGTATGTGTGTATATATATATATATATATATATATATATATATATACACACTCACATATACATATAATTTATGTATGAAACAGACAAAAATTGCATCAAAATTGTTAAAACTTATTAAAATTCTCATAAAGTTAGTTTTATACAATAGTACTACTTGGACACAAAACCAAGTATTTACACCTTAAAAGTTAATCCTGCAAATAACTTCTTAGGAATGTGACATTTATTTGGTAGGGGGTGGTTGTATTGCTGCACTGCCTTGGTTCCCACCTCCTCCTTGGCCATACCATTGCTGCCAGCCCTGTTGGGAATCATAATAGAGTAAATCAATCCTCACTAGTAACAATTAAATTCAAATACTACTATTTTAAATAAGGTATACTTTTATGATTAATTAATCAACATTAATACTAATCATTAAAATTACGTACATATTATATATCTAAAAATCTATGATAAAATGTAGAATACCAGCAAAAATCACAATTTTTGTACCAGGTTTAATTGATATGATATAATTTTATATACTCGATAACATTTCATCTTACATCCGAAGCAAACATTTTGTTAATTCAATCCCAGTTCTCTTTGGATATAAGTTCTTTCTTGAGTGTATGAGTTTATCAACAAACCCATAGGGAGCATATTTCATTAAATAAGGGAATAAAGAATTTTGCTTCTACATATTGAGCTGTTTAGCAGTAAGATTTTTATGTGTTAAATGACGGATTGGTTTTTTTTTTTTTTTTAAATTGGCATAGTAGCACCACAACCTGAACAGGTCTATTGTGCGCCAATATTACTAAGTTCTCAGTCACAACATGACTTTTGATTGTTCAGAATCTCAGGAGATTTATTGGATTAATGAGCTCACACTGCTTTGGGTCTATTATTTGGTCCAGTTCAAACAACAAGAATCTCAGGTCTTGAGAAGCTGTAGCACAAACAGATAATGTGATACGCTGTTTCATCCTCATAGTGACAGAATGAGTTTATACACGTAACTGTTTAGTTAACTGTGTCGTGAATAGATTGCTTTGATTTTTTGAGTGGATCTCTGTCCATTTTCAGAAGCTGCTCACTTCTACTGGCACAGGGACCACCCAAGAACAACTTTGAATGACACTGATACTATTTCTTCATTTGCCAATATTGTTTGGCTCTGATGTCATAGTTTGCCTTAATTTTCGTTCTGGCGAGACTCAAGACTTATGCCACAGACAAATAGGTTCTGGTGTAATGCGAGTACAATCCAAATATGATCTGGACAATTTGTCAGCTCCTTCATTGCCTGGTATTCCGGAATGACCCGTTACCCACTCAACGCTTACGCTGTTGTATTTCACAAGGTTGTTTAGGATTGAGTTATTACCACCCTTGATTTTGTTATGTAATTACTTAGCGCCTTAATTGCTGCCTGGCTATTGGTGTAGAATGCAATCTTACCCTTCAGCTCCTCTTCTAGCAGCCTGCAAGCACCATGACTAATAACAAGTGCTTCGGATTGAAATACTGTAGCGCCTAGTGGAATTGAAATTCCATTTAATAGCTTATCTTTCCTCCAGATCCATGGGTTGTGAGAGAGCCTTCTGTGTAGCAGTTAACACCATTATTGGGTATATACTGTTTTGTTTTATCGATATAGACTCTGTAATCAATGTCTAGGTACTTTCGTATTTGAATATCAGAGAGTAAGTACTCTTATCATTTTCAATCCGTTGTGAAAGCTCCCAATGACCAGCCTGTGTCACAACAGTAGAAGTTAGGGATTGCACTGTATCTATCATAAATTTTTTCTGATCAACATGACACAAATAGGAACAGATGCAAAAATCTAAATGGCATTAATCACAGAATTAAATTTTGACAAGAAATATTGCAAGGTAAGTTTTTTCAGTATTTAGTTTTTATTAAGTTAGACCTAAGGTGGCTACACATATAACTGCAAGCTTGAAATTCTCTTCAGCAACATATGTTACAAGTATGCTTGAACAAGAGCCAGTTTGTGCTTTTTGCCTTTTCCATAACAGACAAATGTGAAACAAGAAACATGATATGTGAGGTGTAAGGAATGGTTAAAGAAAAGAAAAACCTATTCCTATGTTAATTTACTGAGCGAATACCAGCACATATTTAGTACACACATTCAGTTCCACTTGTTGCAAATCCAGAATGCAAAATTCAATCATCAAGTCGCTTGAACTATCAAAATATTTGCACAAATTATTCTATAGTTGCTAAAGAATTCTTGTATAAAAATATTGATCATGCATGTTTGTCAAGTTTGCAGTTTTGTGTGTAGCCACCTTTAAGAAACATAGGTAAGGAAAACTTGAAACAAATATTATAATGAACAGAAACCTTTCTCCTCTCAGTGGAAAAGAGCATATCTATGCTTTAAGGAGCGACGACCATTAATCAACATATGAATCACTAAACTTTATTTTTTTGTATTACCAATCCAACAACCCACAAATTAATGGCGATGTATAAGTGGAATAATTTCATCCATATATCTCAATATTACTTTATTGATTTAGTTTACGTAGTTACACCAACGTTTCAGGGTACTCCCCCATTCTCAAGATGTTTTTTTTTTTTCTACAAATATCATACAAAATTATTTATATAACAATATTGCACATAGATAGATCATTTTATATAAATACATCTGTACTCCTATTGCCTAGATATAACAATATTAATTTTGTCTGCTAATAGAAACAAATAAAAAAATATTGAGATATATGGAAGAAATTATTCCACTAAGACATCACCAGAATTTTTCTTGTTCCCATTATTACTACTATTATTGGGAAGATGGCATTGGCTGTCATGAATGTTTCATAGTGATAGCGGATTTTGGCGGTTTCAGAGAGGTTATACATCTAATCAATAATATTCAGTTTATATCGCTTGGAGTAAAATTTTCATGTTAACTAAGCAGCATTTGCAGGAGGTTTTAGTTTTCTGCTTTAATTGGAAGAAAAGTGCAGCTGCAGTAGCAGAAGTTTATGGTTACAATGTTCCAACTGATAAATCATGTATGGAATGGTTTCGACGTTTCAAGAATGGTGATTTCAGCGTTGAAGACAAGCCTTGCTCTGGAAAGCCAAAAAAAAATCCGAATACAAAGAATTAGAGGCATTACGGGTGATCGGTATAGGCTACAATTGATTCGTTTGAGCAGTGCATTATGAGAAAAACAGCCAGAATAAGAGCAAAGACATGACAAAGTTATTCTTCTGGATGAAAACGCTCGATCTCATATCACAAAAAAATATTTGAAAACACTCCAGTTGGATATTTTCCCTCACACACAACGTAATCTCTGGACATTGCTCCTTCTGATTACTAGTTGTTCTGATGGATGCAGCACGATTTGGTAGGTCACCAGTTCGCAGAAATCGAAAATTGGCTCCTAACTTGGATCGCCTCTACAGACGAGACATTTTTTCAAGATGGAATTCGAAAATTGCCTGAGAGGTGGAAAAAGTAGTATCCAGCAATGGAGAATACTTTGATTAATCTGTTTATTTTAATCTGATATAAATGCATTTTTGACCACAAAAAAACGGACCGAACTAATTTGTACTCCCAAGTAATAATCACAAATTAATGAATTTCACAGTTGAATAGAGAAGCTTTAATTGTAAACCTTTATTTTATTTTTTAAAAAAACTAGTAGCTAGATCTTACCGGTCCCCAGTTTTGTTGGCCATATCCACCATATCCTCCATATTGCTGCCAATTACTGCCATATTGTTGGCCAAAGCCACTACCTTGGGTGCTTCCTTGTTGACTGTAACCGCTTTGTCCACTTCCACTTCCTTGTTGCTGACTGTAACCTCCGCTACCACCCTGGTTATAAGCACCTAAAAATTTTTTTCTTTCTGTATATTTAAAAAAAAATTAATAGTAAGGAATGTGTAATTTTTGAGAATCCTCTACCAGTTAATGATTTAATTGACCATTAATGCCAATAATTATACAATTATTTCACATAAACATTAATTGATCAGAACTTCCTCAAATCAATCAATCATACTGCACTTTCCAAAATGAGCAAGAATGATTCTCTTTTATCGCACACAAATTCTGAAATTACAGAGCAATGTCATACAATACAATGAAGTGGATGCGAACAATCTATTACAAAATATACTCTAAATGGCAAAGAAACATTTTATATCTTCTTAATATTTTATGTTTTCTTTCTTTTAATTTAATTATTATTATTTACAAAAATGTCTAGTTAAAGAAACATAGTCGGAAAAATAGTAATAACCAATGTTTTGAATCCATTCCCCTTCTCCCATAAAGCTAAAGAGATAAGAGTTGAGAAATGATAACAAATGTTTTAGCCCCTACTCAAAACAAATAAAAAAACCTTGGGGCTTTTTTATACAATAGATTGATAATTTTTCAACCTCTCAAAATTTTAACTGTACATCTGTTACAATTTTAGTAAATACTTTTTAATAACAACATTCAATACTTTAATACCACAAATGTTTCTATTACAAAATTCCATAACCACAAAAGTAGAATATACTTTGGGCCAGTTATTTTTGGTTGTATATAACTGATAAGCCCAGTGGCGGATCTATACCTAGGCGATACGATATTGCGGTCTTTTCCCTAAATTAGGTGGTTTTGAAGGGTGCTGGTGGGAGAAAAGAGTCCGGCAAGTGGGCCTATAGAGTAACTCCCAAATGGAAGGGAGGTCCAGAGACTCTCCCCAGGAATAAACAGTATTTAATGTCACAAGCATTCTAAATTTGCTATCATGTATTTAGCTTATAATTTTTTATTTTGTTCCAATTTTTATGAGTTTTTTCTTCAAAAGCAAATTTTTATGGTTAAAATTTCATATTTTAATGGGATCCCGCAATTAATAAAGTTATTCAACCTCCAAAACTTTTAAAAAGAGGTCTCTTCTGTATTAGCCAGCAATTCGTGAGATAGAAATAAGATGATTGTATTGACATTTTTTGTTATAATTAAATTCAATATCAAATATATTTCGTATTCAGAATTGGATTTTCTTATGAACCCAAGTTTTTCTTAGGCCTAAGCTAGTTATACTAAGCTTTAAAATTATAGGTAAAATTATCACCTTATGCCAAAGTAACCCTAGTACAAGCGTAACATTATCCATAAAAACAAAACAAAATAGAAGGTAATGACGCCCCCTTTAAAAAAATTAAAAAGTCTTTATAAATAACATTTATGATAGTCAAGTTGTGTAAAAAAGGTTGCAATAGTTTAGAAACAGAAACAAACACTCAGGTTTATCGATACTTGATTAAAACATTTCTAAAAAGTGGGGCCAAAGTAGCCCGCCCGCATTGAAGGTTCTTTAAGGTATATCTATAAAAAAACCAGGAGCTGAGGCCAAAAAATACTCGTATATCTGATTTTAAGAAAAATTTTTTATAGTATAGGCCAAAAGTACTCTCACCAGAGACTGGAAATATGAAGGACTGCCACCCTAGATCGGTAGAAATCAAATTTTATAGGCCAAAGAATTTGTCATTTTCGTCACTTTTTCAGATTTTTCTCAGTAACTCGCTTCCAGTGCATTATAGATAAAACTTTGACATGTAACGATTTTAAAGAACATTAAATTTCCTGCAAACTTTACATTTAAATTTGGTTGCAACCGATATAGATTAGAGGAGTATATATTCATATTTCCAATCTATGGTGAGAGTACTTTCGGCCTACACGATCAAAAAATTTCTTGCAATCAGGCACGTTCATAGCCTCAGCTTACAGTCTATAATTTACTTGACATCTCTCTCAGTTATGACACAGTTTCATTAAGTGAAAGATCATGGTTTCCAGCAATAAGATATGATAAAATTCAAGACTTTTTTTGTCAATTTATTTGATTAAATAATATTTGGTCCGCTTTTGATTAAATGAACAATTTTGGACTTAATGAATTTGAATAATTAATATAGAGGCAGTATCTGTTTGATAAACAAAAATTGTTACTTAACTGAGGGCTCAATGCATCACAAAAAATAGAAAATATAAACAATAATTTCAAATGTAAATAAATAACATTAATTTATTGGAAGAAATTTCACCATTTAAAAAAAGCAAACTTGTAATTGAGCTGACAGTATTACTGTGGTATGGTGGACTTTTAATAAATACCCTATTTAAAAAAAAAAAAAGCATGATGAGCAGAGAAGAGGGGATTACTATGAAAACTATCGAAATGTGAGGAGAACAAAATGTTAACACTTCTAGTAAACTTTCTTAATCCTACACAGAAAAATAAAAAGGAATAATTTCTTTGATGTGATGACTGTATTGTGGCTTTGCATATTAATTAATAAAATGGTTGTCGCCTTCCACAGGTTTATCACACCTCTGAAGGCACCCGTTTTATTAAGAAAAAATAATAACTTCAAGATAAGCATATATTTAAATAATCGTATGAATTTATATGAAAACATAAAATTAAACATATAGTTTTCTTAATTCTCAACACTTAGGATGTGTCATAAATATATCTATTGGAGACAAAAATTTGGCTGTCCATGTCCATTGGAGAAGTATCTGTAGCAAAGGGGTCTAAATTCTGCAATAATAAATTGTTCTAAATGAAAGGGGGCCAGTCAATACCTGCACATATTCCTTATAAAAATCCCAAAAGGAGGAGTCAGTAGAGGCCACATAGATTTTAAAATTGGACAGTGGATGTTTTAAGCTTGCACCGACTCGGGGTACTCAAACTGCTCCTAGACCAATTAGACACATATTCAATAGACCTGGCCGCAATCCGGGAGATCTTGTTGATAGGGAATGGCATAATTGAAAAGAATAGGCACACAATCTTATAGCTGCCACAGTCAATATCACCAATATGCAACAGGATTTATAGTATAGAGTAGGTTTAGGCAGCTGGTTATTGACTTTAAAGCGATCATATGCTTTATGAGCCTTAGAGGAAAGTTAAGAAACTATTCCATTTTCAGAATACATGATCCAACAGAGACCTCCACAGAAAAAGAAAAGATCTCTTTTATGACCTTCTAGAAAGATCAATGCCAAAATTGGAAAAGAAAGAGTTTACTAGCCAACGATCAGCCTACATAGTCTCCATGAAGTCAGTAATGACAATGGACCAAGATTGATAGGTTTAGCAACAGCTCATTGAGAGTATTACATTCCCTCATAAACCCATACATAAAAGAACCAGGATTTCTTCCGATGATACCACAGTCAATCAATTGACCACTTTATGATAAGTGCGAAGTGTAAGACCAATCGAATGAACATTCAGACGTTTAGGGGAGCCAACATGGACTCTGATCACTACTTGGTCATGGCTCTGCTCGGATTATAAAATTGCATAAGACAGAATCAACAGGGAGCAACTATACAAAGCGATGGAGGAATGAACATGCCCAATAAACTTATAAGACTATGTCGGGCTATGATGGGCGGAGGCAGAAGTAGAGTGTGGATTCAGGTCGAGCATACAAGGAATTTCTGGTCACAGTTGGTATTAGACAGGGAGATGCATTGACCTGCCTTATCTTTAATCTTGCCCTGGAGAAGACTGTCCAAAACTCCAAACCTCCCCTGCAATCATGAGCCGAACGGTAAAGATACTGGGGTTTACTGACAATCAGGGCATAGTTGGCAGGTCCAAAAGAGCTGTAGAGGAAGCATTTCTTGAACTAGAATCTAATGAGAGAAGCAAAAGATTAATTGTGAGCGAGATCAAGACCAAGTATATGGTCACGGGGCAGCGAGCAGAGTAGGAGAGAAAGTAAACTTCGGCAGATTCTCATTTGAAAAACTAAAGGAGTTTACATACCTCGGAACACATATGAGCTTTAAAAATGATATTACTGCCGAAGTAAAGAACCAGACCACTACCGCAAACAGATGTTTTTTTTGGCCTAAGGCAGGGGTCGGCAACCTGCGGCTCCGGAGCCGCATGCGGCTCTTTTAGAAAATTTTGTGACTCTCTGAATATTAAATATTTCAGTAAAAAACCATTCCAAATTTTAGATACGATTTTTTTTAAAGGCTTTTGATCCCTCTACACATAATATTGAAAGTGCTACAGAATAAGATAAAACAGGCACTTCTTTGTTTTTCCATGTTTTTTTTTTTCAATATAGATTTGGCTCTTTGTCACCAAAAGGTTGCCGACCCCTGGCCTAAGGCTTCAGCTGAGAAGCAACCTTATCACAAGAGCCATAAAGCTGATCCTCTATAAAGTATTAATAAAGTCTGAAGCTTGGGCGATGACCAAGGTTGACATGAATTTATTGCACGCATTTGAAAGGCGCATCCTTCGTTGCATCTAAGAGATGTTCAAGTCGAGAATGAGTGGCGAAGAGGTACCAACCAGAAAGTGTACGACCTGACGAATGAGCAGATGTGGTCAAGAGTAATCAGCCTTGGAAGACTGTGATGGGCTGGCCAAGTGTCCAGGATGAATGACTCAGCAATACTGAAGAAGATTCTCACAGAGATACTCCTAGGAACAAGGTGAGGGGGACATCCAAGACTAAGATGGCACATGGATAAGGTGGCACATGATGTAAGATGATGGCTGCTTGGAACTCAGAACTGGAAAGCGGCTGCACAATATTGTAACACCTGACTAGGCTGATCCAGGAGGCCATCACTCACTAGCTGGATATAGAGCCGAAGAAGCAGATTCCTGATCATCAAAGAATTCAAGGCTGCTGAACACCCTGTCTCACTAAATTATAGATATAAAAGGATATTAAAAATACATCAAACCAATGAAGGAGAGGGACTCATAAAAGAAAATACAAATACTTTAATATAGCTTTTTGATTATTATTCTTTCCGGTACTACAACTCGTGGTGAGCCAGGGCCTCCTGAAATAAATCTTTTATTCTAATAAAGAAACATACTAATGCTTTAAATCACTGCCCCAATTCAACAGTGCAACTAAACAAAAAAAAAAACAAGGAAAAAAAAAAAAACCAACGTAAATATCGATACAGATCAGATATAGCTGCTATAATACAGGGAAGCCATATGGTGTCCACATCAGATTTTTTAAGATGTTGCACTGGTTAACTGGGATAGGGAAATGATATAATATAAATATTACCTATCCCTATGATATTACTATTATGTTCATGGAGGTTCTAATACAACCATTATTCAAAATTAGTTCTCTTTACCTTTCCATTGTTGCTGTTGAGGTTGTTGGTAGTTTCCCCATTGTTGTTGCTGCTGTGGCTGTTGTTGCTGCCAGCTTTGTTGCTGTCCACCCCAAGATTGGCCACCTTGTTGACCACCACCACCCTGGTATTGGCCTCCCCATTGACCTCCTGAGCTCGCTACAGTGCCTCCGCTAGCACCTCCACTTCCACCTCTCTGTTACCAACCATTTACAATAGACATTATACAAACAAATAAATCAATTAGCAATTATTATAACAATTTACCTTAATCTGACTTTGCCTATTATCTTTCCTGCTGTCCCTGCTATAACTTCCTCCAGCTCCTCCACCTCTATTACCACCAGGCGGTCTGTTGCCAACCCCCTGATTTCTGTCATATCCACCACCTATTCTGTTCCTGTCACCTCCATAGTTGTCTCGTGGACCACGTCCACCTCCACTATTGCCTCCTCTCCACCCACCCTGTTGCTGTTGCCTTTCACCACCTTGCCTGTTATATCCACCTCCTCCATGGTTTCTCATCATGCCACCACCACCTCTAAAAATAAAAATCAATCCTTGGCTTAATATTGTTTCCTTTCAAAATTGCTAAATGGACAGACATTTCTCTCAAAATACTTTTAGATAAATTCTAAACACATTGACTGCCAGGGCCATAGCACATGCTGCTTATGTGATTTAAACTTGAAAGGGCCCTCCCTACTCCTGCACCTGTCATCCAACATAATCAGGTGATAAGTACATCTAAAATGCATACCAAAAAGTAAAAAAAAATACATTGGCTGTTTTAACATAATCAGAGAGAGGGCAGTCAAGTTGCTAAGAGCATACAATGCCAAAAAATTATGCTTAACAACAAATACTTACTGATAAAACTTTGATAGCTATTGACAAAATATTTGGGAAAGGGAGTAGTGGTCCAGTAGCTCTAGACGATATGTTGTAAAAAAAGCAGTGGCTGAAAAGCTCCAGAAAATATCAAAATAGTTGATTATAATACTCTATTTATTGAATTTAATATTACTGATAAAACTTTGATAGCTATTGACAAAATATTTGGGAAAGGGAGTAGTGGCCCAATAGCTCTAGACGATATGTTGTAAAAAAAGCAATGGCTGAAAAGCTCCAGAAAATATCAAAATAGTTGATTATAATACTCTATTTATTGAATTTAATATTACTGATAAAACTTTGATAGCTATTGACAAAATATTTGGGAAAGGGAGTAGTGGCCCAATAGCTCTAGACGATATGTTGTAAAAAAAGCAGTGGCTGAAAAGCTCCAGAAAATATCAAAATAGTTGATTATAATACTCTATTTATTGAATTTAATATTTTAAGAAACAGGGTGTCCAGCGATATAACCTGAAAAAATTGAAGCGTAATTAAAGGATTTCAAGGTGCTTTTCATCTATTTATTGGATTAAATTTAAAACAAAATTGGAACCATAAAATGTTGTATTTGATCGGTTTATAATAAAATGTATAATTCCGATTTTAGAATGAATTTGAATAATTATAAAGGTTGTATTCGTGTTTGATAAAGAAAAATTGATACTTAACTTCTTACATTGAAGGTTCAATGCATCGCCAATAATAAAAACAACTATAAAATACAGTACAAAAACAATTTCAAGAGTAAAAAAAGAAAATTCACATGTTGGAAAAGATATCACTACAATTTTATTCATAAACTTTTTTTTAAAAAACAAATACTGTAATCATAATTATAGGAATAATCCTGGAAAACCCTTATCCTTGTCACTTCATCCTCGGCCTCAAGAGTGAAGGGCGAACATATTATAAGAAGACGAGTGTAAATCACTTGGAATTGAAACTCAGAGCTGTTATTTTACCGTTCCATAACATACCTAGGAAATGGAATCAGATTAAAAACTAAAAATTCCCGATGACTGGCTGTTTTTCAAACATAATTCCCGATTTTTTCCTGGCGTGAAAAATTCAAGCAGAATTCCTGCTCTTTAAGATTGCTGGACACGACACCCTGAAGAAAGTCTAGTGACAAGAAAAAAAAAATTTATGAGAATTAATAGAAGTTGACCTGCTTAGCCCGTGAAGCACATCTGTGTTCTCATACCTGATCTGTTAAATCAGAAAGGGTTAATACCTTTATATATAGCAGTGCTCCACAAGGAATAAAGGAAGCGAAAAAACGCCCTTTCAATTTAATTTAGAGTATATTATTGAAATGAATTTAAATATGGGACAATGAGAAAAACATATGAAGAGGTTTAGTGATAAATTAATAGAAACATTACAATATAATGTTGTTAGTTAAAATGTGTTGAGGTTTAATAAAATCATTAAAGGAAGGACATATTTTCACATCCTTCATGGAATAATAATAATTCTTATTGTATCTAGTTATTAGATATACTAGGGGTGGCCAAACCGTGGCGCATTGCATCTTTGGATGTCATGACTATAAGTATACTTCTGTTTAAAAGTTTATTAAATGTATGCCAGAACCTATCCTATTAGCAAACAGGGAGAACCGACAAATTTATGTTCCAAGCTGATCTCGCTCTCAATACTAACTATTGTGGTCCAGAGTTTTCTTCATCAAACGAGACTCTCTGGCAAGTGTAGCACCATCACAAAGCGACCACCTCTGCTTAACCAGAAATCATGTCAGGCTGCTGTAGATCAGTGCTTTAAGAAACTGGTGTAAGCTAATGAATTGAATTGCGTGATTAAATAATTCCTTTTCCTATCCTAAGCGAAGCACATCCAATCCTTATCTCTATTTTATAAACCCTAACCATAAAAGTAAGAAGGTATAAAAAGTACTCGAATTATATGACTTTGCAAAGGCCATTCCGGAGATATACCTTTGAGAAACAATGAACAAAAGATTTTGAGAAAAATTCTTGTATTCACTGACAAATAATGAAGCTAGCACGTGCTGTAACATACAGAATATTTGGAAAAGTAATTATAATAAAGATTATATTCAATATGGATTTTTGTGTTGTGATAAAGAAACACTACCCAACCAGAATGTATCATTTGCAGCAAAATGATACATAACGAAGCAATGATACTCTGTAAACTACTGCGGCATCTAATGTTAAACTAGTTAAGCTAAGGATAAATAATTTTTTTCTTAGACTGTTAGATCAAAGGCAATCGTTGTTATTATTAAACAGTTTATGGTAAAGTCTTAGAAGCTAATTACCATGTTAAAAAATTAATTGCCAGTTAGAAAAAACATATACTACTTACTTCTAAGACACTGGTTGAACCAGCATGCATAAAAAAGTTAATGAAGTGAAAAAAGTACCATTGACAGCTGATAATATTAGAAGATGTATCAACTAAAATGTTGAGCAATATTTTAGGAATACTAATTGCATAATTAAAAATGGCTCAGAAGTTTGCCATTATATGTTTTGTTCCAGAGCGAACTATTGGTGAGGAAATTTTTCCGAGTATAGGCTCAAGTGAACTATTGGTGAGAACAATTTTCCGAGTATAGGCTCAAGTGAACTATTGGTGAGAACAATTTTCCGAGTATAGGCTCAAGTGAACTATTGGTGAGAACAATTTTCCGAGTATAGGCTCAGAAACACAGAATGCAATCTGTCATGATGATCTGCGATCTCTCTAGCTGTACAGAAAACGATCACTGCCAGGCTCGAACATTTTCTGTGTCAGATGTAGTGATACATATAAGTAAGTAGTTATACATTAGATCGCCAACTCAGTGCAAACAGGTCCCTGTGATAGATTACGCTCTGTGTGCCTGAGCCTTATGAGATGATTTCTTCAAAACCTAAATTTCATGGACTAATTGCACTAGTATTTGCACTAGTATTATATATTGATGGGTGCTGCAGCAATGATGGGCAGTAAAAAAGGTTTTATTTTGTGCATAAAATGACAAAATCCTAATATAGAAATTTCATACTGTTGCACACATTGTGAAGCATTGATGAAGAAAAAATTAGGAGCGGAACTATTGCAAATGATAAATCACTGCATTACTTTTTGAATTTTTAAACTAATCTGTGCAGAAATGGGATTGGATTTTGAATCCCTATTGTTTTACTATCTCAAGGAAAAGTTTTGGCTGTTATTTGGGCTTCATAATGAGGATCATGAGTTTTTGCTCAGTCTAGCTCTAGCAGCCGCCAAGTGTAGACAACGTAACTGTTCAATTGTAGTGTTTTCATTTTGAAGTGTTTTGTTTTATTTTTAAATTTGTTTGTCAACCAGTGGAACTTTTTATTTCGTCTAAGTTTTAAAATATCACCTGTATAAACTATTTCCAACAACCAATATCCATTCAAGAATGCCCCTAGAGGGGACGCAATAAGTATGAAAGGACAAGAAGTCTTACCTTCTACCTCTAATAATGTTGGTACAAATAATTCAGTTGCAAAAAGGAAAAGAGGTGAGTCTACCTTGTATAATATACCTATAAAAAATAGCTTCTCGATTTTTTCAGATGAAGATGATGAAATCGATATACCAACCACAAATATTCCGAAAGCTCATAAATTTCCACCAATAATTGTTAATAATACGTCTACCAACCACAAAGAACTAATATTAAAACTTAGAACAAAAATAAAAGATTAAAATATGAAATATGCTGGAAACAAAACTATTTTTTATGTTCATAGCAATGAAGATTTTGCATTGATAAAAAATGAAATAAATGTTTTTAACCAAAGTTTTCACACATACACTCCAAAACATGTGATAAAACCTAAAGTGGTGCTTAAAGGCATGCCCAGACTATGAGGTCCAAGATATACTAGCCGACCTCACTAATAAAGGTTTAGACATTTATAAAATGTTCCAAATGGTTAGAAAAACCGGCGGAAAAGAAATAAAATTACCACTATCCATTGTAATTCTTAATAATAAGGAACAGCTAAATCAAATAAGATATTGTCTCGATGTTGTGATAACATGGGAAAAATATGCCAGTAAAAAAGTAATAACACAGTGTTACTTGTGCCAAGAATTTAACCATGTCGCGTGGAACTGTTATAAAAAACCAAAATGTTTAAAATGCTCAGAAGAGCACTTATCTTAAGACTGCCCAAATATCTTACAAGACGGTTTTGTCCCAAAATGCAGTAATTGCCATGAAGAACATTTCTCAAACTTTGATAAATGTCCTTTATACATTAGAAGTCAACAATTAAATCTCAACAAACAATTCCCCAGAATTAACCCCTCGCAATGATCTATCTTTAAGCCGAAGCCGAATGACTTTCCTTCCCTGCCGAAGACTGAATCTAAATGGTTTCAAAAAACATTTTCTGAAAATACCAAAGAAAATAAACCATCCAAAGACGAACCTTCAATCACGGAATGTTTCAAAGAATTTAAAAATATCTTTAACCTATTTAATATAACTAAGATAATATCCAAATTTAAAAATATTGTTGCTGATGTAAAAAATGCAGAAGACAGTATGTCTAAAATATTTATAGTGGTTGAAGGTTTATTATCTTTAATTGATTAATATTCTAAAGGTCATAATAGGTGCAAGTCACTATCTAATTTCCCATATATTGTTGTTTATTATTATATTATTACTTAGATCTTGCTCTGATAATCCTCTATATGTTATAGAATTTAAAGTGTTCACAGTTCAAAGCTACACCAAGGCAAATGCATTACTCACATACTGCAACACGCACTTGGCCTTCACTAATACACGCACTCGCGACCGAACACATACTGGCTTAGCTTTGTTTTTCTCTGATAAAAAATGTACACAAAGCATTATTTACCAAGCAATGCCAATCCTCTATCCATGTAGCAGTAATCTCAAGCCAGTCTCTAACAAGTTTTCAATATACATATATTACTTAGCATATTTAAAAAACGCTTTACCTAACTCACGTTTCATAATGCTTTTTATTTTAGTAACAATAGTCGCTAAAATAACTCTAGCTTATGCAACTACATTAGTGATTGTCACACAGTCTATTTCTATTAAATCCAAAAACACCAAACAGCACTCAGATTTCGTCTTCTTTTATATTTTAAAACATACTTTCGTAAAAGGCTATAATACAAAATGACTTCTAACAATCTTAAAATAAAATTTATGATGTGGAACGCCCAAACGATCCGAGGTAATGATGTAGAATTCAAATTATTTCTAAGAGATAACCAGCCTCATATAGTTTCAGTAAATGAAACCAGACTTTCCCCTAAAGATAGATTTTCGGTTCCAGGTTACTTTATTTACAGACGCGATCGCAATAGAGCAGGAGGGGGCGTCATGTTATTAGTCCGTTCTGATGTCAATCATCATTTCATTCAACTATCTACCTTAGCATTTACCGAAGCTATAACAATTAACGCTACAATTAATAATAATCCATGACAATAATATCTGTCTATATCCCACCTAATAAAATTCATATCCTGGACATTACTAAATTATTTCAATTGGATAATCAAGTAATCATCTTCGGTGATATGAATGCTAAACATACTCAATGGAACTGCCACAGTACTAACAAAAACGGTAAAACAATTCTAAACTTTATAGTAAAAAATCAAATTCAGTTACACAGCATGTTCGAACCAACCCATATACCTAATACCTACATAACGCAATTATAAACCAAGCATCATCGATATAGCCCTCACTAAAAATATTCATACACTATCACCTCTCATTGTAATACCTTGTCTAAATTCGGATCCTAGCCCTGTGATTTTCTGTATAAAATCTTCAATAACAACTAAATTCATTTTTAAGGAAGCAGACTGGCCCTTGTTCCGAAAAGAATTGGACTCCAAATTAGCATAAATCCGGCAATTAATGATATACATGAAATCGATAGCACTACAATTAAATTCAATCAAGACATCCGAGAATCCATGGCAGTGTCCATTCCACAACATTCCATCCAGCCAAAATATTCGATTAAACTACCGTTTCGTTTGTTAGCACTAATAAATATAAAAAACAGACTAAAGAGAAGATACTATAGCACCAAAAACCCACAGACTAAGATAATTTACTACAAACTTAACAATTACGTCAGGACTCGTATCAATAAATGGAAAAATGCAAATTGGGAATCATTTTTGTATTCTTGTCAACCTCGTGATAAAAACATTTGGAAAATTCACAAAATCTTCACTAACCAGGCATTGAAAATACCACCTTTAAAACAACTATACACTTATGCTTACACGGACAAAGATTAAGCTCAACTTCTGGCCGACTATTTTCAAGCAAGCCACACAATCACTTCTAATTTGAGTTCAAACCATCACAACCGAAAAATCGCAAAATCTGTTCATGACTAATTAATAAATTCCTCCAGTAATAACTTCTCATCAATCTCGCCCAAAGAAACTGCCAAAATAATCAGGGAAATAAAATCTAAGAAAGCCCCAGGCGACGACGGCATTCCTTGCATAGTTATTAAAAATCTGAGCCGGAAATCAATTTATTTCATAACAAAACTATATAATTCAATCTTAAAATTAAATCACTTTCCCATTGCTTGGAAAACTTCTAAAACCATTGTAATCCCGAAACCGAATAAAGATCCAGGCACCGTTTCATATTACAGACCTATAAGCTTACTAAACACAATATCCAAAATCCTAGAAAAACTAATATTACAAAGAATAAATAACCATATCAGCAAACACAACCTCATCATAGAAGAACAGTTTGATTTCAGGGCTCACCACTCCACTGTCGACCAACTGGCCCGCCTCACGGACCACATAACTGAAGCCTTCAACGAAAGAAAACACTCAGGTATGCTTTTATTAGACTTTGAAAAAGCATTTGACACCATCTGGCACGTTGGGCTCGTTCACAAATTAATTACAATGAAATTTCCTCCGTACCTAATCCTAATCGCTCACTCTTACCTATCCAATAGAAAATTTTACATCCAAGTCAACGATTCTTCCTCTAACACACTTCCTATTGCTGCTGGCCTTCCTCAAGGGTCGTGTCTGTCCCCAACCCTATTCAACCTCTTCATATCTGACTTCTCTGCTCACCCTAATGTTATGAGGTCCTTATACGCTGATGATCCAGCCTTGTACACATCTTCCTACCGTATAGACACAATAGTAAACCGCCTACAACATAACTTCAAAATAATCAACAAATACTGCCGAAATTGGAAATTAAAAATCAACCACTAAATCTGAGACTATAATTTTTACAAAACGTCGGCCACAAATAGACCACCAAATTTACATAAACTCAGCCCACATACCATGGTCTAAATCTGTAAAATATCTTGGATTAACTCTAGACAGATCTCTTACTTTCACCCAACACATTAACAACAAAACTGATTCAGCAAAAAAATTAATCTATAAAATGTTTCCTTATTTCAATAAAAAATCCAAACAGAGCTCAAAAAACAAACTTATCTTATATAAATCAGTCATTTGTTCTCAAATCACTTATGTATCACCTGTGTGGAGTTCAACTTGCATAACCAATTACAAAAAACTCGAAAGAGTCCAAAACTTATGCATGAGAATAATCAACAACTACCCTCGTTACACAAAAATAGCCACAATGCTACAAGACTTGCAACTACCCTTAATTCAAGAATTTGTTTTATCACAAACTACTACATATTTTGGTAAAAAAACGGCCAGTGAAAACCCACTGATAAAACAGATCGGTAATTATAACAAATGTACACTCATAAAAGGACAAAACATTTATTGTTAAACTAACAATAATTTTTCATTTAAGTATTTTTATTATATTTCCATTAACTTATTTATAGCTTTAAATGTTTAGATTTATTATATGTATCATATATATTATTTATTGTCATCAGTTTCCTATTTTATTAATTTATTTTTATTATTAATTTATAATTATTATTAATATTGTTTTGTGTGTTTAGGTTTTTGATTAATTTTTCCTACTGTTGTTCCAATTATATAAATTCACTTATGAGATACGACTTATTCTCAAAAATCTAATTTGTTGATTTTAAGGATAATTTATCCGAAATCATGTTAAAATATTGGAAAATATTGTTAAAGTGTACATATGTAAATAAAACTTTTTATCTATCTATGAGTTTTTGCTAAAACAAATATGGCCGAACTACACCAACTTTCTGAAGATTATCACTGGGTAGCCAAACTTGCTTATATCTTTGAGGACCTGAATACAAACAATACTTCCACATTATATATATTTCATATATAGGTTAGGAAAAGTAAAATGTTAGATGGAAACAAAAATTATGTAGTTTACTGTTCTGACAAGTAAATAGAATTGAAAAATAACCATGAACTTTGGTGGAAAGAGATATAAAAGAATATCTAGAAATGTTCTGAAGGATAACCAGTCCATGGTTAAAAACAAAAATTAATTTCTTTAAATCTTTTGCAAAAGAAATTTGATCACTATTTTTTAACAATATGAAGCGATACTAGTGGATAAGAAATCCTTTTCTAGCCGATGCCGAAAAGTCTATAGAAGCACTTTTCCTTCAAAAAGAAGGAAATTTATAGAATTGAGGAATGAAGTGACGCTAAAAGTAAACTTCAGAGAAATGCCATGGGCCGATTTCTGGATTTCAGATAAGAATATTCACACATTTCTAACAAGGCTATTGGTATTTTTCTCTCTTTAACTATTACATACCTATGCCAAAAAAGTTTTTTAACGCGGGTTCAAATTCAAAATGACAAAACACTCAGATTTAAAGGGTCAAGAACTTCGGGTAACACTTTCTCATATAGAGCCAAATATACAGCTAATATGTTCATATAAACAATCTCAAATATCTTATCAATAAGGTAGTTATTATGTTTAAATTGACATTGATTAAAATAGTGTGCGTAAATACCAAACAATAAATTTTATATTTAAATTTCAAGATAAATTTTTTTTTACATGTGATGTTTATTCGGTAACTATATATTTTAGTTCTTGTGTTGATATCCAATTCAAATTGATTTTATACAACTTAAAACCATAAAAGTAAATATCTACGTCCATAGAGTTATATTATTGAGTTTTTTTTATCTGGTATGACATGGACTTGTGGAAAAAAACATTAGTGTGCCTTGGAAGATAAAATGTTGTAGAGCACTGCTTTTTAGCAAAGAAATAATCAACTAGCATACCTAATGATACTTCATTGTAAAAACATTTTTATTTTTCCTCTCACCTGCTATCCCTCCATCTATCTCCTCCACCAGCTTGCCTTTGATGCCATCCACCACCACCACGATTACCTCCTCCGCCACCACCTCCCCCTCCTAATAAAAATACAAAAAATTTTAGCATAGAAATCATTAATTGCTTCAATAAAAGTAAATCAATTGCTTGAATTGTAATATGTTTAAATATTAAGGTTAAATATTAAACAGCATCTTAAATAAGTAAATCTAAAAATGAGAACTTACTTCTAAATTGGTGTCCACCAGGTGCATTGGATCTGCCTCTGAACCCATCATGCCTGCCACCTGGTTGCTGTTGCCCATGTTGGAAGTCACCTCCTCTAAACCTCTTGGCAGGTGGTCCTTGAGGACCTCTCTTTGGATAACCAGCAGTTATTGCCTCATCATTGTACTTTCTAACTAATTTTCTTGATTCATTTTCATCGAGTTCTGTATATATTACTTCACTAAAGAGGCTTTTATCAGGTAAAGTGAAATTGGCTGGAAACAAAATTTAAAAACAGTTTATTCTGACACTGAATAGATCAATTTAGTTTTTCAAAAATGGCATTTAAGATATCAAAATAATTTCAATTCACTTAAGCCACAGGGCAGTGAATTAGCTACCAAGATTATTGAACTTCTATATTGAACTACTTATACAAAAAATCAACTAATAAATTTGGAAAGAAATCAAGGATAACTGTATACTGAGATAAAAGGCATGCAAAATTAAGTCATAGGAAGAATATTTTGTATGACAGGACCTAAGAACAGAAGTATAAAAAGGAAAATAAAACATAAAGTAGGCCCTTTTTTTATTTTTATTTTTTTTTTTGGGAGTTACCTTTCATTTCCATAACTGCTGAGTCTGGAACATCTTTGCCTTCAAGTTGCTCTCTCTCATTGACCCTTCTCTTGAATTCCTCATCAGTAGGGACAATTACAACCGCCTTCCTGGTGAAACCCTCAAAATTGCGCATTTTGCGCCTTTGGGCAGCCGGATATACATTAGTCTGTGTACGTAAGATATTACGTCAAATAGCTTTTCAATATTTTGTGTTTTTTCTCAAAGACAAATTAGGCGGTAGATATAGTTTTGAACTTAAAAATAAATACTTACGTGAAAGAGTGCCTTCACAAAGATAAAATATAACTTAAGTAAAAACTAAATCTAAAATAATTAATATTACATTAATGAATTTAGAAATTTTAAAATTATCTATAAATATTTAGATAAGATAATAGTTGATCTATAACAGGACCACAATTAATAGTAACCATTTAATTATTTTTTCCCATACTGCTGAATAAAGGCCAGTCTTCTTGTTGTAGATGAAAATGGCAACATTATTAGTTGCTTATGTGAAATAATAAATTTCTTAGTTAAGGAGTTCTATTTCGTGCATCATGTTTATATTAAACAATAGAACGCTATAATGTTCTTCATATTCTAATGTAACAATAATTGAATATATTTCTATTGAATCGATGTTTATTCTAAACAACATAACTCATAATGTTGTTCATATTCTAATGTAACAATATTTGAACATATTTCTATTGAATCGATGTATATTCTAAACAACAGAACTCATAATATTGTTCATATTCTAATGTAATAATATTTGGGCATATTTCTAAATAATCAACGTTTATCAAGTTGAATCAATGTTCTAAAGCAACAGAACCTCCTAATGTAGCCCATAATCTATGCATACAACAATATTGGAACATGTTTTTATTGAATCAATGACATTCAATCAGTTCTAGCGAGAGTAGTATCCATTTCACTTTTAGCATCATTTGAAGAGTAGGAAGAGCTATGCAATGACAGTATATAAAATTTAAAATCAAAGCATAAGCATTCTTATTATTTTTTTTTTTAAGTAAAAAACAATTATTTGACGCTAAAAATCACCCAAATTGCTTTAAAAACATAACTTTACAAATTTAATAATAAACTTAAGACTAAATGTTTTCACATCAAAGTCTAGAAGTTACTTAGGAGCTATTCATACCTGAATTGGTGATCACAAAATAATCTTAAAGGAAGTTGCACATTAACAAAATAACTTTAAAATTCTGGTATCAGATAGCTAAGTAAAGTTCTTGACATGACAGGAGAAGGCAAGTCGATGAGGTCAGGTAGATGGATAAGTAATAATTAATAACCGGAATCATTTGAGGAAAGAAAAAAAGAAGGAAAAACTTGTAAATCTATTATTTAGCTTAATACTTACATAAAGTCTGGCAAAGCCCCTGTAAAATGTTGTACTTACCAACAGTAACAAGCCAATGTTTCACGAGAAGATCTGATCCAATATTTCAAAATAATAATAAAACCAATATAATAAATTTTCTTTATTCCATTAAGGTAGAATTAAGAAATTACATATTATCATACATAGTCAATATCCATCAATCACCAAAAATTGAAAATCAAACTATTTGATTTAAATAAGAGTGGGTAAAAACAAAAGAACTGATTATATTGGTTTATAAGTGCAAAATAATGTATGCCTTTTATAATGCTCAACATATAAAAAAAAAAATAAATAAAAAAATAAAATAATAAATAATACTAAGATTAAGTTGCTATTTAAATACTAACACTTACACTAGTTCTTGCAACATTTATAGTAATATGTTAATCAAAGACAGGCCACACTAATGCAATGAAGTATAGGCTTAATGACCAATAGTAATTGAGTGTTGCAAATGAAGCCGATATTGGCTTAATGAAACACAAATGACTTCGCTTATAACTCCTAAGATATCAGTTAACAATAATGCCATAATTTCTGTATAAATATTCAGATTTATTTTAATGAAGAAAAAATATACAGATAGTGTTCATGTTATACATTAATTATTTAATTCGTAAACTTGTTATTTTATGGCATTCTCTTCCAGTAAAATATTTATTAAAGGTCTTTAAATTTTTCTTTTAAAATGAATAAGTCAATCCTCATATGAGCTCAAATAGACAGACATACATTCATGGATTCAAAACTTTTCTGATCCATTTTCTAAATCAAAAATACTTATTCCATAATCTTTGATAAAAATCATAGTAATTTTGGATAAATTAAAAAAAAATTCCTCTTGTATCTTTCGAGTAAGGAATAATGATTGACAAATGCAACCATAAGTTTTTCTTTTCCATGTTCTTCTAAGCTCACTAATATCCATAGTAACGTATATCAAATGATAAAGTTTGTAGGCAGCTATTTAGATGGTAAGATAATTCAGATATTTATCAACTTCTCACAATCAATCAGCATACAATTATTATTTTGTTTAATTGGTCACACATTGTCAAATAAAGTAGTAATTTATAACGGATCATACTTGATTTACTTCATACTCATTTAACATACTATCCATAAAAATATGATGTAAATAATTCAGATAAACTATATCCCAAAACATCATATAAGATAACGAATGAATTATAACATCACAAGGTAAACAAGAAGAACAGTCATTTAAGTATAAGGCGACATTTAAATGAATAACTTCATAATCAGGGATGAGAGCCTTATAATTTAGCAGGCTTATCCATACAAAACTAATAATAGTTTAACAACTAACTTAAAATATATAAATAACTTATGCCTAAATCAAAATACTAAATTAACTTATAAATATATAAACTCTAAAGCCATTGAGCATTATACAAGGCAGAAAACTAGTGAATATCTTTAACATTTACCTGATCCAGGATATAGTTTCTGAGACGACGGCAGCCAATGTCCATCAAACGCTGCAAACACTTAGTACATTTTTCAATTAGGACATCCCATCGACCGTGATAATTAGCCTTCCTCGGCAAACCCATAACCTGAAATTGAATGTTCAATTAAAAATAAATTTACTAAAAAAAGAAATATAAACATTTTTAGAAAATACATTTATAAATATTTTAAAAAATATTTGAATCACAACAGATAATTTAAAATCTTTAGAAACGTAGACAATTGTAATAGAATATCAAAATTTATATTAATTAAAATTATTCTTTAGTGAAGAAAAATACCAATTAGCGTAGAAAATCAAAATTTTATAGGTTACATTTCAAGATATTTAAATCCAAATATCGGATTAAAAAAAATCAGTCTGTCCAATTTTTTGGAGTTTTTGGTATAATCAATCAAAATATAATAAAATTCCATAAAAAACAAAACAAAATAATTGAAATCAGACCAGTATTAGCAGAGATATAGCGTAATGAACTTTGTAAACTATTTCCCTGGTGCTCGTGACTCTTGGCCTGCTGAGTTATTTTTTTCCATTTTTCCTATCCTGTGCCTCTCTCTTCCAATCGCATATCCTGTGCCTCTCTCTTCCAATCGCATATCCTGTGCCTCTCTCTTCCAATCGCATATCCTGTGTCTCTCTCTTCCAATCGCATACTCCCAGCTTCGTATCTCTGCCCACTTCATCCTTACATGAATCCATCTTCCAGCTTCTTGTTCTTACTGAAACTCTTCAGGTACTCACCTCTGTACCCTTTCATCACACACTATTCTGTCCACATATCCTGGTCATCTTAGCCTACTTGCAGTAAGGAAAGTCGTGTGAATGTACACACAGAAGAAACCTTCTATGGCGAACAGAATGCTTTATCCTGAGAAAAAGGCTAATGCAAATGCAGATTGTGAATCTTCAATAACAGGTGAAAGTCTTGACCAAAATGCACTTTTATCAGACAGTGTGATGTGGAAGATTGCTCAAACCAGCTGAGGTCCGTCTGCTATCAAAGGCAAACTCTGAAGAGCCTAAGCAGAAGCAAAGACGATTGGGAAAATCCTGCATCTTCACTGCAGCCCTGAGCACAATAAAATGGCAGCTGCCTCCGCTGCCATAGAAGAAACCTTCTCAGGCAAACAGAGTGCTTTTTCCTGAGACAAAGGTCAAAGTAAATGCAAATTGTGAATCTTCAATATCAGATGAAAGTCTCGCCGAAAACCTGCATCTGAAGTTAATTGTTTAAGAAGAAATAGATTACCTAAAAATCAGCATGGCAGAAGTTCCAACTCCACACCAGATGAAACAAATGTGGAAAAATGGGACATAGTACAATATAGCAATCTTAAATATTACATTGGGCAAATTCAGGAGTTTATGAGGACACTTCTTCTTAAAAACAGTAGGATAGACAACTACTTTGTACGGCCAATGGCCTAAAATGTGACTGGTAGAGAATTAATGACATTTTTAGAATTTACCAGAAACTAATATTGGCCGCAGGGAGCATTAGACCTTCCCCTTTTCTTATCAGGACAAATATTTTTTAACATTGATCTAGTTTGTGTTCCTTTATGATTTATGAAACTTAAAGAAAAAGTGTCCAAGGTAAGGGAATTTCTTCTACTCTGAATGTAAAAGTTTTTATTTTACTCATTATACCCAATTGTTGAGAGAAAGAAATCTTTTACAATGAAAATCAAGAAATTAAAAAAAAAAATATATAAAGAAAAAAAAAATTAATTTCACTTAAACATAAAAATACCAACGTACTAAAGTATGATCATGGTCAAATGTACTATTTCTTTAATTTATTGTAGAGGAAACGACATCAGTCTAAACTTTACAAGCTTTAAGTTGAATCCAATATAAATATAAATAAATCACTAAATTACGTACATGTTACAGCTATAATTGATCAAAAGATCAAATAATTTGATGAACACTACACTTTTATTTTCTAACAGTAGAAAAACTAATTTAAGGATGCCATTACCTTCATCTTATCAATGAGAGCATTGGTACCAAGGACATTGAACAGTTTATTAGGATTGGCAGCGCAGTGTTTGTTGGCCCAGTAAGTCTTTCCACAGCCAGGGAGACCACACATCATTATCATCTGCAACAAATTAAATAATTTAAAATTAAATTAATTTTAGCACAAACGAGCATTGTCAAAAGGGAAAATAAGTTAAAATTTTCACCAGCAGCAAACAGTTTTCAATTTAAACATAATCTGGCAGAAAGTAGAAAACTAAACAGTCTTGGACATCAGAGAAAAAAAAAGAAAAGGGGAATGGTCACCAACAATGAAATATCAAGGCAATAGAAACCTAAATAATATATATTTTTTATATATTTATATATCCATTCTTGGCATATTTATATATGCCAAATAATGTCTTATAAAGAGCCATTACTTGTATTTTGTAATTGTTATTGTTTAGTTTCTAATTAATGAATTTTAATTTTTTGTATTTAACATTTATGTATACAGACCAAATGATTTCTTATTCTAGGGATCCAATCCCAGAAAAACGGATGATCCAATAATTGAACAGGAAAAATAATTTCCTGGAATTTTGACTGATAGCGATTAAATGTACAGATATCAAAATATCACAAAGATAAGACAGACATATATTTTAGAAATCATACAATAGATCATCAAGTGGTTTTAGGCATTGTTGGGAAGAGAGATTTGAAAAAATAAATTAAAATGAAGCAGATTAATCTACAATCCAGAGAAATAAGAAAATAAATATAATTTTTGGAATAATCGGTAAATAATAACCCTATGATGGCTAATATTGGGAAATATTAAAAACAAAATCACCATAAATGTTGAGTATTACTATACGTGTGGTTATAGTAAAACGAAACCTGGTCACATTATAGAATATTTTTTGGAATATTCCCCAGTAATCCAAACTTCATAATACATATTCATCAATCTACTTCAAAAACCAAAATGAAATTTCTAGAATATGACACAAGCTATGACCGCAAAGCACTTTTAATCAAAGTCTGTAAAAAAACAAGACAAAGCCTATTCTTAGCAGGGAGACACATCATAATGAAATTTTAAGGAAGAAAATTGGACAGTCTGAATCAACCGATACCAAAATTGTGGAGGACCAAATTAATCTAAATTAACCCATGCAAAACTTAGTCAATCTGCTGGAGAAATAAAGGAACGTACCATTAAAATTAAAAATCTTATAGTGGAATAGGATTGGGAAATAAATAAAAAAACTGATATGATAAAAATCAGATAATAAATCACGAATCCAGTTGTTTATAGTTAACTGATTGTTTATTGACTGTTTTATTGTACTTATTATTTTGTTTTTTAAAATGAATTTTCAATAAAAGAAACACATATTAAATGTGTAAAAATGAGGCTGGATTTTCTCATTCTCTTGACCACGTGTGTGGGTGACAATCAGTTGTCCTTGAGGAATTTCGAAGTGCTTGTCTGCCATGTCTCGTAAATTTCTGACAGATTTATTAATAAAAGTTCCAAGAATGAACCTTACTTGTAGAAAGTGAGCTTAAAAGATTACCACAATCAAAATAAAAAGGAGGCCATGTACATGAAACTGACTGAAAAAATTTAAAGAAGTCGACCCTAATACCACATAAGACGATGTTATTAAGAAAATAAACAATATGAGAAGCACTCTCTGAAAAGAAAATTAAGGAATCATTGTAGTTTTTCATAGGAGAGGGAGGCGGGGAGGGAATGGTTTGCCTCATATATCTTCTTTGGAGATGAAAGGTATGACCAACGCAGAAAGATGTAAATAAATATTGTGGTCCATCCTCAAATAATAATGGAAATCTTGTGAGAAAAGTTTTAGTTCACTAATTATATTTTTGTGGGAATAGAGGCTTATTTATAAAAGCCACTTCTCACACCATATACTTCTTTTGAGCATTTTCTTGTGAATGCTGTCCCACAGCCAACAGCCCCTAAAACATTATCATCTATTGGTGCCATGATTGTAAAAATGTAGGAAAAACCAGAATTAACACAGTTTGGACCTGGACAAAATCTTTAAGTCCTTTTTAGGAGAATATATTTGAGCAAAATCCTCTCTGTGTGTGGGCAAAGGTTCAGCAGAGAAAACCTCTAAGGAAATCCCGGAAGCTTTTTTCTCAAGGATTTCCTGTATGTGACCTTCATAGAAGATTTCCAACAAGCACTCTTATAATAAATTAATAAATGTATATGAACATTCATTAAATAAATTTTATAGATGACAAAAAATCAATGAATGAATGTACCTCACAATCAGATTTTTTCTCAGGTCTTCGAGGCCCTACAATACACTGGTCCACAGAGACCTGATTAACAAAGGTGTATCCATTCTTAATTGGAAACCAAGGTTCAACTTGGCCAAAGTTCACCTCAAACCTAACATTCTTAGTCAAACAATGTGGTGCAAGAGCTCGTCCCTTGAGATCACTTTCATAAAACCTAAATGCTTCCCCAAGGAAATTGTCATTCACTGCATAGCTAATAATTATGGCATCTTCATTGAAATCCTGAAATAAAAAAAAAATGGAAGAAATATTAAGTCCAGTTTAAATAAAAGTAAAACTAAAATTATAAATAAGTACAGTACTCACAAGATAGGAGGTTACAACATCATTAAGACCAAAATTACTGCCATAGTCACGGAACTTGCAGTTTACAGAAACTTTTCCAGTTCCTCCATATCCATAAGACAAAGGTTCCTCACCTATAGCCACACAACGTTATAAAATAATGTAGGTACCATACAAGAAAATCTATTAATTTGAGTAAGATTAAATTCTTGCTCACCTAACTGCATAGATGCACCAAGTGCTGACCAGCCAACACGCAGAACATTTGGGTTAGGTTCATCATCCAGATGGGAAATGTCACAAAATTCTGTTAGCTATAAATTAAAAAAAATTCATAAGTTGTATACTTTGAATGAAGAATAATGTAAAAATAAAATAAGTTATTGGATAACTCATACAATGTTTTTCAGATAAATCTTTATAAGACACTTCTCAAGAAAGAACATTTTAACATTTAGGTACGTATATATAGATAATATTTTAACTGTAGTAACTGTTTAGAGTAGAAAAAATATTGATGTATCAATATATATGTATCGATATTTTTTCCCTCTGTATATCATAATATCGATATAAAAATTTGAACACCGATATAAAAAAAATTCGACAAGGAAGGCAGTGCGACAAACAAAGAAGCATAAAAACTCGTGGTGTGGTGAGTTCATGTTAGGAACTATCTATAGAGGCTGCATTCTACAGATGGGATGTCGAAAGCAAAGTATCTATATTGGATATTGATATCGATATAGGTTAATAATATCGATAATTTGATAGTATCAGCATAAAAATATGAATATTTATTAAAAATATTGTTAATATTTTTATAAAATAAAAAAAAGAAATCTAAACGAATTGGAAAAAGATTAGGAGATAACCTGTTTCTTAGTATTTGAATCTTGCTCGAAATGAATTTAACAAAAGAATATTATAATTATACCAGCACAAAAATATCGATATTTCAAAATATTGTTAATTCTTTTATCAAATAAAAAAAAAAAAAAAAAATGAATCGGAACGAGATTAAGAGATAGCCTTCCTTTTTATTATTTAAATCCTGGTGTTAATGAACATAATAAAAACAATATCATAACGATATAGGTAGAGAAATATCAATATTTCGAAATATCGTTAATTCTTTTGTCAAAGTTAAAAAAAAAGAACTAAACAAATCGGAAGGAGGCAGGAAATAATCTGTTTCTTAATATTTAAATACTGCTGTTAATGAACTTATTAAAATAATATCTTAATTGTATCGGCACAGAAATATTGATATTATAAAAACAATAACATAATCATATCATCCCACAAAGATCGAAATTATAAAAACAATATCTTAATTATATCGTCCCAGAAAATATCAATCCTTCTAATCCCTAATGCATTCGAAGTGTAAGCGATATTACGGAAACATATTTATTCGCCTAAACAATATAATATCACCAACAAAGTTTATTTAACACACACATTTGGTGAAGCTACATAGTTTGTAATGACTACATTGAAGTTACAGTTCATACTTAATAAGTAATTAGCTTACCCCACTACAAAATATCTCTTCAATTTAGCAATTAGGCAATTAGATTCAGCTATACTATTTTCTATATACTATAGTATTCATATTTAACAGTGCCCTTTAGGGTTGGACATGAGAAACAATATATAATTTCACACTCATTAAAAGTTTTTGTAAACAGACTCAGATTGATATAAAGTTGCCATGACAACGGCACGTATGCAAGATGGCATGAGGCCCGTGCGGACCTATAGCCTGCGTTATCTCGAAAACTGTAGGTTTTTAAGCTTTAAAACGCTGGACCAATGCGCTCCACAGGAGCGTATATGGTCTTGATGCCCACGTCAAAATCTTTAAAACCCAACTTATCCCGTCTCGATCCGCCGACTCTCGGTCATCAAAGTTGTGAAACCTTCCAGTTTTTTCATCACTTTTATTTAAGTCTTTGTAAGATTTTAAGAAACAAAATTGGAATTCGTCAAATCTCCGTGAAATTCTCGTTCTTTTGATACCTCACTCGTCAAAATCCATCGCTCCTGAGAGCCGGAAAAGGGATCTATACTACCGTAATAATATATAGTAGTGATTATAGTTACAATATCTAAATTATAATTAGACCGAAATATCGATATTAAAAAAACAATATCTTAATAATAACTATTTAAAAAAAAATAATAATAATAATAATAGTAATAATAATAATATAATAATAATAATAATAATAACAGTAAGCTTGGACATCTGTCAACATAACAGCACCATAACAGTGAATTTGTGATTGCATCATAAATTTATTCTCAAAATGGCAGTTTTCAATCCAAATTCTCGTCATTTGAAGGAAGTTTTGATTTTCTGCTTTCATTTGAAGAAAACTGCGGCTGAGGCTCATCGAATGCCTATTAAGTACTTACGGTGAGCTGTTCTTAGCGAAAAAACATGTCGTGAGTAGTTTAAATGCTTCACGAGCAGTGATTTGACGTGGAGAACCAGTATGATGGAAGAGAGAAAATTTTCCAAGATTCAGAAGCCAGGGAATCAGATTCCGTAAGAGTTAAAGACGAGAGATGTTGGACGGTGTTTCTTTACTTGTGAACAGCTGCTTCAAAGAAAGAATCAGAAAGAGTTTCTACATCGCATTGTGACCGGCGACAAAAAACACTACGATAACCCCAAGAGCAGAAAATCTTAGGGAATGCCCAGTCTAAAATCAAATCTTCTCGAATGACGAGAATTTGGTCCAAAAACTGACATCTTCGATCGAGAATAAATTTATGATGCAATCACAAATTCACTAATATGGTGCTGCTGTTATGTTGACAGATGTCCAAGCTTACTGTTAGACATTTTTGGAATAACCTATTTCGACAACCACCTACCGCTGCAGCCATCTATCAAAAAACGGCAGAAGCAAAGTTGTACACCTAATACCTCATTGAATGCACCCAAACTAACATAATGAAGAACTACGAAGAGAAACGAAGCAGTGTTTCGTACAATTAACTTCAAAATTGTGGCTTGTCATATTTTTGCCCCGAACCTTACAATTTTTTATAATCTTTATTTAAGAAAGAGCAATGGAAAAAAATAAGTTTTATACTATTAATTCTTTCTGCTTACAAGTAAAAAATAATATTATTCATCTCAATAAATCTAGAATCATATTTTTACATGGAATAGCACGAAATTATTTTTACACTTCATAGATATGTATTATGTAATACATAGGCTTAATATCATGGCATATTCATTTTTAGACCGACTGGTGGGACGCTACGTGTTTATTCCAATGCCGGAGCGACCCATTACAAAAAAAAGGTGGTTCACCACACTTCTCACATGAAAATTCTTCTTGTTTCAACAAAAACTTTTCGAAATGAATTCATTGACAGGGTATATTCTCTAGAGATCCTAATGTAAGAATTCTCATAAACCAAATGTTAGACCAGGACTTAATTTTTGCTAACCATTGAATTAAAATAGAAATATTATTTCTATATATACAATTTTCTTATTGTTTCGGGCATTTTTCATTAAATAAATGCTTTTTTGTTCTTTCTCCTTTGTTTTTAATGTCATAGAGACAGTCTCTCAACAGTTAGCCACCTATTTCAACCAGTAGTCGGTAAGTGTTTTAATTTTTTATCTTAAGCACGGATCATTGATATAGGAATTGAAAAGGACTGGGAAAATACTCGAGCCCTAGGCCACTCTTGAGGACAGGGTAAGGAAGGAAGATAGGGGGAGGGGATTGATTAGAAATGTTAACTGCTTGAGTCCGATCGGAAAGGACAAATTGAAACCACTGAATAGAGTTGTTGGAAAAGGATAGTGATTTTAATTTTTGGCACAAAGATTAGCGGTCCAGGGAATTAATACAGTTAATTTTTTTTCGTTCATAGTGATATGTATGTCACTGGTGATTTTGACTAGAGCGGATTCTGTGGAGAAACTGGGACGAAAACCAGATTGGAGAGGATCAAGAAGTTTAGACTTTTCAAGGAAATTTGATATTTTTGATTGAACTATTCTTTCTAGGGATTTGGAAAGGTTAGAGAGGATGGAAATTGGGCGATAGTCTTTAGGAAATACGGTTGGAGGTTTTGTTAATAGGTTGAGCTAAGGCTTTTTTCCACAAGATAGGAAATACGCAATTTTGGAGGGAGAAATTATAAATGAAAAGAAGAACAAGCAGGATTTCAGGGAGACATGATTTTAACAATTTAATGGGCATATTTATATTCCATCAGACCCTAGTGAATTAGTGTGAGATTTCATGATGGAGTAAATAAGATCGGTAGGGGAGATGTAGGAAAAATAAAAATTATCGGAATTGAATGATGGTACTAAGGAAAAGCAGGAAGAAGGGATTGGAGAAGTGTTGGAGGAAGCTGATAAAAAGTTTGAATTTAATTCACTGCGTGAAACTGGGAAGACTAATGAGGAAGAGTATTTACAAAGAAAGAGTTTGCGAAGGAGTTGTCATTTTGATTTAGAGTCGGGAGCAGAGGAAAGGGCTTCATGATAGTAGTTGGATTTCACTCTTCTAACTGTTGTCTCTGTCAAATTGCGGAGTACCCAAAATATTTGGTAGCCTTGTGCCTCTGTCAAATTGCGGGGTGTGCATTTAAAGCGTCTACGGGCTTTAGACGCACAAGGCTACCAGTTGACTACCAAATATTTAGGGTACTAATAAATACTAATAAATTGAGCAAGTATTAACTTAAGGATATAATATTAATGAAAAATAAAGGAATTATAAGCAGAATAAGTTTTGGTAGAATAGAATTATATTCTGAGACTCGGTCTCTTAAAAATAACACAATTAAACAAATAAAACAGAATCAATATCTGGCCATAAGATTACAAAATAAAGATCAATTAATATTAACAATATTTTCAATAAAATAATAAGCAAACAATATAAATTCTTGTCTTGAAAAGAATAATTAATGTGAACAAAAAAATAAAAATAAAAATAGTGCGTCTAAAGCGTCTACCTCACACCGTCATGGCTGCCTCACGTTTCCTTTGCATATCTTTAATTTGTTGACACATCCAAGGAGCAGGCGGGCAACAGAAAGTAGAGGTTTTGAGTGGGGCATGAGTATTAAGGATATGGACAAGATTAGAGGTGAGGATGTCAACCATGGAATCAATGAAAGAACAGAAATAGATTTCGCTCCAATTCATGGTTTCAAGATCAGATAAAATATTTTCATGGGTGAGGACTTCTAGGTTATGGAAAGTTATGGTTTTAGGGAGGATCGTAGGAGTTTGGATATTTTGATTAAGTCATGAGGACAGAAACGGAACATGTAGTTGAGAAGAGAAAAGGAGATTACGTGCTGAATCGATGACATGCAGGTCTTACCAGGTATCGGACCGGCAAGGTAGATGAGTAGGAAAAAATGGGACGATGAAGAGATGGAGGGAGAAGAATAGATTTTCGAGATAGAGTTTGCTGTTGGAAACAGAAAGGAGATTTTGCTGTTGGAAACAGAAAGGAGATTGGTATTAAGATCGCCAGAGATTATTATATTATTGTAGAGGATTGATTCAAAGGATGAGTCAAAAGGAACCTTAGGAGGGTGGTACACCACAGTATATAGGAGAATATGCACATTAGAGGAAATTTCAACAAGGAATTCAATATGAGGATGATCGGATGGGGATGAGATATTTAGGATTCGGGATTTCAGGCTATTATGAAAATAAAGGCTGACACCTCCACCAGTTCGTCCCATCTGATCATAAAGGAATAATTAGGTAGGAAAACATAAGAGGAAGTAAATTAACGAGTTTCAACGAGAGGATATGAAGCTAATAATTTTGTACGTTTGATAAGTATTACCACATATGATACCTGTGTGTGTGTACATGTCATGTCCTTTGTTCAATGTACATCAAGTGTCTTAAAGATGCTTTTAATTACAAACAACCCTAATACAGTCCATATCAAAAAACAACACAACAATTGTATTGTTTTAACAAATGAAAAATGTATCCCCTAGACTTATTAGATATGAGCAAAGTAATGGCAATCTCATGACAGATGGTCATGTGTTACACATGAAGTAATAAACTGTACTGTGATCAAGTACATAATCATAGTCAATAAAAAAACCATGACATTTTATAATTGGTATCAAATATAGCAAGCATAATGATGTATCAAACTTTTTGCTTACCTTAACCTGGTAAACAAGATGACCCTTAGTATATCCATATGTACCTCGAACCCCAGCCCAAATATAGCCAAAACCAGCATCACTCAAAGGAGAAGCCTTCAATAGTGTTTCTTTGTCAATTAATAAGTTGAGGTCAGAGTCATCTGAAATATGTAATTTTTAAAAATAAATGTGATTATATATCAAATAAAAAATTGAATTTGTAAATATAACAATTATTTTAAATATAACATTTGAAAAATATATCAAATTCTACCTCTAATTGAAAGCATATTTTTGTTGATCTAGAGCAGATCAACTCCAGCCAAAGGTTATTTTTAATACCTTGTAAAATTTATAATTCAAATAGCTAGATAGCGATGGGTCAGTGAGCTAGGTATACAGAATGTACTACGTATACAGAACTGGCTAGTATGCAGATTTTATGATGCAGAGTACATAAGCCATGGTTGCAAATTGGCATTACCAAAAGGTAAGCATAAACATCTGTGCAATATAAATATGATTTACAATAGCTACTTTATTCGCATGAACAAAGTTTAAATCAGGTATACAGATAATTTAATATGTGTATGCTACTGAAGTTAATTAGATCTTTATTATTTTATCAATATAAATTGAATTGGGCTAATAGTACACTATTGATGACGTAAGCACCAAATATTGGTGACTCTCAGTTTTCACTCTAACCTTGACCAGTACTAGAAACCTTAACAATATTTGTAATCATAAAAGTTTTGCCATATTAATTAACTCCTACTGTACACAAGAAAGAACAAAATTTAAAAAAGTATATATTGTTATTAGGGGAAAAATGTTTTTTATGTCACCTGTGATGTTTGCATAGTGGCGCTAGGATTAGGTCTTTTTCAAAAAAACAAGTTGATGTGATAAGAGGTCTAATCATAACAGGGAAAATGGATATACATTTCTTAAAAATATTTCAATTTAATTACTGAAGAAATACATACACCAACTGAGAACAATGTCATTTTCGTTTAGTTCTGGTTCCTCATCCTTCGCAGTGACTTTGGCACTATTCCAATCTCTAAAGAGAAAATATAAATTATGATATAAAGTAAAATATGCTATGCCTATTTCATAAAGGGAAATTGTGTAAATCATACTTTCGGTGTGGACTAGGGGAGCGTTTTCTCTTACGGTCCTGTCTCTCGTTATCACGATAATCACGTTCTTCCTTAGCATCTGGTGGCTCAGTCTTGATTTTCACCTCACCCTTCAAAAAAAGAAAATTAATTACAAATTTAAAATCTACATAGACATTAACTGATGCTCCAAGCAATGGAGAGTTAAACAAGTTATTTCCGATTTAATATGAAATACCATATTTTACTTTATATAACCTTCAATCAAAGGTTAAAATGGAAAATTTTGGGAACATTTTCTTTATTTTCACACACAGAATAAAAACTAATGATAATGATAATGATGGACTTACAAAAGTCCATGTGCATGAACACAACCCTTAATTCCAACTCTGATAATACTTTTAGAATCCTATAATAATGTTTTTGTTCCTACTATTTATGTCAATGTTAGCTTTGACTAACCCTTTAATAATTCCTTGTGACCTGAATTGCCTTTATGGGGTCATTTACATTTCTAAAACGCACGTGCGAAATCAGAAGAAAAATTATGATTCGCGGTCTTTTGAGACATTACTGGAAAAAAGTTATAAGCGCAAATGCAGCCGCCAAAGAAATTTGTGCCATAGAAGGAGAGACAATTATCCATCGAAATACTTCTATGTTTTGGTTCAGGCATTTCAACAATGGGAATATGAGCCCTGCAGATGAACGCAGGTCAAGTTTCCAATCGGTCGTTGATGACGTTCTTCTCGTAAGGAATAAGGAAGAAAACCCTGGGTGTAAGGAATTTAAGAACAAGGTCCGACACACATGACTTGACAGAGGCCCAAGCCCAGCAGAGAGTTGATGTATGCAAAATTTTGCTTCAAAATCCGAAAGGTAACAGGTTATGGAAAAAAATAATCACAAGTGACAAAAAGTGGATTTTTTAAAAAAATCCCAGCAAACATAAGCAGTGGGTACGGCCAAGTGGAACCGCACAACCGGAGGTTCGCCAAGATCGGCTTGTGAAAAAATTGATGCTTTGTGTTTGGTGGAACTTTGAAGGCGTTTTGCATTTCGAGCTTGTTCCTGATGGTCGGGAAGTGGACTCAAACCCTTAATGTGAAAAGCTAGACAGAAGTTATGTAGTTTTGAGTGCAAAGTACCTTGCTTTGTTTAATAGGAATAAAGCCATTTTGCAACACGACAATGCTCCTGCACATTGTTCTCGTTTGACCAAAGAAAAATTAATGGAAATGCAAGGAGTAAACGATTTGCCTCATCCTGCGTCTTGCCTAGATATTGCACCCTCAGATTATGGTCTGTTTAGATCAATAGCTCAGTTTTAAAAAGGTCGGATCTTTGATAATTACGAGAACGTAAAAATTGGATGTGAAGAGTTCTTTGTCCCCTAAAAGCCAAAGGGTGGTACCAGCATCAAATCCCATTGGCAGAAAGATGGGTGAAAGTAGTTGAAAACAATAGACTTTAGTTTGAAGAGTAATATTCAATAATGTTTAAAATATGTAATCTGAAATAAAGTTATATTAATGCACAAGGACTTCTGTAACCTTAGTATTTATGAATTCGAACATTCTATTGATGCTTCTATATTTCTGTTTATTAAGATAAAATCCATTTGAACAAGAACTTATTTCAAACTTAATTAGCTTATAAGACTTCTGTCATATAAACTTTAATGAATTTAAACTTAGTTGTGATAAAATTTAAATGGCTCACAATGGTAATGAAATGAAATGAGGGAAGTATTAACGAATGTACAATTTGGTATTGGTTAGAAGTCGAATTTTTGAAAGATGTATCATTATAACAATTTTCAAAATAAATTAAAATAGCAGGACATGAAAACCGATGCAAGAGTGAGATTAGGAATATTATCAGAAAACCTGATGCAAGAATGAGATTAGGAACATTATCACAAAACCTATCACAGAACTAAAGATATGTAATTGCAAAGAGAACAATGCAAAACCATCTTAATTAATATAAAAATAATTATATAATAAATTAACAAATTATACTAATGAGAAAGAAAAAATAGAATAAAATACAACCATAGAAAGTAAATTAACTTTTGTAAAAGCAAACCACTTTTATAGAGAGTAAAACTCTATAGAGAGTAAAAACATATAGATTAGAGCCATCAGAATCAAATACTAAATTAACAGCTTAAAAAAAGACCTGTACCAGAACAACCCGATACTAGGGTTCAGTACTAGGTAAGGAGCGTAAGATTTCTAGGCCAATGGTTGTGCAAGGAGGTGATTCGGCCGAGATCAAGCTCAACCGCCAGGCTTTTCCCCCAATTAAGGGTTTTTTCCCCCAATAAACTTTATAGAGGCCCCAGAAGGGTCTCCCGATCCCACAGGATCGATCCATGGCTGAATACAGAATAAATAATTATCTGCCTCAGCCGGTCTCGAACCCGGGACGACCCTGAGATTAGTAGCTCAGTGGGTAAAGCACTGCGCTACCCCGCTCCCTAAATTAACAGATTATCAAGAGAAAAATGAGATTATTTTATTTTCACATTAGTTACTATGAAATTAAGACTATCACAATAATTGATTAATCTAAGTAATTTATTAACTATGAAATTAAGAATATCACAATAATTGATTAATCTAAGTAATTGCATATGAGCAGAGGGAATATGCAGGAGAGCTCAATGGGTAAAGTCCTGGATTCCTAAATCCTAGACCTAGGTTAAAGTCTGGCCATGGCACAAAAGTACATTTTCAGTTTTATGAGCAGTGGATTGATCCTCGGACTGGAGGATGAAGCACATCCAGTTTCAATAGAGGGGTACCAGATCCTTCCACAATGGAGAGGCGAAAGTTAAGCACAATTTTTGCCAGATCATTTCTTTGTATAACCTTTGGTAAATAAACAGATAGTACTCCTTATCAAGTGAAGAACCCAAAAACCTGAATAGTTGTAGTGATAAACGAAGTAGTGATGTAGTGAATTTCTACTTCTAGATCTCTAATAAACCATCCATATACACAATTTTTTTAAGGCTAGAAAAGCCGTGTAAAATCCTTTAAAAAAGTTAGAAAATAAAGATGTAAATTGATAACAATATGAATTTTATTACGGTACATACATTGTCCTGGTCCATCTTGGCATCGTGCTCTTCAGGCTCATTTTCAAAGCCTTCCTTTTTAACTGAAGCTCTATTAGTTTCTGCCATCTGGCAGTCTTCACTTTCCTATTTAAAAATAAATAAAAATATTAAAGGTAAACTAATCATGATAGGTGTTTATGAAGAGTTGTAGAGAAATTTGAACTAATCTCTCTATATAAAAATTCAGCCTGAATATGTTTTAGTTAGCTAAGCTCGAAAAGTAACCGGTCGATTGTCAGTATCATTTAGAGAATTTCTTCCAGAAGGTTGAATGCACTAAATTTTTCCCTTGAGGGGAGGAATGGAGAAAAACTATTAAGAAATAGATACATTGTCATAATAACTTCAAACATGTGGAAGCAATAATATAAAAGTAAAATCCAGTTTTAAAATTGATATTTTCATAATTAGCATGTTCGGCAATGCAATAATGAACCTCAATATGGAAAATATTAGAAAAACTTTTATATTCATACTCAAATAATAAAAGTACAACATTGACTTTTATTTTTTTATTTCAAATATAAAAATCACACATGATTCATTTTTTAAATACGTATTAAACACTTTATGATTCACTTTGAGAGAAAAATAAAAGTTTGTAGCGGAGTGATTGTTCTGGACACCAATAGATGGAACCACTCACGCATTCAAATTGCTTTAGCCATTGACCCACTTTCTTTGTATTTGTTTCATATTTGCATTTATAAAAATTAAATTGTTATAGTTGTTTTTGTTTATTTTTTTTTTTACATTTATTTATCGTAATTTAATTATTATAGATAACCCAGTGACTAACTATCAAGTAACCTCCTGCTGTTAAAAATGTAGTATTTTTTTTTTTTTTTTTTATAACATAAGTTCTCGCTGTTAAAAATGTATGTTCTGTTTAAGATAACCTTTTCATAAACCTAACCTACTACAGCTTCTTTATCTACAGAAATTCTTGAAATGGGGCAGTTTCCAATCAGTAAATCGGAAAACACGTCAATTTAATGATATATTTAAATGATTTTTATATAATTGTTTAATAAATACCAGCAGAATCAAATGGTCATGCTGGCACACTTGTTGGCCTTGAAGCACACATGATTAGAGATCTATTTTTCTGGCACACTTGTTGGCCTTGAAGCACACATGATTAGAGATCTATTTTGCTGGCATGCTTGTTGGCCTTGAAACACACATGCTTAATGATCTATTTTGTGATTAAGTAATGCAGTGGCCTACAAAAACATTGGGCTTTATCGTAAAGACGGCAGAGGTCCCTTTTATGGTTATTCGCTTATATCTCGGAAACTATGTGTCCAAGCAATAAGACTATTCTATATAAAATTAAAGCTGGCAAAATTTGCTACAAGAAGGATTTTATTCATTTTTTCTCTATTACATAGTTTCTGAGTTATCCAAATTGTTTCGTTAATTAAAAAAAAAAAAAAAAAAATCGAACAGTAGAAGAGGTACCTAGTCCAATAAGCCAAAAAGCATGGGGCATCGTTATCTCATTCACAGATACATATCACAGACAATTAACAATATATAAGCGAAATACCAAAAAAAAAAAAGGATCTTCTACTTCTCATTTTTGTCGGTTAAGCGATATGGCCCAATATATAGATCCCCAATCATGTGTGCTTTGAGGCCTACAAGTGTTACAATCAGTGAAATTGTTATCGTAAAATTGACATGTTTAGGGTGTGGGTAAGAAAAGACTGCCCATGAAAATTGTAGGCCAGCATGACCATTTTTTAACAACTTTTATTTTTTTAACTAAACAAGTATGAACAACTCTTTGCTTTTCACTTGTAAAATAGTTCAATAAAAAAAAGTGGCCTGCAAAAATGTTGGGCCGCTTAGCATGACCTCCACCCCTACATATCAAAATATATCAACATTGAGCTGATTTTCACGCAATTTTATAATAAATACCAATACTATGAAATGGTCATGCTGGACTACAATTTTCATAGGCAGTTTTTTCAGATCTACGCCCCAAACATGTCAATTTTATGATGCACATTTCACTGATTATAACTTATCGGCCTCTTAGCACACATGATTGGGGATCTATTTTGTGATTGATTACTGCGGTGGCCAACAAAAATATTGGGTCTACAAAAATGTGAAGGTCCTTTCTTTTTTTGGTTGTTAGCTTAAATTTTGGAAACTGTGATAAATATATGTGAACGAGATAACCATGATCCTACATCGCTATTTTTTTTTTTCTCCCACAGTTTTTGCCTTACTAGGTACCTCTTCAGCTGTTTTTGTTCAATTTTTCACTTAATCACAAAATAGATCATGGGTGCTTCGAGGCCTATAAGCGTTAATCAGAGAAATTGGCATGTTTAGGACATAGGTCTAAAAAAACTGCCCATGAACTAATTTGTAGTGATATTTTGATCACTTGATACTACTAATATTTATTAAACAATTGCTTAGCATTCAGTTTGTTGTTGATAAATTTTCACATCATCATAGTTTTGACATGTTGGGGTGGAGATCACGCCACACGGCCCAACATTTTTACAGGCCACTTTTTTTTATCCGATTTTTATCTCTTTTTATATACGATTTATATTGCTTCGAATTTCATATAAAAATCTTGTTTTTTACTTTGTTGAATATGCCAAATTTTGTGTTAACTAAGCAGCATTTGCGGAAGGTTTTAGTTTTCTGCTTTAATTGGAAGAAAAGTGCAGCTGAAGCGTATCAAATGCTTGTGGAAGTTTATGGTGACAATGCTCCAACTGATAAATCATGTAGGGAATGGTTAGGACGTTTCAAGAATGGTGATTTCATTGTAAAAGACAAGTCTTGATCAAGGATCCAATGAAGCTGAAGATCAAATGGTGATTTCAGGGTTGAAGACAAGCCTTGATGAAGATCCTATGAAGATGAAGATCAGAGTCAAATGCAAGAGATGCTTGCAGAATCATGTGGAGTGACTCAACAAGCAGTTTCTGTACAATGAAGATGAAGATCAGAGTCAAATACAAGAGGTGCTTGCAGAATCATGTGGAGTGACTCAACAAGCAGTTTCTGTACAATGAAGATGAAGATCAGAGTCAAATGCAAGAGGTGCTTTCAGAATCATGTGGAATGATTCAACAAGCAGTTTCTGTACAATTAAAATCCATGGTAATGATTTATGATGGGGCTATGCCAGGTCAATTGTTGCCATCGACCTCAACTCTGCACCAAAGCCAAATAATATTCATGGTTCGAAAGTTATGTTCTGTATCTGGTGTTATATGCTATGAACTGCAACAACCTAGCAATTCCTTTATGGGCGATCGGTATAGGCGGCAATTGATTTGTTTGAGCAGTGCATTACGAGAAAAATGGCCGGATTACAAGCAAAGACATGACAATGCTATTCTTCTGCATGACAACGCTCAGCCTCATGTTATAAAAAAATAATTGGAAACACTTAAGTGGGATATTTTACTGCATCCGCCGAATTATCCGGACATTGCTCCTTATGATTACTGGTTGTTCCAACGGATGCAGCACGATTTAGCAGGTCACCGGTTCACTTTTTTCACAGAAATCAAAAATTGGCTCCTAACTTGTATTGCCTCAAAAGACGAGACATCTTTTCGAGATGGAATTCTAAAATTAAATGAGAGGTGGAAAAAGTAGTAGCTAGCGATGGAGAATATTTTGATCAATCTGTTCATTCATTTTCTACTGAAATAAATGCATTTTTGACCACAAAAAAAGTACCAAACTAATTTGTACTCCCAATAAATAATCACAGCTTTGTGACCGAACACCCGTCAGAAACCAATTATGTAAATAGTACAATAAAATATATACATAATTGTATATTTTCATTTTTGCATTCTTTTACTAAATTTACCTCTTCTTAACGAATAACTCCATATAACGGACAAAATCATCTTCCCCATAGGTGACCATTATATAGAAGTTTCATTGTACACACATTTATCTTCCATTTATAAGGAGTAATTGTGTTAGTAATATATAATTGCCTAGTGTTTGTAATGTGTAACATTATATAATTAATTACAGTTTTTTTATTATTACAGGAAGCAAATTTTCGTTAATCCAGTTTTGACCTTATCAGGGCTTAGTGGGACATAAAAACATGTGGCATTAATAAAAAGAACCTAGGTGAGTGCATTTTATCTTTTACTAAACCCAAACACGCCTTTAATTTATGATAGTGCTTATTGTATTGTTTAAGTCTGGTTCTTGCTTAATTATATTAATGCTATGTTTGGTTTTTGTTTGTTTGCAATATTGTTGTTTTACAACTATTTAATTTTACATTAAGAAAAACAGCGTTCTCTAAATATATCGAAAAATGCTCAAGTGATAATTTCCTTTTCTTATTTTCATTAAAAATTTGAGTTATTAAATTTTTTTTAAATTGTGGTATTACAGTTTTTTTCCTGAGATACTCGTTTTATTGAAAAAAAATGTCAGAAGAATATAGTTTTATTTTCTTACCTTACTTAATAGGGACAAAGTTCAATACGCAGTATCTTTGTTAATACTGGTCCGATTTAATATTTTTTTTTTTTTTTTTTTTTTTTTTTTTTGTAATTCATGAACCACTATTTACACTACCGCAGTAAAAGTGTTAATGACATTTCAAGTGATTATGCAGAATTTTAGATAAAATGTGTACTTTATGAGTTATATGCAAATAAAATTACTTTTCCTTATAATTTTTTTTCCTGTTTTTTTCCTGAAGGATCTACATACATAAAAAGTTAAAGGTCTTTAAAGAAATGACTTTAGGGTAGTTTGACCCTTTTTCGTCAAAGGGTCAACCTCAGTTTCCCTTTCATTAGTAGTTCAAGATATTTCCTCTCCTGCATAGAGGTAATTTCAGATGGCCGAAAAAGAGTTAATTTAACTCGTTTGAACCATTTTGGCATAACAGTATATAGAAAAACATTTTTAGAATACTGTGCACAGGATGCCTGGTTTGGTGCAGAGGCCCTCTACAAAACAAATAAAAGCAGCAAAATTGATCGAAAATCCACCCATTCAAGCTATAATTGTAACACGGCTGAAAACAATTTTTTGGACTCAAAGGGCTCGTTTCAGAGCCCCTTGAGTCCAAAAAATTGTTTCAGTAAAGAAAAGCAAATACTGAAAATCTGACCCGAATATGATACTTTCCTTATCATACCTCTGATAGCAATAAGGAAAGTAAAAAGACATAGCAAATAGAGACAATTGATCACACCAAGACATACTGTATCTGTTAGAATATCTTGGGTTGATGATTATTGTCTATATTTGGTTTTTACTTTCCCTAACCTATATACGAAGTATATAGTAAGGAAAAGTATTGCGATCGTGAAAACTTTCGAATTCGAGTTTTTGACGGAAATACATGTTTTAAGGTCCCCTGAGTCCAAATGACCAAGTCTCGCAAAATGGTCTGTGTTTTTATGTTATCAGTCTAGCACAAAAATGAAAAGTTGTACGATACTGAAATTATGTATTCAAGGTTTGAACATGCATGTGATGTTACAGCAACATTTTCGTCAAAATCGACTAACCGGAAGTGCCACTTTATATAATCGATTTTACACTTTTTTACAATTTTCTCGAAAATGGCTCAAACGATTTTGATACAACTTGCCTAAATTATTCTTCATAAAGACCTTTAACTTTTCATTTTAGTAGTAAATTACCAAGGAATTGCAGGGAAAAAGTTATGATGAAAAGAATATTTTATTTGTGCATAGCTTAAAAAGTATACATTTTACGGTAAATTATGTATAGAATTGTATGAAAGGTAATTAAATTATCTAAAAAGCAATAAAAGAATCATCAAAATCAGACCAGTATTTGCAAAGATACAGCGCATCGGCCTAACCAGAAATGGTAATTATATCACGGATTTTACACTTTTTTTACAATTTTCTCATAAACGGCTCCAATGATTTTGGTGAAACTTGCCTAATGTCTTCAACTTAAAGACGTTTAACTTTTCATTTATGTAATATATCAACGAAAAAGTGCAGGGAAAAAAGTTGTTACGAAAAGAATATTTTATTTGTGCTTAACTTAAAAAGTATGCAATTTATAATAAATTATGTAGAATTGGATGAAAGATTATTAAATTATCTAAAAAAAAAATCATCAAAATCAGAGTATTAGCAAAGATACAGTGTATTTTATGAGGAGCATAAAATAGATGGATAATCGAGGGCATCCGAAAAGAGATGGATGCGACCGAACATTCTCCCACCAATCCGCCAATCTGTTGTAAACAATATGCTCTGTAACAAAGTAATTTGAGAATACTAAAGCAGAAATTAACTTAATAATTTCTACTTTCGCATTATTTAATGGAAAGAAAATGTTTCCATGGAAACTAAATCAGAAACTTTTAAAATATATTTGCAACTTGACAAAGTTAAAATATATAGGTAGTATACAGAATTGTTGTACTATAATTGTTTAAAAAACTGTTTTATTGTACTTGAGTGGCAGAAGAAGTGAATGCTGCTGAGTTTATTATAAGCAGTGTTTATGTGAACTCTTTAAAATTATATTAAAATAATAATTATATTTTATTTTATTTTTTTTAAAGTTGTCAATGTGAGATGTGCTCTCTGGTCTGGATTAATGCATTTATGCTATCTTTTTCTGTCCTGATGATGCATGAATAAGCGAAACATTGGTTAGTTATTTACTGGTGTTTGAGTCTTAAATCTTTCAAAAGCTCCCAACAATATCCTTATTAATTTGATTTACTTATTAACAAATATATATAACCACATCAATGCTCTAAATCTGTCTATACAAAAAAAGATGAATAAAGATAAAAATGTGTTTCATTGTCCTAATAAAAAAAGTGTATTCTGGAGGAGAGACGGGAAGGGAAGGAGACCAAACATCATAACAAGGCCAGTCAATTCATGATGCATATATACATTAATTTTAAGTTCATATTTCATTTTTAATCTTCTTCTTCATAGGCATGGCAGACACACTAGGCGGTCCTTGGCCTGCTAAATCACTCTTGTCCAATCATGTCGGTACACAGCAAGTCTCAGAGACCAGATTTCAGAGGTCCTCTGAGACGCTGTCGGGTCATTCCAAGTCAAATCAACACAATTTTGATACATTTTGAGCCTGACCATCTCAGATTTCAATAAAACTTTGCAGGAAGGTTGCCTATATATAGATTAAGAAAAGTACCAAGTTTTATTAAATTATCTCTATTTGCTAGGGATAAATGCATGAAGTTTTTGGGTGCCTTGAATCATTTTGGACTTGCTTGGACGATTTTCTAAAAACTGTTCTATCACTACATATGTTCTTGCGTCACATAGATGAAGTTTGCCACAAAAATGTAGTTTTTGAACAGCCCACTCGTACAGTTGATAAGGGGTTTGAATTTGGTTTTCATATGGGCGCTGTAAACTGGCTCGAGCAGCTAACCTTTTAACTGAACCACCAATGCCGTCACATGGACGCTTTCCGTGCGCTGTGGCAGAAAAATGCCACTCTGCTTTAACGTTGAAGTCATTCTTGTGAAAACATAAATTTGTAAAATTTTTGCGGTTCTTGTATTGGGCCGCGGATCCATCAGAGAAATAGTAAATCTTCTTGATACTATCACCAAACTTACTTTTATTGAATTCAATCAATTTTTTTTAAAGCAGTACAGTGCAATAGTGTTATGCTCCAAACATACTGATATTTTGACAAAACTAACATGTTCAGTTTTTTCCCTTTTATAATAAATTACAAATGGGTGCACTGTTGCCTGCCCACTAGTCCAGTGGTGGCTTTGCACTTCATCTTGTAGGATGAAGCTATAGTTTTCTGCAGTCACATATTACCAATAATTCTGATTCTTTTAGGTTTTCTTTAACATTACTCATGAAAGAGCACAAATACATTAATTCTTAAAAGTATTTTCGACGTAAAAACAATTTATTTTTAACTTTGCCAAAAAATTTCAATGTCAGGTAGATTTCAAAATATGTTTTTTACTAGAACCCATTATGATCCCAAGTTTATATTTATAATACATGTTTATAACTATACAAAGTTTATTTCTAATTTTTTTCAAAATTTTCAAACCGGCGCATTTTGAAAAATTCAAATTCAAAACTTTTAGTAAGATTTTGCAAAAATAATTTTCCTTCATATTAAAGGCAATGTAAAATGCTTTAAAATGACACCTCTCTCAGCTCTGTATCTTCCCTGCAAGAGGCACAATTTAAGTTTAAGAATTCCATGTACGTGCGTTTTTGGCTCGTTTTTGGAAATTTCATGTAGTCATAAGTCCCTAACCAATAGAAATAATTTAATAAAACTGGGTACTTTTCTTATTCTATACATAAGCAACCTTCCTGCAAAATTTTATTGAAATTGAAAGAGGTAATGGCAAATCACTGTGTTGATTTGACATGGAATGGCCCTGTCCTTCCATCTACTTCGTAGCCTCCCTCGAGCTTTCGCTCCTTCTGGACAACCCAGACGGTTCTGTCATCATCTATTCTATGGAGGTGATTGAACCACTTTAGACATTATATTCTGACATAGTCGGACACCTTCACATTGCCATATTGGAAATATACTTTCACAGATCCAAAGATGTCGGTTTTATCAGCTGCTAATTTTTTAAGTGCCCATGTTTCGCATGCATATGCTGTGACTTCTCTAATGAGGGTCTTACATAGTCTTAACTTGGTTAAGCTGCCAATCTACTTCTCATAAGATGAGCTATGGAGAAAAACGCTTTATTGGACGAGAAAAAGTGCATGGATCACCTCCGCTTCATTGAACTGTGTACCAAGATACTTAAAACTAACAACACATTGGAATGTGAGGTTTCCAATTATGTAAAACATCTGAGGCCGCATGGGTTTCTTTTTCCTTAAGACTTTGTGTTCTCTTCATTAATTTCTAGGCCAAATCTCCTACCTCCTTTTCCAGCTTCCCAAAAGCATCTTTGGTATCAAGGAGAGACCTTCCAGCTTCCCAAAAGCATCTTTGGTATCAAGGAGACCTTCCAGCTATCAACAAATCATCGGCGTATGCTAATTATTGGATCCCTTAGTAGAATTATTTTATTTTTAATGCTTTATTATTATTATATAAGAGGTGGGCAACCCTTCCTCACTGCGACCTATGTGGATCTTTTGTGAGATACCCCACTGACTAGAGATCCCAAAGGAATCGTATGCTCTTATGAAGCACATTAATTTCCTGGGATAAATTCTAGTAATATCTTTAGGTTTAATTATCACCTGTTGTAAGTGTTGTAGTCTTTGGAAGGCAAGAGCTTCACATTCACAAAGAATATGTTCTGCCTTTTCTTCTTCCTCACGGCATGTGTCTTTTTAGATATTTCAGCGGGCAATGGCCCATGAGGAGGTCCGTTATCATTCTCAACTCATTTTTTGTCAAGTTTAGATAAAATTTTGACTTTTCCTTTGACATATTACTGAAGAGTTTGAATTGTTTCCAGTATGCTTTCTTCTTCTTCTTTATATGCTAGTAGATATGCTACAATATGGCTCAGAGCCAATTAGCATAGTTTCTGAACCTTTTCTTTCGTGCTAGGCCATCAGCTATCTCACTGCCTTCGATTCCTTCATGTCTCGGGGTCCATATTAGGTTAAGTTTATTGCCTTTAGTTAATTTTTAATGCTTTTATTGTTCTGTTATAAATCAGTTTTCTTACCTGCTTATTTGTTTAATGTTCAACATTCTGTTTAATGTTAATATCAAATAATTGTTGAAGTTTAATAATTATAGTAATTTAGATTAAGCTTTGTGTTTAAAAGTACTCAAATTTATTTATTAAGAGGCAGTAGTAATCATGTAAACAAACCAGACAATGTGTTACAAGATTTCTCTAATAAACTAAAATTCAAAATTCACTATACTAGTTGTTTAATTAATTGTGCAAAATAACATAATTAAATTTATTACTCAATTATTTCAATTAATTTATCAAAATAAAATGTTCTATATTGACAATGAAAAAAAAAATCTGATGTGGACAACACATGACTTCCTTTTACTCCTATTAAACTATAAATCGTTGGCTCAAAAAGTGATCCTCAATTTGGATACTAATTGGTTACTTGGTTACTAATTTCCGAAAATTGCAATATCTCAAAAACGAAACTCGGCGCAGCGACACCCATCTATTGACACACACACATACTCTTGTTTCTGGAGGTTTCATTCCGTTATCAAATGTCGTTTTTTTTTTCAGTAGGTAACTAGTTTCCAAGAGATTTCTTCGTGTTCCATGACAACATTAAAACTATCAATATCACTAGATAAAGCATTAGAAATCGACAGTTTCTAAATTTTAAGCGGAAGAACCCACTTAACTTATATCTTATTCTCCTGCTGCAGACTTGTTCATCGCACAAATGGGGAGGAAAATCAGTATTATATGCCCAATTACATGCACTTAAAATAAGTAATAAAAATGTTAAATTAGAGTATAAACAAAATCACGTTTGTAACCTTTATTACCGAACCATATGATTTCTCCATTTAATTTTAATATGAGTTTTGATGTAAGTTTATTATGACCTTCAAGTAAAGTACCGTTTTCGGCTCACCAATTTTAACCGAAATCTAGAAAATACATTCATATTGATATAAAAATCTAGAAAATACATTCATATTGATATAAAAGTCCTATTTACTAAATTTTAAATGTTTTACATTTTATTTTAATATAATTTTTTATGAAAGTCTAATATGACCTTCAAATAAAGTACCTCTTCCGGTTTTCCAATTTAGACCAAAATCTAGTATGTTATTTAAATCAATATATAAAGTATAAATACTAAATTTGAGAAGTTTTGCATAATATTTTAATATAATTTTTGATGGAAATCAGTTATGACCTTCAAGTAAAGTACCACTTCCGGTGATTAAACAGTGACCAAAAAGGGAGGTTCACAACTAGATTTTAGAACAATCATAAATACAAAATTTCAACTTTTTACGGCTAACCGTTTTTGAGTTATGCGAAATACGAATGTACGAACTGACGCCACGACGAAACTAGTCAAAATGGATTCAGGGATGGTCAAAATGGATATTTCCGTTGAAATCTGAAAACCGAAAATTTTCGCGATTACAATACTTCCTTTACTTCGTACAAGGAAGTAAAAAAAAAATTCATTAAAATTAAAATCATTCAGTGATATTTTTTTAAGGTTTAACAGAGGGTTTTATTGTGCCGTAAAGTTAAAAATATTTATTTGGAATAAATAATCTGTGGTGGATTTAATTTCATTATTATAATGCAAATGTCTCTCCGGCTATAGACAAAAAGTTTGGCCATTTATTTTTCAATATCTACCTTTACTATCTATTATGATAATTATCGGCCCAGTATAAACTTTTAGATTGCATTACAAAAACCCAATTCATTATCGCAAAAACGCCGGAATCCAAAAATTAAATGCATCCTAATTCATTTTAACATTTTTTTTTCCCGACATATTTACTTAACATTAATTTAACTAACTGGAGTGCACTTAACAATCTAATATTAAACAATAACCAATCACTACTTGCTTAGTGATTGACATTATCAAAGTAAAGGGCTCAAAAGGTCAGAAGAGAAGCTGTGGATAGAGCCACAACGGTGCTTCCCATGTATTCCGGGTCTCGAGCATCATTTGTGTGAATCAAACTATAATGAGGTTGATCAAATAATTGATCTCAAAATTGAGGATATCCGAAATTTTAAAATAAATTGTCATAATAAGCACCTTCGATAACGCAATAATAGACCTCAATATCAAGGACTTCATAAATGCTAAAATAAACCGATAGGTGAGCCTCCGAATCTTAAAATACATAGTATTTTCATAATAAAATATTCTTTTCATCATAACTTTTTTCTCTGCATTTCCTCGGTGATGTACCACATACATGAAACATTAAAGGTCTTTATGAAGAATAATTTAGGCAAGTTTCATGAAGATCGTTAGAGCCGTTTTCGAGAAAATAGTAAAAAAGTGTAAAATCGATTATATAAAGTGGCTCTTCCGGTTAGTCGATTTTGACGAAAATGTTGCTGTAACATCACATGCATGTGCCAACCTTAAATACGTAATTTCAGTATCGTACAACTTTTCGTGTTTGGGGTAGACTGTTCACATACACACAGACCGAGACTAGGTCATTTGGACTCAGAGGACCTTAAAACATGTATTTCCATCGAAAACTCGAATTTGAAATTTTTCACGATCGCAATACTTCCCCTTACTACATACTTCATAAATAGGTAAAGGAAAGTAAAAACAATTTTAAACAAATGTTAAACCAATTCAACGAAAGGTTAGACCAATATTAAATAAAAAGTCAACTGAATTAAAATGAAAATTTTTTCCAATTAAAATCCTAAATTAATTAAATTTCAGTACAATTTAATGATAATTTGAACAAAGTAAAGACAAAATTTAAAAAAATTTTGAAAGAGTTTAAATCAAAGATTTGAATACAAAATTTGAGCTTATAGTTATAAATTTAAAGAAGGAATTGAATCGGATGATTAATAAAACATTAGAAACAATAAAATTTAAAATAAATAAAATGATGAATAAAAGTTAATACTAACTTTATGAGAATAGGAAATTGTTATAGGAACAATGACATCAAAAGGCAACAACAAAAATATTACCAGGGCTTTCTTGAGTACGATGGCAATGAAAATTTAGACATAAATCCTGTGTAAAGCTTAAAGCTCCAAGACTTTATATTTTCCAAGATTCAGATACCTAAAAACCGGTACGTATTACGTCAACAAAGTAATAGCTACCAGACCTTTGTCATTTTTCGATTCTTTTGCAAGCAGATTTTTGATAATTTTGATACACTTTGCAACGGATCAGAAATTTTCCATATCAATGTTCAAAATATTCTAGTTCTTGAAACTTTACCATTTAAAAATAGAAATAAGGTTGTCCATGGAAATAAGCAACATTGAACACATTTAGAATAAAATATTTGATAAAGCTTTAGTTTATTAGCTCCAACATGGCGACAGTGTCTGAACTGACTTATCAGCAATCGGAAGAAGTTCCACCAGCTTTTGATGTATTACAATGTTTAGGTTATAGGTTATTTAATAGCTTCTAAGAAGGGAAAATGTTTGTCAGCTGTAGACCCCGTCCCCATCGCATTAATTAATATTCAAAATTCATTAATTCCATGTCTTTTTATAGAGTTGTGTGATATAGAGAAGTTAACAAAGGTGTTTAACTTCCTCTATTAATTATTATTAAAATCAAATATAATATCTAGTCTCTGCCATTCCATGTGAATCTAATTGTAAGTATAACTAAATCTGTTAAGATAAGTTTAATAAACGGAATTATTAGGTTTGAAAGACATCAAAATATCAATCCTTGATCCCTTATATAAGATGTAGTGTGTTGAGGTTATGCTGCCATTTTGCAGTTAATAAAGCTTTACAAAATATTTAAATACATTTATGACATGCATAAACATTTATAAATGACCTAATTTATAATTTATAAACATTTAAATATGACATCGTTCACACCTTTCAACAACATATCTCGAAAAATCTGATTTTTTTCAAGTATAAAAGTAAAATAAAATATAATTAAAATAAATATTAAGCCACCGATTGAACTTTATAATACCTTCTTACACTGAAGAAAGATGTTTTTTGCTCAACGACAACTAACTAGTAAGCCTCTTGAAAAGAATACTTCTGAAACATTTTATAATGCAAGAACAACACATTTGATCTCCAGCAGCTAAATATAGATAAAAATATGACTTATCTTGCAGGAATGTAATAATCTCTAAGGGAGTTCTGAAAACAGGCATATCTAAAAATCACCAATTTTTTAGATATGATGTTGTCGAAAGGAGTGAGCTATATAATTCAAATACAAAATCTTAACAAATACAATAGGTAATAAATTTATTAACTTTAATTATGCACGGTACACTTACTTTATTTTGATCAGATTTTTGATCACCACTTAAGGATTCTTTAGCCAAAATATCACTATTATCTAATTGGTTTTCCTTGGTTTCAGGATTGTGATCCCCAGACGATTCTTGGCAGTTCTCGATCTGAATCTCGTCACTCCCAGTAAATTGTTTACTTTCACCCTCAGAAGTCTCTTCAGGCTGATCTGATTGTTCTTTTTCCTATAATTTATTGAGTTTCATAAACACATAAAAACAAACTTTCATGTGATATGATTTTTAAATCAACCCCAAACGAAATGTAATGTTTCCACCTCAATTAGAACAGGAAAATAAATTAATTACAAGCAGCATAATAATACTACTAATTACTTGCAGACTACATGCCTTGTAAATCTTCAAGTCAAATAATATCAGCTACACAAACAAAATCATTAAGATATCAAGTAATATCACATTATAACCAAATGTTTAATAGCTATAAAAATATATAATTTATATGCATCAAATTATAAACATGAAAACCATAATTACTCAGAATAACAAGTCATATGAATGGAAAATCATTTGACAATTAAACAGTAGTAACTAAACAACGGCCACAATCATTTGATATGACACAGGTAAATGTACTATGAAATTGAAAATACTCAAATCAGATGGAAAAGTTACTTCAATAAATTATAATATGTAAACAGGATGACAATATACTAAAGTAAATCTGTTTTTCATCAATTAAAACAGCAATCATACTCATCATATATCAATCAAGAACTTTCATACCTTTCCAGACAAAGGTTCTTCAGTTTCTAGTTCTGAATTAGTGTTGGCCTCATCAACAAGATCAGAATCCTCCAACTGAGACTGAGATGTTTCCCCAGCAGTCTCATTCAAATCAGTTTCATTGCTTTCTGAAGCGTTTCCATTGCCAGTTTTGTCCAATGATTTTTCTGAGGATATTAGAGAAGAAGATGAATACGCCAATATAAACTGATTAATAATAAGAATTTTAATATTTTTAAGGAGAGTACAGATAAACGAGTTAAACTATGCAATCAAAAAAATGGACAGAAGCCGACTATTTGGCTTTCCAGTAAAGACTAATCAATTCCCCCTCGAACGCTATGCCAAAATGGCGGCAAGAAGCTTCCACCCTCGTATTCAAAACACATCACTAACGCTAACACACATGATGTTTGATAACACTGAATTCAAAATAAAAGCCATTCATAAATAAAGTCAAATATAATTACCTCCTCCCGTTTCCTTCTCTAAAGCTTCATTTAGTCTTTCGACAAGAGTAGCTTTATTGCCCTTAGTATCTAAACCACGGGCTGCCAATTCAGCTCTAAGTTCAACTACTTTGAGCTTGGAAGGATTCATATCTAAAATAGCAAACTATTTCAATAAATCCTACAAAGTTTTTCACGATAAAGATAATTCACAATTCCTGCTGGACATAAACGGAAAACAAATACTCTCGAGGTGCCCGGCACTGACCGAACCAAAACAAACCATACATGCAAACACTAGCCAAACCTAACGCCGCCAGCAGGCCACAGAAATGTTCCAATGCCTACTTGATACCTATGTAAACCGCTGGCGCTTTATTCAAACTAAATTCTGCCTTTTGATATCTCGTTGCCTTGACATCAAACAAATTCTTCGTAGATACCAAACTAATAATACATTTCTTTCATCTTTTGAAATTCAAGTAACATGAAAGCAACCGACGCATCAGGCCAGAGCCCAAAAAAAGCTGCACCAGGAGGAAAAGCAGCTCACGATATTGAAGGTAAAAACTAAATCCTTAAGATTGATTTAAAAAAAAAAAAAAAAAAATCAATTTCTTCTGCCTTTGGACAGCGCTGATAACAAATGATCTGGAGAAAAAAATTGTTGAAGCATTTGAAGTATTTGATCACGCAGGTAACAAAACTGTGGATATTAGAGAAGTTGGTACCATCTTAAGGTCTCTGGGTAATTTAATTTTAAAACTAAACGTTTATTTTAAACAACTTTGATAATTACTGCTTTACATTGTTGTATGTTTATTTTAGGATGCGTTCCTACTGAGGCAGAAATTCAAGAAATTATTGTAAACGTTGAAGACCAAGAAACGTCTGGCAGTGTAAATTTATTCAAGTTTCTTCCATATGTTGCTGCTGAGATATCAGAATATAAGTAAGATGATAAAATGTAATATTTTTAATCTAATTCAATATTAATGGAGCTATATTCATGAAATTGGAATACATCAGGAGTTCCCAACCGTGTGCCCGCCTGATGTCACTTTTGCCGGGATTTTCTGCAGTTCGACGATACTCAATAGAATATTGCTTATTATTAATTCTTTGATATCTAATAATTAATTGGTAACATAAGAGGATTATTTAATAGTAATTTATTTATATCATAGCATTTGATGTTTTTCTGTAAATCATTATTGTTTTACATAGCCTGCTGCAGATCTTAAAGTTTTCAATAAAATATTGTATTTTTTTTATATCTAATAATTAACTGGAATGGAAATTTGTTTGAATAAGTGAATTTTTTTTTAAATTTATATCATAGCGTTTTATGTTTTCTTGTTAATCATAATTGGTGTTTCGTTTATTTCCATTTTTAGCAGTTACAAAAATTATATGACACTGTTGGTAACAATACATTCAAATCTTTTTATACCTCTTTAGGTACTTGCCGTTTTGTTTTTTAATTCGTGTACGTAGCAAAGGAAGTATTGTAAACGCAAAAATTTTCGGTTTTCAGATTTCAACGGAAATATCCATTTTGGCCATCTCGGAATCAATTTTGACTAGTTTCGTCGTGACGTCTGTACGCACGTTCGTACGTATCTCGCATAACTCAAAAACTGTTAGCGCTAGAAAGTTAAAAATTTTTATTTAGGATTACTGTAAAATCTAGTTGTGGACCTCATTTTTTGGTCACTGCATGATCACCGGAAGTGGTCAAACTTATTGATTGAACTGAAGGTCATTATTTATTTTCATCAAAAATTCTATTAAAATATCATTCAAAATTTCTCAAATTTGGTATTTAAGATAAAAATACCAATATAAAAAGGTACCAATAAACATACTAATATAAATAACATAATAAATTTTGGTTAAGATTGGCAAACCGGAAGTGGTTGTTTACTTGAAAGTCATATTAGGCTTTCAACAAAAAAGAATGTGAGGAAGCAAATTGCGAATGTATTGTAGAATTTTCGATTGTGTAAGAGTATTTTCATTTAATGTCAATATTGCTCAATAGAAATAAATACGGTAATAAGATGGTAGAAAAGAGCTTTCTATATAAGATCTTATGATTTATAAATTTATAACGATGGAATTTGATATCGAAGAAATCGGAAAAGTTAAAATTAACCGATACGTGATCACGCGATCTTAGAATCGGTAGTATTTTTATTAAAAATAAACAACTTCGATAACCCATTAGTGAACCTCAATAAGGAGGATATTCGAAATGTTAAAATAAGTCAATTCGTAAGCGAGCGATCTTAAAATCGATAGTTTTTCATAAAAAGCAACTTCAATAACTAATAATATAACATAATGTGTGTAATAAAATCAAGCAATTTATATTAATATATTATTACTAATTAGGCCTGATTGCATCTTTTAACCACATAATTCCTGGCAAAGAAAAAATGTTACTCGAATCTTTCCTACCTTGTTATTCGAAAGCTTTCCTACCTTTGGCAGCGAGGAAGCAAAAATAAATTGTTTGTGATTTCAATAGTGAATATTAAAAGGAAATTAGCTATTTGTATCTCTCTTTCTATCATAGTCTCTCCCTAGCTTCCTAAGAATTTTCATTGAGGATTGGGTGCGACCGTATAAAGGGCCATATCAGCCATTTTTCAACTAAACACATCTGAGCTGCTTCATAAAAAAACAAAGACAAGTATATATGTAGAGAGATCATGAAGTAATATGAAACTATTAATTTGTTAAACATAAATATTAACTGTATTGATTTTTTTGAGTTCTATGGAGTGACCATCAATAAAAATACTCAAACACTTCAGGTTCACTTTCACATTCTGGAAGCTACTGAAGAGTTCAGAGAATGAAACAAAGGAGACCTGATGTTTTATGCTTCCTAACTGTATACCCTGATATATAAATAACCCCTGTATAATCCCAACATTTCCCTTGTGAGAGTATATTGGTAGGGGTTTAAAAAAACGGTCTAGGCAGTGGCCATAAACTTGTTGATTATTTAAATTCTAATTCGCTTTTTATTATATCACATGATGCATATCTTGTTACATTTGTAATTTTCACTGTCGTAAAAATAGTCCGCTAGGGTCTAAATCGCAAAAACTGAAGAAAGCTAGAACATTTAGTTTTTTTTTTAAATAATATTGCGTCCGGCGCTCTAGGTCGAAAATGAATAATGTATAATCCAATCATTCGTCCAACATCATAAACAACTCAGAAAAAAAATTAACACTATTGGATCTGCCGCATCGTCTGATTTATATGGCTACTTCAATGCATATTTCAAGAGTTCACTTTATATATTCTCTTGCGACTGTCAGCCAGTGAGCATTCGTGTGTGAGAAAGTATGCTTGTGTATGGGTATATGTGTGAGTATATAATCTAATAGTATGTAATATTATGTACCTATGTATAGTATGTATCGAATAGTATATAATCTAATAGCTCTTTTAATACTTTATGGGTTTTATTAATTATTTAGAATGCAACCAGCTTCAGCCGAAGAATTACTCAAAGCGTTTCAAACAATTGACAAAGATAATAAAGGTTTTATCACAAAAGAATACATGGAAAAAGTTATCATGGAAGAAGGAGAACCGTTCACAAAAGAAGAAGTAGATGAAATGATGACTGTGGCTATTGATCCTGATTCAGGGCATGTTAATTACGAGTACTACATTAATCAGATAATGGTAAAAAGTTTAAATTATTATTATTATTTGAGAATTTTCTACTTTCTATCCTCATGCCAGAAATATCCACCTACTCGGACCACAGTCAAGGATTAGGCTCACATTTTAATCCAGTATTCTTCTTTAATCTTCTACTTTTTAATCTATAAACTGTCCTCTATATGCAATGATAATATAGTTTCCTTAATCCATTATCAGTATCAGCTTTCATGCTATGTAATAGCACTTGATGGATAATTTTGGCCAAGTAATTTTGCCTCATTAGGTATTCTATACCAGCCAACTCTTGACTCTTGACGATAGTGGAGGAACAGTGACATGTCACCTAATCTCTGTCCGAAGCAGTAGCGATCTGCTCCACTCACTTAAGCAATAAGGCGAGTACACACTGGCGATCCGATCCGCATCCACTCCGACCGCGAGCAGCAAGGGCTCTGTTTGTACGGGGCTTTGAAGCAGAGCAGACTCGAATCTATTCCCTGTTGGTTTTTTCAACGAGCACTTTGGTGGTGCGCTGTTTCGATGAATACTGAAATATTTATGTTAATAACTATTTCAAAAAATTATTTCATTGCACATTATTTATTATTAGAAGGATGAAAAAAATAGATTCAGGGCTGGACATAGTATTCTCAACAGAAGGTTTCTTAGGACTAAACACCAGGTAATAAAACCAAAAATAATAAGATGTATATTCAGATAGACAAAGACATGGGATAAACGTAAAGAGCATATACAAGAGAATTTATATTTAATGCAAGTTTAATGTTTAAAAAAAAAATTGAATGAACATGCGAATTATAAAAGGAAAAAAATCATTAGATAAGAAGGCGACAAATAAAATAATAATCACAAGTTTTTGAAAAAATATAACAACATTCTTATAAATAATGAAAATACCACTCATATCAATAAAATAGATCTTAATAACATGCTTTATTAATCAATAATAAATCCTAGATTAGGTTACAATAAAATCAAGGAATACTGGCAACATACAAAATCACTGTGATAATTTGATAAATATTTCAACAACTTACATCATCGCAAACAATAAATTGTTAGAATGATGGAAAAAAATATATTCGGGCTGAACCAAGTACCCATGAGGGTCATTCCATGTGAAATCCCCGGTAGTGACACCCATCTCCTCAGATCTTGATGAAACGACGCAATTTATTAGTCGTATTTTCCCCGAAAAAAATAGACTATTGCAGTGGATCAAAGGTCGGCGGTGAGCCGATTCCTTTTTTCTTTTTTTTCTCGCTACATTTGAGTACTTCCAGCGGCCCCCTTTGGGTCAAATGAACTGAAATTCTTTATGCAGGACTTTCTGTATCGAAGGTCAGCGGAGATGCAGAACCATATAATAAAAGTACGTGGAAATTTCGGTATGTTAGGGAACTGTCTTTTGTGGGTCTCAATTTTTTTCTTACTCCCCCGTTTTTATATTTTTGTCAACGTGAAAATACGACTTTAGTGACGGAGTTCTACTGCTCACGGATTTTTTTCTATTGCTACACTGATAACACCTGCAAAATTATTTTGCCTTATCAATTATATTTTTCCCCTCTGTGTGGGTAGCATTGTGTTTTTTCATACAGTATGAATAGTCTACATTGCATGATAGTTCTGTAGGACAGTATGTTCTATCCCTTTATAGTTACAGCTATTGTTTACTGTATTGACTATATTTTTTATACATTTTTGCTTAGAGATTTCAAATGTTTATGGTTGTAACTAATTTTCTCTCAGTCTGTTAATTTTAAGATACTGTCATACGTAATAATTGGTTCTTATCTAAATCTTTAAACAAAATTTCTCTTTGTTACTTCCTTGTACGAAGTAAAGGAAGTATTGTAATCGCGAAAATTTTCGGTTTTCAGATTTCAACGGAAAAATCCATTTTAAACATCCCTGAATCCATTTTGACTAGTTTCGTCGTGGCGTCTGTACGTACGTACGTACGTTCGTTCGTTCGTATTTCGCATAACTCAAAAACGGTTAGCCGTAGAAAGTTGAAATTTTGTATTTAGGATTGTTCTAAAATCTAGTTGTGAACTTCCCTTTTTGGTCACTGCTTAATTACCGGAAGTGGTACTTTACTTGAAGGTCATAAATGATTTCCATCAAAAATTATATTAAAATACTTTGCAAAATTTCTAAAATTTGGTATTTACAACTTATATATTGATTTAAATAACATACTAGATTTTGATCTAAATTGGAAACCGGAAGCGATATTTTACTTGAAGGTCATATTAGACTTTCATCAAAAATTATATTAAAATGTAATGTAAAACATTTCAAATTTGGTAAATAGGACTTTTATATTGATGTGAATGTATTTACTATATTTTGGTTAAAATTGGTGAGCCGAAAAGCGTACTTTACTTGAAGGTCATAATAAGGTTACATCAAAAATTATATTTAAATTAAATACATAAATCATATGTTTCGGTAATAAAGGTTACAAACGCGATTTGGTTTCCAATCCAATTAAACATTTTTATTATTTGTTTTAAGTGTTAAAATTGAATTTAAAATACGGGTTTTCCTCCCCAATTGTGACATTAACAAGTCTGCAACAGGAGAATAAAATATTAGTTAAGTGGGTTTTCCGCTTAAAATGTCGAAACTGTCGATTTCCAATGCTTTATCTCGTGATATTGACAGTTTCAATGTTGTCACGGAACACGAAGAAATCTCTTGGAAACTAGTTACCTACTGAAGGAAAATGACATATAATAACGGAATGAGACCTCCAGAAACAAGAATGTGTCTCTGAGTGTGTGTGTGTGTGTGTCAATAGATGGATATAGGGACGCTGAGTGTCGTTTTTACTGCAATCTTCGGAAACTAGTAACCAAATTCAGTATAATTTTTTAGCCACGGATTTATAGTTTAATAGTCGTTCAAGGAAGTAATGTGTTGTCCACATCAGATATTTTTATGTATGCCTGCCCGACGTTGCCGGGCATTCAAGTATGATATCGACGTCGTTTTTTGAAAAAAGCTTAAATGCCAATAGGTTTCAATTAATTATGGGATGTAGTATTAATTAATTAATGTAATTATAGGATTTCAATTAATTATAGGGATCACTTTTATCTATTCTCGCTCACGATTTATCGAAAAAAAAATTGGAAATGGTCTAAAAATCGAATATTGATGACGTAAGCACCAATATTACGATTCAGTTTATACTTATCGTTTATACGATTCACCACTAACGATTCAGTTTATACTTTGGCCTAAACTAGTGCTAAACGTCTTAAAAGTATATTGTAATAATAAAGGTTTTGGCAAAAAAATTTGTATCGTATACAGTAGGAGTTTATTTATCCTACTGTATACGATACAAATTTTTTTTTTTTTAAATAAATATTTGGGGAAAAATCGTTTTATGTGTTTCCTATAAAGTTTGCGAAACGGCACTTACGCCTTTATCAAAAAACGACTTCGATATGTTTAAGGGCCTCGTTACCACTACAATTTTCGCACTGAGAGCTTTCAGTTAAGTCTACCTTTTGCAAATAGTTTTTGCTAATGCTGTGGTTCGTCCTAAGTCTAATACAGGGGTGCCCAACCTTTTTATAACGCGTGCTACAACCAAGAATACCTTATATTGAGGCGTGGCAAAACTGTACCCTCTCTCCCCTCCCTTATAACATGCCACCTTTATAATAATTATTTCTATATCTGTACGGCAGAGGTGAACTGCCGTAAGTAGAATCTTCAGTTTTGTAGGAGAGCGAAAAGAAGTTTCAGATTTTGCACTGTTTTGCTGGTGGTGTTCAGTATTTATATTTGAATTGCTGCATATTTTATTTTCCTTACAGCCTATCTACGATACTTGTACTCGAAAAATATGGCCAGAATAATACGACTACAATAATAAATAAAAATTGGACTAACGACAGTTTACCTCTGACATACATATATAGTACAGGCGCTTCTTTATTTTTTTTAAATAGTGCTTCTCTTAATGAAATTAACGAAATCAGGTAATGACTATTATTTATACAATAAAACTATGACCCTAGGGAGAGAACTTTATTTTTTTATTTTTAGCAGAATTAAAAATAAAAACCTGCTAGCCGCAGCTTGACATATTATGTTTTTATGATATCTGTACTCATGTTTGCTTGTGAGAACCACTGTTTTCGAAAGATATGTGGAAATATAAATTTATAGAATTTCCCTGTGGGGTTCTCCCGATATTGTTTTTGCCAACGTTCTATCTCATATAATTTAAACAGTTTATAATAATCTGTGTAAAGTATTTTAGTGTCTACCGGTTGAGCAGTTGTAATGGCAAATTCAGCAATTTTATCTCTACCACTTCGTTATCTGGGATCCCTGTTTGACCCTCAATCCACATAAATACTAAATGTTTATTTCCCTTTTTTGCTAGGTAATGGTTTTTCATTATTATTATTATATCCAAATGAACATTATTATTATTTTTTATAATATTAATCAGTAATGCACGCTTACTGTGTGTTAAAACAACAAAATTATAATCTATGGATTGATTAATGAATTTGACAGCTTCTAAGATAGCAAATAATTCGGGAGTATGAGATGAACAGCCGGTAGGTAATTTATATTGAGCAGTGTATGTACTAAAGAACATATATCGCACAGCCCGAATCATCGTTAATTCTTGAGCCATCTATACATATATAAACATGGTGAGGCCATTTGTCAACAAGCAAGGATTTTACAGGAGGGTCTGTCAATGAATGAGGCAATGAATATTTACTGACATCTATTTGTACATTAAATTTTTGCAATAGCATTTCGTATCGTAATTTAACTTGGGGAAGTCTTTTAGTTGAACATACTTCTCGTAATGATTGCTGAGGTATTTTCTGAAACTATTGTAACCTAGTGGGGTATATTTCTTTTTCTGCCAATATGCCTTTCTTAAGATGAGTAAGGCATCTATAGCGGTGGAATTAAGTGCACTTAAACAAATTCTTATAATCCTATAGTGAATGAAACTTGGGCAAATTTGTATTTGGAACCTCTCCGTACATTTGTATTTTCGTTAAATTATTTTTTTTTTTTAATTTGCCTCACAAACCGTGATTAATTTGCCCTTAACGTGCACCTGCATCTTTTAAAATATTTTACTTGAAAACCATTCAATATATCATCATGAAAGTTTTTGTGCTATACCTAAAATCAGAGGAAAATACTCTTATAAAATATAAAATATATCTCAATCTCTTAGATAACTAAAAATATTTAAATATAATTTTTTAGAAATGTAGGGAACGGGTGTTTTCTTTAAAAAAAATCACAATATCTACAGTCTCAGACCTGATGAAATGCTAAAATTTCTTTTTTTTCGCTGGAGATAGATTTTACAGGTCAAAACTACCAGTTACCATCATAATTTGCTGCCACATAGTTATTTAAGAAGGGTGAAAACAATCCCAATCACAGAAAGTTTGATAAAAAATGATTATTTTGTCCATCAGCTAGCCCCTAATTATTAACTGAATTGGCTCACTTCTACGATCATGTCTGGCATGTTATTATTTTTTTCGTAGATTACGAATATCATAATCCGGAAATCTAATTCGGTAGCTTTATTATGGATTTAGACAAAATAAACTGTTTTTTTCTCTCAGGAAATATGCATTTCATCGAAAAAAATTATAAACAAATGTTGACCTCTTGAAGTTACCTACAAAACATATCCAGTTATATTTTAAGCTAAAATTAACGATATTTTCGGTATTTCAAGAAAGAAACCTGCTGTAAGTAGGTTTTCTTTTTTCTAGAAATATGCATTTTATCTAAAAAAGTTACAAACAAAAGTTGTTTAACATAAGATTACCTATAAAATATCTGATGTGGGCAACACATAACTTCCTTGCACGCCTATTAAATTATAAATCCGTGGCTAAAAAATGATAGTGAATTTGGTTACTAGTTTCCGAAGATTACAGTAAAAACGACACTCGGCGTCCCTATATCCATCTATTGACACACACACACACACACACTCTTGTTACTGGAGGTCTCATTCCGTTATTATCTGTCGTTTTCCTTCAGTAGGTAACTAGTTTCCAAGATATTTCTTCATGTTCCATGACAACAATAAAACTGTCAATATCACTGGATAAAGCATTAGAAATGGACAGTTTCGACATTTTAAGCGGAAAAACCCACTTAACTAATATCTTATTCTCATGATGAAGACTTGTTTATCTCACAATTGGGGAGAAAAACCCGTATTTTACATTCAATTTTAACACTTAAAACAAATAATAAAAATGTTTAATTGGATTGTAAACCAAATTGCGTTTGTAACCTTTATTATCGAAACATATTTCTCTTTTAATTTAAAGATAATTTTTGATGTAAGCTTATTATGACCTTCAAGTAAAGTACCCTTTTCCGCTCATGAATCTTAACCAAAATCTAGTAAATACATTTATATCGATATAAAAGTCCTATCTACCAAATTTGAGAGGTTTTACATTATATTTTAATATATTTTTTGACGGAAGTCTAATATGACCTTCAAGTAAAGTACCACTTCCGGTTTTTCAATTTAGACTAAAATCTAGTATGTTATTTAAATCAATAAATAAGTAATAAATACTAAATTTGAGAGGTTTTGCATAGATTTTAATATAATTTTTGATAAGAATCAATTATGACCTTCAAGTAAAGTACCACTTCCGGTGATCACGTAGTGGCCAAAAAAGGAGGTTCACAACTAGATTTTAGAACAATCCTAAATACAAAATTTCAACTTTCTACGGCTAACCGTTTTTGAGTTATGCGAAATACGAACGAACGTACATACGTACGAACGTACGTACAGACGCCACGACGGAACTAGTCAAAATGGATTCAGGGATGGTCAAAATGGATATTTCCGTTGAAATCTGAAAATCGAAAATTTTCGCGAATACAAAACTTCCTTTACTTCGTACAAGGAAGTAAAAAGGTCTAGTTACATTTTAATCTAAAACTAACGATAATAAGCCTACGTACCGTCAAACTTATGAAATTTTCGGTATTTCAAGAAAAATGTGCTGTAATTGGACTTTCTTTTGTTAGAAATATGCATTTTATTAATAAAAGTTTCAATACAAAAAAGGTCTCGTTACATTTTAATATAAAACTAACGGAGCGTCAAATCTGTGAATTTTCCGGTATTTCATGAAAACCCAGCTTAACGTGACCTTTACACTCATTTCTTTCTTTTTTTCATAGATTATAATATCATGATCCGAAAATCTAAATCGGATTCAGCTTAAGCTCGCCAAATAAAAACGTCGAGTTACGTTTTAAGCTAAAACTAATCATATTGGGCCTACAGAGCGCCTAAGCTTTGAAATTTTCAGTATTAAGAAAAAACATGCTGTAAGTGGGTGGGCTTTCTGTTTAATACTGGTTTTATCAAAAAACGTTTCAAATAAAAGTTGTTCAACATAAGATTACCTATAAAGAAGGTCCAGCGATATTTTAAGCTGAAACTAACGGTGACGGCTCAACGGATCATCAAACCTGTGAAATTTTCGGTATTTCAAGAAAAACCCTCTTTTCGCGACCTTTAAATCTTTACATTTTTTTTTTTTATCATGTATTGTAAATATCATAATTCGGAAATCGAAATCGGATTCAGCTTAAGCTCACATACTAAAAAGGTCCAGTTACATTTTAAGCTAAAACTAAGAATAACGGTCCTATAGAGCGACAAACCAGTAAAATTTTCGATATTTAAAGAAAAAAACTGCAGTAAGTGGGCTTTCTTTTGTTAGAAATATGCATTTTATTAATAAAAGTTTCAATACAAAAAAGGTCTCGTTACATTTTAATATAAAACTAACGGAGAGTCAAATCTGTGAAATTTCCGGTATTTCATGAAAACCCTGCTTATCCGTGACCTTTACACTCATTTCTTTTGATATTTAAAGAAAAAAATGCAGTAAGTGGGCTTTCTTTTTCAGAAATAGTTTTTCAATCAATAATAAGCAGCAGTAAATTATAAATAGCCGTTACTTGAACAACTAAAAACGTTAAAATGAAATTTAATTTGAGATAAATAAATAACCCGATTACGGAAATAACTTTTATATCTTACAACCCTATGCATCCTAAGGACGGAATGTACTAGCATATCTACTTAAGCGTATTGGTGGGTTGTTAGTGAAGTTAATACCCATGAATATTGTACCATGGCATAGTAGTCGGGCACCTTCCACTAAATGTTACGGCCTTTTGTAAGTCATTCCGTCATATTCATCTGTGCTTATCAAAATACAGAATACTCCCTGCATCTTTACACATGTAGTGTATATAAACATACAGAAAGTAAATAAATGTATTGAATAAGGAAGAGTCTTCAGTTTCGTTTGGGTGTGGAAGGCACTCGATTACAACAGGTTTCAATATTCATGGGTGTCAACTTCACTAAAAACTCACCAATGCGCTTAAGTAGATATGCAACTTTTTTCCTTAGCCGACATTTTTATATTTTTCAAATTAAATTTTTTATTTTCTATTCATTTTAAATTTGTTTTTTAAAAGTGTATTTATTTTCGCTTTGGGCAACTCCTGATTTAATTACTCTATTCAGCTCTATATCTATTCAGCCTCTCCACCTCTTACCTTTTTTCCCTTTATACCAGAATCCCAATTTTATTTATTTATATCCATAAACCATCCAATATTTAAATCAATAGGGTAAACCAATCCTTCAAATCCAATAGTTTTTGCCATAACTTAAATATTATTCTAGGTTTATAAAATAAAAATTATTTTAGGATTATTCTAATATATTAATCAATTATTATACATATTTACAACTAATATGCAAGATGACTACTGAATGCTCGTGGGTTTCCTATGGACCGCCAAACGCGCGTTGAAAACGGAGCGTTGGACAAGGAACGCGCTCCGATCGCGTTCAACCAGTGTTGAGCAAAATGTAATTCCAATTAAAATTTCATACCAATTACTGTAATTTGGAGTTACATGAATAAAATTACAGTAATTGGTAAGAAATTGTAATTGGAAATACATTTTGCCCAACACTGCGTTCAACGGATCGCAATTTTGTAAAAGACATACACTACGGCTATTCCTGTCTAATCTGTGTTATCCTTCATTTTTAATTCATTATTAATGATTTCAGTATTAATATTATGCACTTGTTTATAAAAATCTTTCTGAAACACTATGAGTATGGACCAGCTAAGAGTCATCTTTCAAGGACACTGTAACTGTCGCAGTAGAATCTTGCCGATCCATACTGCTGCATGCTCTTCAGTGACAACTTGAACCTATAGTCCAGTTAAATTGTAGATTTACCTTACAAAAGGTGGGGTAGAAGGTTTTATCCTTTTAACTTAGTTATGGGTTATTGATATTCAGATAGAGGAAACAAGTTTTGCCCACCAAATTTATCATGGCTAATTTTTTGTAGCCAAAAAATCACGAAATTTTCGATTTTTTAAAGTTTTTTTCTTATAACCCCTAAACGGCGCGTTCTAGCCGAAAATGCTTTATTACAAAAGTAAAAAAGTATTAAATTTTCTACGATTCACATTGGTTCAACGTTTTTTAAAATGGAATATGCACTGGTATAAAAACTGGCAAAATATCTTGGTGGGCTTATCCTACCAGAAAAAATTAAAACTTGAAAAAAATTGTGTTGTAAGCAGCACGAAGTTTGTTTTTTTTACAATTATTTACTGACTGAGATGACTCTTTCAACTTGCAAAAACGTGGATGGAAAAAAAAAAATATATATTTTCTGAAATTTCAGCATTAACGGTAGAATTAAGAAATGGTTTTATCACTCTTGGGAACACCCTGAAGAATCGTCTATAAAATTGTGAAAACATATTTTGGTGGGTTAGATAAATTTGAAAAGTTTTGTGGTAAAAATTTGTATTTTGTTTTGCAGGGTTTGTTGATTTGTAGAGGTAGATAGTGCATAATTAATTAAGGTTAATCACTGATAATCTCCCTGCAATAGGTAAATCCATTATTAGTATGCAATAACAACAATAGAAAATTATGAAAAAGAAAGCATTGGACCTAAAAGACTTGAAAATTACAGATTTATATCTGTACAAAGGGGATGCGCAGCAGTATACGCAACCACTCCCAGCAATCAGACCTGCCGCATTCCCACCAACCTTCAAAACGAACAAAAATATCAGAAGACCAGCCCACCTAAAATTATTGATTTTGCGATGTTACTCGCTCTTACACTAAACCATCCCTGTCACTTGCCAACACTTTCTTGGAATCCAGCCGATTTCTTCTCTTTTCTTCTAATCGATCCATACGATCCATCCACGACATTCCTGCGTGGACTTGGCCTGCTTCTTGGTCTAGCTTCGAGGAACTTGCGTGGTTCACGACCTTCGCTCATAAGGCATGGTCGAATAACTTTAATTACATCTACTCTAAGATTTCAGTTAAGGTTTTCACCCATAATTCCTCTCTTGTTCTATCATTTCTGATGGGATCTCTCCGGCCAGATGAAATAACTACTCTTCTAAGATATTTCATCTATGTGGGATGACGTTGCTTGAATGTCCGACAAGAAGATGGAAAGGTAAATTGTGTTAATAATATGAAGTTTTAACTTTTTCTCAACTTCATGTTTCCCAACAACAGTGTCACATATTTGGTAATATATATGTTTTTTCTAAATCCTGTTTAATATTTCTTCTTTAATTCTTCCATTTCTGCTAGTAACTTTGTGTTTGGTTCTCAACTGTTTCTTTTCTACAATAGATCTGCACATCCTCAGGTTCATGCACGATCAGCATAACTTTATTGGCATTTATAATCATACCATGTATTATAACCGTGCATTTTTTTGCTTTAATTAAATAACAGATAAGTTTTAGAAGTTTCCCTAATCGCCTTTCCGATTTTTCTTTTAAATGCTTAATTATTAATACAGTAGATATCACATTTAAATTGTATAATTATATCATATTTATTTATATAATTATATTTTCCATCAGGTCAATGTTGAACCAAATATATATTCTCTGATTCCTCCTCCTGAAGAAAAGGTCAAGCGTGAACTTGGTGCTGGCTTCTTGTAATCCTCTTCGACCCAATGTAACCACTCACAGTAGAAAAAGTGGTAACCAATAAGAATTGGTTACCATAAAGATATGGGAAATTCAATTTAAAATTATCCTGTTTAAGTGATGACTTTTAGCCAATAAATAATAAAACGATTATCGTAACAAATATTTTATTTATAATGTTTTATAAATTATAAGTAATAAATTCGTATTAGTTACCATACTTTACACATCTGAAAGAGAATAACTTTCGTGTCCACCCTCACGACTTTCCTTACCGCTTTGGGTTCAAACTCCAATACAATAATTGTTGGCTGTATTTTTACTAATATTGGACCAATTAATATTTTTGACCAGCTAGGTAAGGAAAGTATTATAATCGGTTCAAAATTTCTATATGCAGTTTTTAACTACTATGCGTTTCAGGGTCTGAGTTCCAAAAAACGCACTTTTGGCCATTGTTCATTCTGTGCCACGATTATCTCATGGACAGGTGGTCTGATTTTGATATTTAATTAATTTATTTCTTTATTTTGTAAAGCTTCTGCCCCGTGTACCTGTGTACCATATCGGTATGCAATAGCGGAAAAACCTGTTTGTCTATAGACCGGAGCTTCAAAATGGTTCTAGCGTTTTCGATGAAATTTCTCTAAAGTCTTCTCCTCAGAGCCCTTTAATTATCTACATACTTATATAGTACATCCTCGAGAAAAATCAGGAAAATAGTATGCATTTTATAGTGAATTATGTATTATGGAAACTATGGTACATATAAATTATGTGTTATGCATATAAGGGTAAACTATGTATGATCATGTGAACGGTGTTTAAATTCCCTTCGAAATCACAAAACTTTCCTGACCGCTTTGTATGCCGTGTCTAATGCAAAAATAGTTTTCTGTATCTTCGCTGATATTAGGCCGAAAAGAAATTTCATTTTTTAAATTTACCTTTGTAGACCATTTAATTATCTTTCAAATGAGCATCTGGAACTGCCCGGGAGATGTATAGTTATCAAGTCATTCACAAAACTAAAAAAAGTAAACGGCTTTGCACAGAGTACTTTATAAACGTGGCCAAAAAGTTCAATAATCTGTATCTTTTCTAAAAATGGTCCGATATTGATAATTTTTAATCGTATTATCCCCGAAAATAAAATACTTTTGCACTGTAAAGAAAGTCATCGAGGATATCGGGAGGAGGCGTTTTAAATTCGTTTCATAATCCCTCGAAAATGGTATGGGTGTTTCGAAGATATTTATATACACATTCTGTGCTAAATAGCGGCTACGAAAAAGGCGACAAATGTTTTTTTTTTATAGAAACTTGCCTAAATTCTTTTCTTAAACCCCTTTAATTATATGTATATATATATATATATATATATATATATATATATATATATATATATATATATATATATATAGTACATACCCGAAAAAAGAACAATAAGAAAACCTTATTTGCGCAAAACTCAAAAGGTAAACATGTTTTGCTTCATTATATACAATTAAATTCCCAAACAAAATAAAGTGGCTGAAAATGCTTTTTTTGGCCTCAGGGGGTTCTGAAACGGATAGCTCCGATGAAGAATGCACCAAAGGCGTAAATAGCAGGTGGCAATGCCACGGGCCTCGACCTAAAGGAGAGTCTCGAATTGAAGACACGGGTTTCTTGTATTTTGAGCACAACATTATAACAAAAAAATACGATAGTAAATTATATAATATGTATTAATACAATTAATAACTAACATTGTATTATTATGTATTACAAACAGCCACATCTTCAAATTTTGAGTAAGAAGCTTTGAGGGCCACAAAACTTGGCAGCCAGGGACCTCCAAAATCATACTTACGCCACTGAGCTGCACATCAAAAAAATTTGGCCCGATTGCAATACCTTCAATTACCTTTATGGTGTGAAATATATATATATATATATATATATATATATATATATATATATATATATATATATATATATATATATATATATATATATATATATATATATATGTTGTGTCCACTCAGGGGATTTTCCTTTGGGTGCAAAGTCCATTACAAAAATATTTTTGCTGTCTCTTTTCCTGATATTGATCCGATAAGATTTTTGTTGTGTTTGTCTTGGTATACATTTAGTTATTTGTAAAATGAGTATCTAGAGTTTTCATGTATTTAAATTGGAAGTACAGTATTGCCTGGAAACTCTTTCATTCAATGTATTTCTGTTGTTCAATGTAGGGTAATTAATTTTTCAACAATTGAAGGATTCTGCCCAGTAGCGTAACTATAACTAGCATAACGATGTTGGTCGGACACCAATCCCGACACCAACATTATGCCCGACACAGGATGCCCCATGCCAATTAATAATCATTTTGTTCATAGTCAAATTCGAGATACTTCAGATTGTAACCTACTAATCTCTAAATGCATATTTATTACCATATATTAATTTTAATTATAATGATAGAATAATAATAATATTTTTGTTTAAAAAATCCTTTATTCTCGATTCCTTCAGCTGATTAAACAGACACCCTCAAACAACCTAAAATTTATTTGATCAATTCAAGATGATTAACGCCTGGCTGATGCAAAATGTATCTTATTACAACTGATAACTGGTCGATTTTCCAAATATTTTGTGTTGTATCTAATAGAAGTGAAAAAATGACAAATTTTTGAATCTTTGTCCATATGCCATTTAAAACTTCAACAGAAGCCAAGCTAATATTAATCTATTTCGTATTATTGGGCTTACATGGGTTTATTTTACTTTCTTTATTTTCAAGGTGGGTCTTAAGGATTGGTTCGTACCCGATTGATCGTAGCAACAAATGGCCTGATTCGCTTTTAATCCTACTGTTACTCAGGTTTTCTGAACGATGCTCTCTTAAGCTAAATTACATGTTAATATTGTAATTACAACATCCATTACCCTTTTTAAAATCTCGTATTTTTTTGTGACTCTTCTTGTAAAAGTACTTAAATTCTTTTTACTCTTTCTTATATTCTATTCAAGAATTAATGTGAATTTAACTCCGTTCTTGATCATTAGATTTGTTTGACCGATTTTCCAGTCATTTTGTCTGTACTCCAAGAAGTATAGGGGTTTTCGTCCAGCCTGTTCGCTAATAGCCAACAGGGATTGCAATATAATATATTGGAAATATTATAGTGCAATAGATAATATCCAGAAATGCGAAGAAACTAGAGGTGTACCACTGTTAAGTATGTGTGAATTACGATTACGAACGGAATGATCAGCAATGACCTGTTAGCATTACTGTCTCTACCTTTTTATTTACCCTCACCAACTATTCCTATTTAGAGAATTTGTCAATAGCTTAAATAATTTAAAAAAATTATTATTTTTTTTTTAAATTCAGATCTTTGTGACCCTCCCCCTTCCTCTCCTAGGATGTCCGACGCTGCACGGACATAAACATAAATGAAGAATAAAAAGCTTCTTTGTGAAATAAAACAAAACTTTACCAAAAAATATCTATAAATTAACCAAAATAATTCCGAAATTAATATGAAATAAAATTGACCAGAAAAGAAAGATTTAATAAACACTGATAGATTAAAATGAATAATGCTCAAATATTTAAATGAATACAATAATTTTACCACATCACTAAGAAAAAAATACAAAATCTAATTAAAATTTAAATATCCTTATTAAAATAAATTTTGAATAAGCACACGCTCTTATCCTCATTAAAATAGCGTCAACCGTTATTTTATCCTCTTGCTCATGATATTTTTATTTTACGTTTTGTATTCTATTTCACAATTATGTTTATTGACTATAAACAAAGTGAATCTAATAAATTTCATTCTTCAAACACTCCTTTGTCAGGGAAACCTAATACCACATGACACTTTTTGGCAGATCAGGACCCAAATCTAGGCCAATCCCAAATAAAAGCTCGGTTTAATTCATACGAAATTAAAGCTCAATAAAAGTAGAAGTTTTTCTAGAAGAGTAATTACTTTAAACTGAAGGAAGTGGAATGGCATCTTATACTTTCTTTTGCACCGCATTCCGGTGGATTGTGGGAAAGGGGGGATTAAATCTTGCAAACAACATCTCATCAGAGTTTTGGATACTCAACCGATTTTGATACCGTCTATCCAGATGGCAATACTTGCAGAGCTGCATTGGCCATTTCTGGAACCTTTGGCGACTGGATTATTTAAATTGCCTTCAGCAAAAAGTTAAGTGGACAAAACCGTACACTCCCATCATGCCGGGAACATTAGTTCTACTCAGCGAACCTAACGTGCCCCCTTTACAATGGCCAGCCGCTCGGGTAATAGAAGTGTATCCCGATAAAGATGGAATAACTGTAGTAGTTAGATTAAGAACTGGAAAAAGAGTATTCCTAAGATATGTTTTCCGTCTCTTTTCTTTATTTCCTGAAGTTCAAGCCCAGATAAATTACCTCATTAATTTTTTAATTATTATTATCGCCCTTTTCCAGTGATAAAGGAAGCTGGATTTCTTTGTTTGTTTTTTGTTAAATTGTTTTAAGTTTACAAATGTTCCCAGGGGGAAAATTGTGAATACCATAAGTAGAGTGAGGAGAGAATTTAGATATAAATTTATTGAAGCAATACAACATGGCAATGCAAGTAAGAGTATTTATAACTTATGTAAATCTTTGTCACATAACCGATTAAAAGTATATTACTTGAAACAAAATAAACATAAGTTGAATATGCCTGCACATATATTTTATAAAGTACAAAACTTAGACAATTTGTTTGACAATCAATTTTTAATGGCAACTAACAATCAAGAACTTTTTAGGAATTTTGGTAACAAAATTATTGATTTGGAAATAAAACAGACTTTCTGGATAATAAATAGGATAAATAAGAAAATAGAACAGATAATTAAACAAATTTAATTATCAGAAAATAACCAAAATGAAAAAATCGAAAAAACAATTTACGGGATAATTACTGAATTTATAGAAAAGGAGTTGATAATAAAAAAGGAAAAAGTTAGCAAAAAAATAAACAAGATAATTAGTAAACCTAATATTAACAAAATAGAGATAAATACAATAATTAGAGGAGATACTAATAATAAATTAACCTTAAATTAAATTTTAATTAACCATAAATGCAATGAATATCAAAAAAGACTATAAATTAACAAGTGTCAAACAGTTTGAAAATAAATATGCATGCTACCTGGAAAAGTATAGTAAATTGCACAGAATAAAAACTAGGGTTGAAAATAAAACAAAAATCAAAATTCCAAATAACATACTGAATTTATTAGCATTGGGTGAAAAGTTCAGTTTTCAATTTGAAAATAATTATAAAGACATTGCCAAAATTATAACAGATCTTGAAAATATTTATGACAATATAGAATCATCGGATAACCATATACAGGCAATAAGAAATAAAATATGCACTATAATAAACAACTATATTCATTTAAAAAAAAAATAGAAATAATATATCCCCTAAAAATAAACAAATTAACAATGATTTAAAAGATTTCAAAAAATTCATAAAAGAAAACAAAGACATTATAATCATAAAATCAGACAAAACCAAAAAATTAGTGTTCATGTATAGGAATGAATACAGAGAAAAAATGGAGGAAATATTAAATGAAAAAATTACATACAGAAAATTAAGAAATGATCCTTTTAAAGAACTAGCAGACAAAATTAATGTGTATGTGGCTAAATTACATAAATATGGTTATATAAAAGAATAAAAGAATAAAAAATAAATTATAGGTTACCGATTACATAACTCCCAGAATGTACGGACTAATTAAGTTACATAAAAAAGAACAAAATCTAAGACCGATTATAAGTAATATCGAGGGGCCAACTGAAGCACTCTCAAAATTTTTGAATCAATCATTAAATGAATTAAATAGAGATAATGCTTATGATATTAAGAACTCGATAGAATTAAAGAGAAATCTAGAAACCATTAATAATATAGAAAATAATACCGAAATAGTCAGTTTGGACGTAGAGTCATTATTTACGAATATCCATATAGAAGGATGTATCAAAATCCTAGAAGATAATTGGGATAAAATCATAAGTAATACTACCATAAAGGACAAAAATATATTTATGGAAGGTTTAAACTTATGTAATAAATACAATTTCTTTACTTATAACTATCATTTCTATAAGCAGTTACTCGGATTACCTATGGGTGGAGCATTGTCAGTAAACATAAGCGGGATCTATATGAACAATTTATTAAATAGAAAATTGGAATTAGTGAATAAAAAACCACTATTAATAAAAAAATATATAGACGATATAATAGTGATAACCAACAAAGAAAACTATCAAGAAATTCTGGCACATTTAAATAGTTACCATGATAGAATAAAATTTACTATAGAAAAATCTCAAAATAACAACATTAGATTTTTAGATATGAATGTCATGCTTAATAACAATAAAATAACTAAAAAATGGACTAAGAAAAATACCAATAGTAATGTAATGCTGAATTATTGCTCTAACCATCCATTTTGGCAGAGGTTCAACGTCGCTAACAATGGTTACTCAAAAATGGTTAGCCATAGAAAGTTGAATTTTTGCAGTTGAGATTGTTGTAACATCTAATTGCGCACATATCTTTTAGGCCGCAACATATGCACCGGAAGTGGTGCTATACTTAAATGTCATAAAAGATTTTCATCAACATTTATATTAATCAAAATGAAAAACTTCTCAAATTTGATACATAAGACTTTTATATTAATAAAATAACATACTAGATTTTGGATAAAATTGGATAACCGGAAGTGGTATTTACTTGTAATTCATAATCACGTGACACGGAGTGTTGTTTTTGAGATACTGCTAGCTTCGGAATATAGTAACCAAATAGTGTTTCAGACCACTTTTTGAGCCACCGATTATTTTCATTATTATGTTATGTGGTATTATTTTCAATATTGTGTTACGTTTATAATTCAACAAATACAGTTGAAACACTTTATTGACGTTTATATATAATTAGTAATGTAAAGAATATATAGTATGTTGAATAATCGCATAAGAACATATGATAACAAAAAGAGGTTATATATTGATATAACAGTCCTCCCCACATTAATCAGAAAGTCAATGATAGGAGAGTCTGTTGGGTGGTCTTCTAACCCTGGTCGATCTTCTTAGTTCTAATTCTGGAGGTGGCGGTTCTTGAGATGGCTCAACCAGCGGCTGAGCATCAACATCTGATCCTGGGCGAGGCAAAACAAGATCTTGACTCAATCTGGGACCTTCTTCTTCTTCCTTTCCCTGGCAGTTTCGTTCTTCAGTATCTCTAAATACGATCGGCCATCCTAGTCTTCTCTCTTGATCTGAAGGCTTCACTCTTCGCTCTACTGTCACTTGGGTTGAATGCATCTGGTCCACATGGCGTCGTTCATTTCTCCCGTTGATGATAACTCGGTGCATGACGTTTCCTTCCCTTCCGAGAACCGTTCCAAATTTCCACTTCATTTTCCTGGTTTCGTTTTTGTAGGCTGGTTCAAGTTTTCGCAGCAAGGTCGACAGTTCCGAACGGTGGCTTCAATGTCTCTGTCGATAGTCTTCCACCAGCAATAACTTCTAGCGAGAGCCTTCATTTTCGACATACCAAGATGAACTTCATGGAGCTCGTCTAATAAGTTCCTCTGGAATACCCTTGGTATTGTTACTCAATCTCCTCTAAAAATACATCCATCTTCCAGAGAAAAGATGCGTGCTTCACTCCTATCCTGATTCTTACCGGTTCTCAGATTTTTTATCTATCGATTTTTCTAACTCTGAGTCTTCCTTAGTTGCTTCCTTAATTTGTTCCCTTGTGACTGGCAGAGTTTTGATTTGGGAAATCTGAAAAAGTGAACTCTCGTCGGGTTTTGTTTGTATGAGCTTTTCGACGGGAAATCGGGATAATCATCGTTGGCATGAGCCTTAGTGCTCCGGTACTGGATAGTGTACTCAAAGTTGGAAAGATAGATAGCATATCGAAGCATTCGACTGGCAGACATCGCAGGTAGGGCCCTCTCTGGTTCGAAAATGGATGTCAAAGGTTTGTGGTCCGTAATAAGGGTGAAACGGCGGCCATAACAATATTGAAAAAATTTCTGTAGACCCCAGTATAAAGCGGTAGCCTCCTTATCTATTTGGCTAGAGCCCTCTTCGCTTTTGTGAAACGATCTGGATGCAAAGCTCATGGTTCTTTCCGAGCCGCCTGACATCCGATGTGAGAGTACTGCTCCAAGTCCATGGGGTGAAGCGTCTGTACTAAGTAAAAGTGGAAGATTAGGATCAAACGGTGTGAGAACTTGTTCACTTGCGATTTTGTCCTTAGTCTTTGAGAAGGCCAATTCACATTCCTTTTTCCATATGAATTTATTATTTTTATGTAAAAGTTGATTAAGAGGGTACAAGATATTTGCTAAGTCAGGAATAAATTTGTTGTAATAGTTGGCTAGGCCGAGGAAGGTTCTTAGTTCGGGCACATCTTTAGGTTGAGGTGCTTCTAAAATCGCCATTATCTTGTCAGGGTCTTTGTGTAGTCCATTTTCGTCTATGATGTCGCCCAGATACTTGACTGATTTCTTGAAAAATTTACACTTTTGACGTTTTAACACAATATTACACACCCTTAACTTATCAAAAACTGCCTTTAACCGTGACAAGGTTTCTTCGTAGGTACCTTGTACCTTTATGTCATCATAGAAACAGGATATACCGTCTAATCCTGCGAGGGCTTGATCTATTGCGTTTTTCCAAGTACTAGGTGCCACTTTAATGCCGAACATAAGTCTACTAACTTTAAATGTACCTAAATGTGTACTTATGGCTTGAAGTCTCGAGCTTTCCTCGTCCATGGTTATATGCAGATAAGCTTGACGTACATCAAGAGTGCAGAAATACCTACCTCCACTCATGCTGGCAAATATGTCTTCTATCTTGGGCACTGGATAGTGGTCGTCTTTTAGATGAGAGTTTATTGTAGACTTGTAGTCCGCACATAGCCTGATAGACTGGTTTGGCTTGACAACAGGAACTATAGGTGTCCCCCAGTCGGAATGGGTTACCTTTTCGATAATTCCTTTTTCCTCCTAATAATTCCTAATTTCATCCTCCACTCGCTTCAACAGAGCGTAGGGTACGGATCTAGGTCTTTTGAAAATCGGTTGTATATTTTCTTTTAGATTGAGGGAACATTGAACCCCTGGTATGTTACCAACGTCATCTCGGAAAATGTCGCTGTATTGCTTGAGGAGTTTATCGAGATGGTGCATTTTCTGTTCTTCCAGGTAAGCACTAGTACACCTGATGTCAGCCTAGGAGATGTTCATCGATCGAATCCACTCTTTTCCCATGATAGCGTCAACGTGAAGTGGTAAAACGTAGAGGTCACCCTTAGACTTATTGTTCCTATACTTAATGGTCACCTTGCAAATTAGATCGAGCGGTAATTGAGTTGTCTCACCTGCCGCTTACCTTTTTCTTGGCATTTGCCGAGACAAACCTTGGCTAGATGTCCCAGTTTTCTATATTCATTGCATATTTTATTCTGTGCCTCACATGTTGAGCCTCGATGCTCTGTGCTTCCACACCGAAAACAGAGTCCTCTCAACTTTCTCAGTTTCTCCTGTATATTCGGCTCAGTTTTCGATTCTCTCGGATGTAACTTTTGCATTGAAACACTAGTAGATGGCTGCATTTGTCTGCTGTCTAATTTCGCTGACACGATTGCAAGCGCAAGCTGAACGGCCTCATCGAATGTAGTTGCATAACCTTTCTGGAGGATACGCTCTCGGATATCATTGTCCAGAATCCCGCGAACAAACTGCGATCGAAGGTGTGTATTTGTTATTGAACTTTTACAATCTGGACAAACAAAGTTACAAGTATTTGCAATTTTTCTAAGGCTTTCGACATAATTAGCTACTGACTCACCTTCTTGCTGGTCTCTGAGTACAAATCTATGTTGCTCTGCTATCTCACTTGGCGTAGGACATAAGTGACCGACCAGGAGGTCGATAAGTTCCTGGTAGGTACTTTCGGTAGGCCGGCGAGGTGCTGTGAGTCAGAGTAAGGAAGTTCTTCTGTAATACTTATAATAATCTTCGGACCAAGACAGTTAAGTAGTATTTGGACTTTACGCATGTCTGTAGCTGGTTCTTTCCCTATAAGATTTTTAAGGTTAAAAAAATTGTCTAAACGCAAAACATAAGGGCTAAACGGTTCCTGGCTTTCGTCAAAGGGTTGTAATGTTAGACCTTGGATCTCAGGAGGTATTGGCTGCTGGACTGGTGCTGCTGACGGCTGAAGTCGCTGAATAGCTTCTACTAACAACGCCACCAAGTCCTCTGCCATGACTCGTTTTATGAATTAAAGAAATTAACGTATCTACTTACTGAAAACGGTCTCAACAACGTAACATGGTCTTCTTCACCATCCTCCTCGCCATTTGTTACGTTTGTAATTCAACAAATACAATTGAAACATTTTATTGACGTTTATATACAATTAGTAATGTAAAGAATACATAGTATGTTGAATAATCGCATAAGAACATATGATAACAAAAAGAGGTTATATATTGATATAACATATTGAATGATAGAGGAAAATATTCATTTGCAGCTATTGCGTACTTGAATTTTTCAAAGATTTCAATCTATCGATATTTTCTAACATGAGTAACTTGGCGATATATTTTTTTTTTTTTAATTCTCTTTAAAAATTTAATCTAAATACTCAAATTAGGAATTAATTATTTATAGATACTCGTAGGTGCCTATTATAAAACAATTAAACTCTTTGAAATTTCGTTTACATTAATATATTTTGTTTAGTTATCTAATTCTAATCTAGACAAAAAAAATATTGTCCTTGGAGCAATACTGATTTGTTATTACTCGGATTTAGTTCTATTGAAAAATAAATGATTAAAAATAAATAAATTTATCATTTTTGCCCAGGAAAATAAAGAAAATTTTTTAAAGACCTTATTTTATTTTTTGTGGATTTGGTCGTTGATCTCATTTTGGCGTTCCAAGCACTCACAAAAATATTATAAAATGTTCTTTGATACATCATTATTAAATTTTACAGGTCGACTGATTAATAAATACGGAGAACTTCCTTCCAATGAGCAATTCAGCTGAAGAAAAGTTTGAAAACTACAGTTCCATTGCACCTATTAATCTGAAAATGTCACGGTATTTCAAAGTGGAGAGAATACCTTACAGAAGTAATAATAACATAATTTCGATTCGAATGTTAATATCTTAAGTCATTAAGTAGTACAGTCCAAAATTCTATTATTAAAGATTAATTCAATAAATATTACAAAGAAAATGAGCTATTATTATTAATTTGATTTAGGGTCTAATTCACATGACTATGCAGTGACAATTCTGTGTTTTTGTGCCAGTTAAAAAATTATATTCTTCTGAGAATTAGATAGGATGGCTTCCCACTATGGACACAGCCAGGAGAGGCGGGGAAGAGTGGGGGCGTAGCCTATAATTATTTTATAATTATAAGCCTATTATTATATTATTAGTTTAAGAATTAATTTTTAAAAAAAAATTGTGCTCATTTGAATGTAAATTATTTCACGGCACTATGAACCCTCTCCTGCTCTACATGAAAGAAATTAAATTTAGAAAATTGCCTGCCCCTTCTGTTTTGAACTGAATACACCCGTAGATCCCACATGTCTTGCACAGTTCAGTAGTAGTGTTATCTACTGAGCTGCGCCAAACATGTGGAAACCTCTCCATTCTTTTTTCAAAAGAATATAATTTTTTACAGATACCGAAACATGGAACTGTCACTGCTCTGATACAGCACTGAAATGTGTAAATGGATCGTAGTAATGGATATGTGCAATGGACCCTTAATCATCGTTTCAGATCCCAAGACTCTTAAACATTTTTTTTACTTATTGTACACTGTATTTTCCTCTATGTAACACAAATATCAAATCTGAGGAGATTATGATTTAAATGAAATATAAATTTTAAATAACTCTTACTCTTTAATTACCTTTCTATATTGTATTGTTGTTCTTAATTTTTAGTTACTCTTTAAATATAGTTTATATATTAATATAATGTTTATGTGAAAGATAATATTCAAGGTCTGTAACTTGAATGTAGAGCCAGTACTAGGGAGGAGGCAAAGGGGGCACATGCCCCTGGCGGCAGAATTTAGAAGATAGCCAATTTCGAGCAATATTTTATTTTTAGGTTAAGTAAAAAATATTCGTTTCTGCTTTTTATTGTTTTGTCCACAATTCAGTTAATGGAATGAGTTAAGCTGTCAGATATATACAACTTTAAAATCAAGGATTCAGGTAGCTCCTAAACAGAAAAAGACTTCTAGACCATAAAGACAACCGTCTAGAATTCTGTACTCAAGAATATCCTGAGCTCGAATGTTGGAAGAGTCAGAAGAAAGAACGCAAGCCCAGGCCGTGCGAAAGCACAATCTCAAGATTCCCAATCCCAACTCCAAGACCCACACTCCTCTATCCCTCATCGGAGGATTCATTCAATTTCCCAACAATTCCACTGTCCTCACAAGCTTACTGAAATCGTTCCTCTCTGAGTTTAGATCCCCCATCAACCCTCTTATGTCAAATTTAATATTGTTTATTAATTAATACAATATGGTGGCAGCGGTGGGATTCGAACCCACGCCCCCGAAGAGACTGTTCAGACGGACGATTGGAATTTAAATTTTCGCCAGATAAGGTTAAGAACTTCAGATGGTTATTAAAATGTTTGATGATGTAAAGGGGTCACAAACTAATGTAAAGGGGTCTACAGATGATCAACAGAGTTGGTGGAGATCGATGTTGAACGTCTGTAGGTAGATTGATGGGTTGAAGCCCATGTTAGACCAATGGTTATAGTAAAATCAAACTAGGTTAGATATCAGGGACCAAATTCACCCAACCATGCTAAAGTATCTATGACAGTGTTGGCCAAACACATGTTAAGTGGTCTACTGACGACCAACATGAATGGTCAACATGGATATTGGACAACCATGTTGTTCAACTTTTCGTTATATCTGTAAAGAAGGACGATCAAAGATGTTGACTAGCCATGTTGGTCGTTGTAGGCCCCTTAATATATTAAAGGGCTAGGTTCAATATTAGAATTTAAAATTTGAGGGAGCCTGTTGCAGATTTCATTACTGCGTTACACAATCTTACAGAGAAATGTGACCATAAGGGCATTAAAGATGAATCAATAAGAGACAGAATAGTTGTTAGTATTTTAGAGAAAAAAACTAGCAGAAAGAATGCAGATGGATGAAAACTTTAATCTGAAAGCAAATATTAAGTAAGGCAATCGGAAAATGGTTAAAAATAATTCGAATATCTGAACTTAGGTGCACCGGCAGTTGATAAGTTTAAGCGGAAATCAGTTGGTATCTCTAAAGTTAGTCTTTCTAATACAAGTTAAAAGTTAAATTTTTGTTAAACAAAAATACATCTCAAATAATCTGTGTTCTTATTGTTTGTTTCCCGCCCATGATAAGGAAGTAGATGTTACAGTCAAATCAATGAGTATTCTCGAGCTTGTTTGGGAGGTAATCTATCTTTGTAAGATCTAGTTAAAAAAATTCCGGTAAGAGATGCTATTTTAATCAAGTCGATGAATCAGATCAGTTGGACTATGAATTCTCAGAGGGATCAATTTGTGATATTGGCGGGAATAAATCACCTCTCTCGTCTGCAGTTGTATCTCAAGGCAAGAGGAAAATTAAGTTTAAAATAGATACCGGCAGTAACGGTTCTTCCTTCAAGTTACCTTACGGTAGTTTAATCTGCATAGGATGGAAGCCATGAAAAAAATTGGAAAAACAAAGCAAAAAAAAAAGTGGTTTAATGAGTTCAACAAAACGTCTCGCAACAGCTGATGGTTGAAAACTTGATTGTGTGGGAATTAAATCTTAGCCAGTCACTTATAAATCGAGAACTATTATACCAAAAATTATTTATATTAAGGGACTTCAGGAATCCCTTCGAGGTCGAAATTCTGTAGAGCAATTTAGTTTGTATGTCAGAATATATGAGGTTGGGTCTTATAGCACAGGAAATCTGGAAATCAGCAATTTAACTTGCCTCGGGTGAAACTAAAAATAAGTACCTAACTGAAAAGGTAATTAACTCAATTTGTGTAACTGAACAGCTGAACAAGGCCGAACTGTCGTTCAACAGGGAGTGTAGTGGTAGTGGTCCAATGTTTTCTCTATATTTTGTATTGTTCGGACGGCCACTACTGGAAGATTATTCGGTCGAAAACGGTTCTAGTAGACGAAAGGCGCGGACCGGATCGTCTTTCGGCTGGCGCCGGTACTTTGGGCGTCTGCAGTGGACGCGCTCCAACGCTTTTTCTATATTTGGGATCGTTTGGCTGGCCACGGATCAAAACGGTCCTATGCGGCCTAAAGATTATTCGGTAGAAAACAGTTCCAGTGGACTCGCAGCCTATTAATAATATTAATAATTAATTAATTAAGCCAATTAATAATATTAATATAAGAAGCTGATCCGCCCATTCCTACCTATGGCTCAGAAATGTGGACAATGACTAAAGCAATTGAATTTTATCTCCTGAGGTTTGAGAGGCTTACATGTATAAACCAAGCATGGCGAAGAAGAACAAATAGCTAAAGAATCTTTATGAAGACATAGATATAGTGCAAGTTATTAAACTAGCCAGACTACGATGGGCTGGTTACGTCATAAGATAAGAGGTAAAATGAGAAGAAATCTCATTGAGTACTGAGTGAGTAAATATATGAAATCAGAAGAGTTGGTCGTCCAAAGCTTAGATGGGAGGATATAACTGTTATATTCAAACTGTTTAGGGAAAAGTTTTAATAATCAAAGTAAATTGTTGATAAATATTTATTTCAATCAATTAATATTGAAACACTTAAGTGCTTTTTTTTTTTTTTTAACACTTCGGTTTAATATTATTAATAATATTTTAGAAACGGAAAGTTTTGAAAAAAAAAATTTCCGGGTGAAGAGTAAAAGTTGTTTCAAAGCTTTAAAAACGCTGCAAATTATTGCACAATGGATTATTATTTCCAATTAGTAATATTTCAAAAATATCTATTCTGTTCAAGTTAAAGAAATTAAGCAGTAGGCATCAAAGGAAAAGACATTTGAAGCTTGTCACAAGATGAGCGCCGTGAGTGTGCCGAACTGGGAATGTATACCAAGAAAATATTGGATGTGCACTTCAGTAGGAAAAAAAAGAAGGAAAGATTAAGGAAGCTAAAGGTTTCATCAGCTTTCGATTGAGTATAATAAAAGCCTCAAACAAATTTTTCGAACGGATTTTTTTTTTTATTCGATATTTGGATTCTACGTATTTTGAAACGTAAAACCTCAAATTTTGAAGGGGGAGGTTACAAATTTTTTTCCTTGGTCGATTCCAAAGGTCTATTATTGAGAATAGTAAACCAAAAGCATTTATAGATAAAGATTTCTTTCTTTTTTTTTTTTTAATTTTAACACCTTGCAATGCTGATTCCAAAACACCTTACATTTCCACTCTATCTTTATAAATGACCGAGTTATGGGCTTATAACATCTTTGATCGGCAATTATATAGATTATTTGTTTTTCATTTTTTTATTTTTTTTTTTTTAATGCCTTCTTATACTGATTCTAAAACACCTCAAATTTCCCCTCTATCTTCATAAATGGTCGAGTTATGGGCATATAAACCTCAAATTTTGAATGGAGAGTTACATACATTTTTTCCTTGGTCGATTCCAAAGGTCTATTATTGAAAATAATAAACCAAAAACATTTATAGATAAAAATGTCTTTATAGCATTTCCAAGTTAATTGTAACATTTTCCAAATCAATTGTCACCTTTTCCATTTCAATTGTAACTTTTTCAATTTCAAATGTAACCTTTTCCATTTCAATTGTCACCCTTTCCAAATCAAATGTCACCTTTTCCTATTCAATTGTAACCTTTACCATTTCAATTGTAACTGTTTCCAATTCAATTGTAACCCAACCAGACATGAATTAATTCAATATTATTTATGTTATTATTGAAAAATAATTAATTTAATTACAATAATGACTTTTGAAATAATTTCGGCATATTCTTCCGACATTTTTTTGCTTAGTAGATAATAAACCTCCGAGTAAAATAAAATTTGAAATATTGAAATAAAATTTCTGTTTGTTTATTTTTAAATATTTATTATTTTTTATTTATTTGTTGGGTGAGGGGGAGGGAGTAGATTGGATTCCATCGTTTTGGTGATAGTTTATTAGGTTTTGGAAGTTGCAATAGTCAAATTTACTACCACAATTTTGTTTGATCAGGAGCATTTTTACTTAATTATTAGTTTTCAAAATTTTTCGGCATCGTGTACTAATCGTAATAGTAGAAATCGTGTACTATATTTTCTAGGACTCTATTTCCAAATTTACTATCTGATTTACGATCGCACATGCGCATTTCGGTTTTTCGTCGATATTGAAGATTTCTTTGATAAAGGGATCGTCTATTAGGTTTTTGAGGGTTCTGATTCCTCCCCCCCCCCCAAAAAAAAATGCACTAATATGTTAATGTGTTCATTGTTCAAAAATTTAAATAATAAAAAATCTTTATAAATGCTTTTGTAACCGATCAAGAAAAAAAATTAACAAGTTCCCAAGAGATTTCTTCGTGTTCCGTGACATTAGAACCCGTCTATCTCACTAGATAAAGCATAGCAAAAATCAACGGTTTCACTATTTTAAGCGGAAGAATCCGCTTTAATTATATCTTCTTCTGAGTACGAGACGGCCGAGTACGTTGGGGCGAGGATCCTAGAGTGCCCGGTAGGGAACGTTGTGGGTTCGATTCCCACCTGTGTCAGTTAATATTTATTTCGTGACGCTCCCGCGAAATGAATCTTGACACTCCCACTCTGGTTAGTACGCGGCGGTGACGTAAAAGTTGCCGTCACAGGTTGGAAAAAAGAACCATAAGACCCACTTGCCGGACTAGTTCCTCCCACCATTACTAGTACCCCAGTATATCTTATTCTTCTGCTGGACTTCTTCAGCTCACAAATGAGGAGGAAAACCAGTATTTTATACTCAATTTTAACACTTGAAACAAGTAAAAAAAATGATTAATTGAAGTGGAAACAAAATCGCGTTTGTAACCTTTATTACCGAACCATATGATTTCTATATTTAATTTTAATATAATGTTTGATGTAAGTTTATTATGACCTTCAAATAAAGTACCCTTTTCGGCTCACCAATTTTAACCAAAATCTATTAAATGCATTCACATTGATATAAAAGTCCTATTTACCAAATTTGAGATGTTTTTCATTTTATTTTAATATAATTTTTGATGTAAGTATGACCTTCAAGTAAAATTGATAAAATAAAATTCATGTGTGTGTTCAGACAAAATTCTTTATTTCTTGACTTGAGGATGAATTAGAGGATTTAACTCAAGATATTATACAGACACGGGATAAAAAGGCCTTTGGATAAAAATTAAACTAACAAAATTGATAAATAAATACACAATAGATGAAAATAATAGATAAATTAACAGACAAGATAGCTCAATTGTGATTGTAAAATAAATATTGAACATGATAAAATAGTAGTCATTGATTGTGACGACTCCGATAGATCAGTGGCTCGACGATAGAATCTTGAAAAGAAGGGATGCTACTCCGATAGGTCAGAGGCAGAATTTAGTTCTCACTACAATACGATTTTAGACTGTTGCTAAGATGTTATAGACGCCGAAGTAACTCTCGAAAGGTCGAAGATCAGTCCAGGCTTGTCGATAACCATAAGAAGTTGTCATAACAGCTGATACAGATTGTAGCGCTGACCCCTTGAAAGGAGACTTGTGGTAATTAAATTTCCTATTTTCTAGTGGTAATTAAATTTAAATTACTAAGAATTAAGGAAATAAACGTATCTATGAATGATACCTAGTTAGAAATTTGACCATCGAATCTGGGTAAATCCATAGTCGCTAATTTAACACGCGACTGAAGCCCCACTATGTTCGTTCATAGATTGACTAGTGGCATTTGTGTTTTCTTTAATCCCATAAGACAAGGCTTCAGATTAAATATTTGTAATTTCGGATCGCATAACGTCAAATCGCGAAATAGATTCATCTTCAAGACTTTTCGCTAAAGATTTTGCTTCTGTTAAGACATCCCGGAAATTTATCATATACATTATCTAGCCGAGATAAAGGAGCATTAAAAAACCTTAATTTTTATTGACTTTCTGTAGCAACTTTTATAGTAATTTTTTTATTGGATCAACACTCTTGCTGCTATATGCTAAAAACCAATTATTTTTCTTTAAAAAATGATTGTTTGCTTTAAAAAAAAAATCAAATGAAATTGGTAGTGAAACTATCAAGCTTTAAAGCGATATATATAAAATCCTATTTCCATGAAAGGAACGCAAGCTATTTAATTTAATTTAACTTAATTTAATTTAACACCATTTAATTTGCGGACGCCTAGGAAGCTGTCCCGCTCTCACTATTTAAGTAAAGAGGCATTAATCTATTACATCTTTAAATATGAAATACTCATTTATTATTGTTTTTAACTTCTACCGAGGGAGTAGATTTGGAGGGAGTAGGGTTCTTTTAATTACATTTGTTTGTTGTTCATTACGTGAAAAGATAAATATAATGAAAATTTTAGAGGGTTGCTTAAGCAAATCATTTTTCCTCAAAGCAAATAATTGTCTAGTGCCAGTTTGAAGCCAATCAAGTTGTTTTTTAAAAGATGCCATTTTCGATTTGTATAATCTTAAGGTAACTGAAAAATTTAACTCTCTTCTCTCTTCCTGTGCATATAAATGCTGTTTCCAACCGCTAACAAGTTCTTTTCTTTTAGCCTAGAACCAAGCAATTCAGCTTTTTCTTTCGTTAAGCCAAGATCCCTAACCAAGTCGTTAAGCTCGATTTGAGAAAGCAGTTTAGGCTCTACATTTTCTGTAAAACATTGAAATTCTTCATCATCTTGTTCATCTAACTCCGATTGTACATCAGAAAATTCTTCCGTTGGAATAGAATTTAAATCATCTGGTAGTTCAGGGACCGGTAAATCTACACAGTGCCCTATTGGTCGGATGGCGGACGGAAGGTTAGGGTAGCTTATTACCTTCTTGTTTTTTGAGTTATGACCAGTAATATCGACACTGCAAAAGTAGCAATCATCGGAATGATTTCTTGGCTCCCACACAGCACCGATCTCTGAAAGAGATCTTTAAGATCTCTTTTTTAGAATGTCTATTAGATATCTTAAAAAATACATCTAAAAGATATCTTTTTTGGGATGTCTATTAGACAAGAGATCTACCGGATGATATATTAAAGATATTTTCTACAAATGGCTAAAAGATGTTCCGAAGTATCACTCCAACATGGTGGGTTGGCACAATATCTTATAGTCTCACTATAGAAGGCCAAGGCCGCCGTCATGGACGTAGATATCGGTATCTGGGACCCTCTGGCTCCAGGGAGGCACCCCTAGAAAATCTGGTAGGCTACGCCAATGGCTGTCATCAGCTGAGCTCGGGCTTGGACACCGAAGAATGCCTCTTAGGGGGCACCATGCCAAGGGACGCACTCTAAAAAATATTTGGCTAACAAAGACAACTTTTATGAGGAAAAAAAAAGTCTTATAAAGTCATAAGTGGTGTTATGCGTTAAAATGATAATTGTCATAATATAAATTATTTTCTTGAGAAAAAATTCTGGATAGACCGTCTCCCACTGACCTTCTGGAGGAGCGGAAAAATTAAGCTCGTCTCTCTCCCTGATTCATAATAACACTTGTAGAGCTTGAACTACTTTATATTTGTAGCTACAATTATTCACAATATTGTTCCTACCTTCTGAGAAAGTTTGAATAATCGAGTATATTATCGAATAATATTATCAATATTGATAACATATAGACAACACTTTTTTCTCTCTAAACTATGAATAACGTATATATATATATATATATATATATATATATATATATATATATATATATATATATATATATATATATATATATATATATATATATAAATTAGCCTGCACTGCCAGAGCATGCGCAAAAAAATCATATGGACCTTATCGTTATAATTGTCCTAACCTATACCTAGTTCTGCCATAAATACTGTTACAAAAGTTGAACTTTGTTTACATCCTTGGGTATTATTTAGATAATCCTTACCTCTATCAGGTTATTTTCTTTACATGTCAGGATGATAATCCCAATTAGTTTGTATTTTTCTTTAGCTCAGTTAACATGGAGTGGAGTTATAATAAAGAAAACCGAATAGCTGTGATCGCCTTACACAAAGTTGGAAAATGTAGGTCAGAGATTTTCAACACTTTGAAACCTTTGGGTATCAGCCGTATGTTCGTGTACCGCACTATAAATAGATATAATGAGACCCTATCTGTATTTGACAGACCTCGACCGGACCGTCCCCGCACTGTGAGAACGGCAAATGCAGTGAGAGCAGAGGCTGCTCGAATCAGAAGAAATCTCATTCGAAAACAACAAATCATGTCTCGAGAAATGGGAATCTCTGTCAGATCAATGTCTCGCATAATAAAAAGTGACCTTAGAATAGGCGCATTTCGAAGAATAACAGGACAAAGGCTAACCACTTTCCTAAAAAAAAATAGATTGGATAGATGCAAAGTGCTCCTTGGCCGTTACACCAATGGTCTTCATCGAAAGCTTTTGTTTAGCGATGAGAAAATTTTTACAATTGAAGAAAAATATAATCGCCAAAATGATCACGCAGTTCTAAAGAAGTCCAGGAAGTCATTGGAAGAGTGGAAAGAGGTCATCACCCTTCCTCAGTGATGGTTTGGTGGGGAGTTTGCTTTGATGGCACCACAAAGCTCCATTTTTTGTGAAAAAGGAGTTAAAACAGCCGCTAAAAACTATCAGAACGATATTTTGGAACCTGTTGTCAAGCCTCTAAATGATACTCTGTTTGCTGGAAGTCATTGGGTTTTCCAGTAGGATTCCGTACCAGCTCACAAGGCCAGGTCAGCAGTGGCTGCAAAAGAACATTCCAGAGTTTATCTCTGCCTCGGATTGGCCCTCAGGAAGCCCTGATCTCAATCCACTAGATTACCGGCTTTGATCCGAACTGGAGAGGATGGCATGCCACAGAGCACACCCTAACTTGGAAAGCCTCAAACAATATCTGGTCCGAGCAGTTGAACGCTTTCCTCAAGAAGTGCTGCGTGCTGCTATTGATGACTGGCCACGGAGATTAAATGTCTGTGCCAAGGCAGGAGGGGGACATTTTGATTAATTTCTTTTTTGTTTTACTCTCTACAGATATACATTTTATTTTCTAATAAAGTTTTTGAAAAAATTAATTTTTCTATTGAAATCTGTATATATTTCCTTGTAACAATATTTATGACAGGACTAGATAGAATTAAAACTCATTGTGAAACGTTTATGTATTTCAACCAATGGAAAAAAATCAGATAAATTTATGTTTTTTGATACATATATTGTTATGTTAGATTAGGAATAGTGTATTATAGTTTACAAGCAAAAAAAATCAAAATTGATTTAATTAATTTTGGTTTTCAGAATAAAATAAGATGCCCAAAAGAATGTTGTTGAATGAATTGTATAAACGTCAGAAAAACAGAGCCTCTTCGTGAAAAAATGAGTGAGGAAAATATCGTGCCTGCAAATATTTATCAAAATGTGGAACAAGATTACGTCCGAAAAATTCTTCGGATTTCGATGAAGATTGCGAAAAAGGATGTGCTGAATAAAGTGGAGCAACATATGCTCAGTATGATGGTACTAGTGATTGTGATGACGATTCAGAGATTAATATAGAACATTGTTATAAAGATATACACACACAGTGAAGATTTTGATGAAGATATTGGTAATGGAAATCAATCGTACACTTCAAGAGAAAACAGCCCCCAATGCCTATGCCGGTATATTTCCCTCGAAACGTGTACAGAGAGCTCTATTAAAATGCAGACAGTGAAATCAAAGAAGCAAATAAAGACGGTCTCTACTCGCTACTCCAGGCTGAATAGAAACTCGTAGAGTTCCACCGAGAAATTATTTTCGCTATGGTTCGAGTTTAATTTAATCACTTTAGATTTCTTTCACTTTAGATTAAGTTACTCAGTTTGTCTGTAAATGTTAAGAGGATAGTTTCATTAATTTATTAATTTAATAAGTTCAGATGCTGTTGTTAATGTCGGGAAAGTCATAATGAAATTAGTGAAAATCAGGTGATCCTCCAAATGATCTCCAAAAAGCGGGTGATCGACTTCCATGAAATAAAAAATACTGCACTAAAGTTTTTCAAATAAATTTTTTTCAACAAGTATTTAAGTATTTTTTCTTGGATATTAATATTTGCTGAGTGGGCTCCCTTTATATCATAGGAACAGCAAATTTAAAGTTTTGTTTCTCCTTTTTGACCATTTTTTTAGATCTTCGACACATACATAACGTACCTTATGCGGAGCCCAAGATTTATCCTGATGACCAAGTTTGGTTTCAAAGTATGATAGATAAACCTTTTTGACAAAGTCTGTAATGTTTCTTTGGTGTTTTTTAATTACAAACACCACAAATATAACAAAAACTGTCAGCAGAGTTTTTACAATCGCGATTAGACATTGTACTGAGCGCATGTACAGGAAACGTGAAAGTGAGGTTAGGTTGACAGTAAACAAAACATCAGTTGTTAACGGAAAAAAGAATCAACCTTCTTTGGTCAGCAAATGTGTTTCAGCAGCGCTACCAACTTCATCCACATCAATAAACCTAGTTTTTCAGTTTTTTAATTTAAATATTAAAGCTGTTCAATTCTTTGAAAATTGCTTAATTTAATAAATTTAACTATAAAATGTGAAGAAATTGTGGGTGATACAGCTGTTTTAATATCATATTTGGATTCAGCACCCTAAAACCTATAGGAATAAGGTATTTTCAGTACAAAAAGTTTTTTCATCGTTGACCTGTGTAATGGATCAAAAACCCTTCATCTAGTACAAATGTCCGCATCACACTCATCAGCATTGCTCTGTATGCCATTTTCAAATATTTTGATCAACGAAGCTTTCGTTTCTTTAAGGAGTGATATATTATCAAATAAGTCAGGTGGTCTGGAATGATATATATTCTTTTAAGTTCAGTTAACAGCCTCGTATAGTTTTTTCGGTACTTTCCCTGTTTTTCCTTCAATTCTTTCATGTAACCCACCCTTGTTTAAACTAGCTTTGATTATGGTTTTTATACCTTTTATGACCACTACTGTATCTTCTACCAAATTTGTATTGCATATTATACATAACAAATTAAGATTATCCATTTTAAGGATGGTAATGATTATTCAACATAAAGAAGATAATAAACTGGAAGAAAAAATATTTTTAAAAATAGAAGGATAATATAACAAATAAATAATAATAATATTTCGAACGAAATATAGTTAAATTTTTCAGTTACCTTAAGATTATACAAATCGAAAATGGCATCTTTTAAAAAACAATTTGATTGGCTTCAAACTGGCACTAGACAATTATTTGCTTTGAGGAAAAATGATTTGCTTAAGCAACCCTCTAAAATTTTCATTATATTTATCTTTTCACGTAATGAACAACAAACAAATGTAAATAAAAGAACCCTACTCCCTCCAAATCTCGGTAGAAGTTAAAAACAATAATAAATGAGTATTTCATATTTAAAGATGTAATAGATTAATGCCTCTTTACTTAAATAGTGAGAGCGGGACAGCTTCCTAGGCGTCCGCACATTAAATGGTGTTAGCTTACGTTCCTTTCATGGAAATAGGATTTTATATATATTGTTTTAAAGCTTGAAAGTTTCACTATCAATTTCATTTGAATTTCTTTTTTTTTTTTTATTTTATTAAAGGAAACAAGCATTTTTTAAAGAAAAATAATTGATTTTTAGCATTTAGCAGCAAAAGCGTTGATCCAATAAAAAAATTACTAGAAAAGTTAGTAGATACCTTTTTGAATAACAATTATTTAAAGAAAAAAAATGGCATATAGATGACGTACATGGTCAATAATAACAGATATATGGAACAAACAAAACCCTAAACGCTTGGAAAATGAAGTTCAAACGAGGCAAGGACTTTTAGGATAATGTTAGTCGGAAATGAATTGAAAAAATTGGATTAAACCCTGCATTTAAAATAAAAAAAAAAAACCTATCCTCATATTTCTCTTTCCCTAAAGACAAAATAGACCTTTTCCAAAAAAGCGGAGTATACGAGCTCAATTGTAATGATTATGAAGCCAAATAAACGGGAAAAAATAGAAGATCATTAAATCAGAGATTAAAAGAACATATACTTGCATATAATAATAAGATACAGAATCCAACTTTACAATTCATTTAAATTGAGAAAAAAAAACATAAATTCATCAAAGACTCAGGAGTTAAATTAATGCATCACTTTGAAAACAGTCTCAAATCAAATATATACGAATTACTTGAAATAATAAAATCTTCAAATCCAATCCAGATTTTTGCTTAAATGGCCAAATAAATATCTCCAATAGTTCAATTTAAATTTATTCCCATCTATAACAGAAAAAACAATTACTCACCGGAATTACTGGTAAAACCCCGACCTTTAAACCGTTTACCTATAAACACCCCAACTTTCATTCATTGCTAGTTCAGTGCGAGAACAAACCAATACAAGCTTTTCTGTTTGATATAATCTACTTAAACCTTGGTGTGTACCAACATGTATTTGATTTCTTGTCTTAATTAAATTCATAAATGTTTTATAATACTAATTTATATTATATTTAATTTAATATGTTTAATATATCCAAACTGTATTTTGAATTGCTTATTTTTGAATTTTTGTGTGTTTTTAGAACTGAAGATGAATGTATAGCATTCGAAACCAGTTTTCAATAAAAACATTTATAGAAGTGGCAAATAATTAACGAATCCCTGATAAGGAAGTCATGTGTTGTCCAAATTAGACTTTTTACCTCCTTGTACGGAATAAAGGAAGTATTTTAATCGCGAAAATTTTCGGTTTTCAGATTTTAACGGAAATATCCATTTTAACCATATACATTTTGGCTAATATCGTCGTAACGTCTGTACATACGGTCGTTCGCGCGTATCTCGCATGATAGTCCAGGCAAACTAAGTCTGAAAATGACAAATAAACCAAAAAAGTCATGTGGTTCCAATTTTTTCGGAAATTTCTACAAGGGAGGGGGGGTCTCCTGTACATGCAATAAAAAATCTCCGGCGATCGGGGTTCCGCGGAGGGTGAGGGGGGATTTAAAGGGATCTTTCCACGGTTGCGCCAGCGTATGAAATGAAAAATAAAGCCAACAAAATTTCCTGCAATTTGCTATTGCAAATTATGAAAAAAAAGAACCGTTTTTGAGATATCCTCTCTGGAAAATGGGAATTTTTTCAAAAAATTGTTTTTTTCACCAAACTTGGCCTAACTCCTTCCCACAATTTTTTTGCACTAAGGTGTAAATCGGAAAGTTTTAGAGACTTTAATTACCTTCAAGAATATATATACAAATGTCAATTTATCTCCAACTGGACAAAAAATACAGCAATTTGTAGTGTTCTGGTAAATGTCAATACTTAGTCATTAAAGACCTGAAGTTATTTTTGCCACTAATTCTTTTTGAAATGTGTCGTAGGAGGTCCCCTGATCAAATATAATGCATTCTAATGAATTCCCGAGATTACGTTGCCCCAGGAGGGAGAGTGGAAGGAGGGGCGGAGGTGATAAAGGAAAGATTAAAGGAGCAATCGAAGTGGCTCAACAAGAGCGTTTCCTGCCCAATGAGAAAAATAAGGTAAGACAATGTTATTTTTGTTCCCACTCTGTTGGAATTTGGCTTTTACAGTTCAAGGTAGTCCTATATTAATAAGACTGGTTTTTGTTTTTGTTAACAGATCACGTTTAGACCCATACTAGCGTCAGCACTGTCCACCAGAGGCATTGGAACAGCAACAGCTACTGGGAATATTATAAGATGCGCTGTAGAAAATTCTACTTTCCACCCAACTGTCGTCATAGTGGAAGAAGACGTCGACCTCGTTGTCCTGCTCCTCGCATTTTCTCCATCTGAAAATAACATATTTTTTCTAACGTCTGGAAGAGCGCGAAATAAAGACACCATCCTTTTATCTAGGCAGCTCCAACAACTTCCATTCAGCTAATCGATTCTCTTCCTTAACAGCTTCACCGAGTGCGACACCACATCTGTCATACTCCAAAAAAGTAAAGTTTCAGCCATCAACATCTTCCGGAAACATACAAACAGACCGAGACCGTGCCAAGGTTTTCTTCGACCGCCAATCAACATATGAGGCGGTCGTACAAGCTGGGGAACAAATGTTGCTGTTACTGTACCAGGTCCCAACTTGTGAAAACTACATGGATCGAAACCGGTACTATAGTTTCGTAAGGTCCACCACCCATACAAAAGTCAGCCTTCCTTCTCTTCCACCCACAAAAAGCGCTGCAGAACAATACTCATTCTGAGTGTACCATCAGGTGCAGCAATGGTTGGGTAATGAATTGTCATCTGACCGCTGTGTGTGGAATAGAGATGTTTTTTTCGTCCCGGTGAAAACCAACGTCCCAACAACTCTCGACCAAATTTTAAATACAATTTTCTGCAGATGCACCGGTGGATGTGGTGTTAGGTACGGCTGCAGAAAGGCAGGATTATTTTGTTCAACCGTGTGCGGTTCTCCTAAGGTAACTGTACGAATACAGCGGTGGTGGTGGATCAGGACGACGAGGAAGATGAAGAGTTGTAAAGAATTTTGAAGTTTCCTGGGCCTAATTTTAAGACACAATACTCATAACTTTTAATGACTTCACATTTAACATTCTATGTAATTGAATTCATTTTTTGAATAATTTAAAAGTATACACTACTATTTTTTACACTCCTACTTTTTATTACTATTTTTTTATTCGATTATTCCTTCAATCTTTCCTTTATCACTCTTCCTCCCTTCAGAGTAATGTAATCTCGAAAATTCATTATACATTATCAGGGTACTCCTTCGCATTCCAAAAGGAATTAGTGCCAAAAATAAGTTCTAGCATTTTATGGCTAAGTATCGATTTTCACCACAATACTTCAAATTGCTGTATCGTTTGATCGGCTGAAGATACATTGACATTTGTACATATATTCTTCAAGGGGTTTAAATTCTCTACAACTTTTCAATTTACACCTTTGTGTTAAACAAGTTTGGCGAAAAAAAAAAATTTCAAAAAATTTCTCATTCTCCAGAGAGAATATCTCGGAAACGGTTAGTTTTTCTAAATAATGTATAATAGCAAATTGTAGAAAATTTTGTCATCTTCATTTTTCATTCCTTGTTTTCTTTTTCTACGACGCACCGTCTTCGAGATATTTGCGCGTGGGAAGGTCCCTTTATATCGCCCCTTCCCCCGCGGCGCCACGATTGCCGGGAATTTTTTATTGCGTGTTCAGGGGACCCTCTTCCTCAACACATTCCTGAAAAAATTGGAACTACATGACTTTTTTGGTTTATTTTTATTATTTTGCCTAGAATATAACATAAAAACGGTTTGCCGCAGACAGTTAAAATTTTGTATTTGGGATTGTTGTGAACCTTCCTTTTTGGTCACTACATGATCACCGGAAGTTGTATTTATTTGAAGGTCATAACTGACTCCCATCAACAATTATACTAAATATAATGCAAAACTTCTCAAATTAAGTATGATTCATAATATGATTTATATATTGATTCCAATAACATACAAGCTTTTGGTCTAAATTTGCAAACCAAAAGTACTAAAGTACCGCTTCTGGTTTGCAAATTTAGATTTAGCAAGTAAACTTGGAGATCATAATAAACTTTCATCAAAAATTAAAATATGATGTAAAACATCTCAAATTATATTTACTATTTTGGTTAAAATTGATGAGACGGAAGGGGTACTTTACTTGAAGGTCATAATAAACTAACATCAAACATTATATTAAAATTAAATATAGAACTCATATGAATCGGTAATAAAGGTTACAAACGCTATTTTGTTTCCACTTCAATTATACCTTTTTTTTTACTTGTTTTAAGTGTTAAAATTGAGTGTAAATCACTTGTTTTCCTCCTCATTAGTGAGCTGAAGAAGTCTGAAGCATAAAAATAAGATATAAGTAAAGCGGGTTCTTCCGCTTAAAATGGCGAAACCGTTGATTTCCTATGCTTTATCTAGTGACATAGACAGTTCTAATGTTGTGAACCTTCCTAAGTTCTAATGGAACACGAAGAAATCTCTTGGGAACTTGTTAAATTTGTTTTCTTAATCGGTTACAAAAGGATTTATATAGATCCTTTATTATTTACATTTTGTTTTTAAATATCTTGGCATGCAGATTCCATAACACTTTACACTTTCCCTGTATCTCTATGAGTGGCCGATTTATGGCCTTATAAAATCTCTAAACGGCCACCATTTATTAAAAATAATAACAATTATTAAGAGTCCATTTTGTCTTTAGGAGAAGGAAAATATGAGGATAGGTTTTTTTCTATTTTAAATGCAGGGTTTAATCCTAGTTTTTTCAATTAATTTCCGACTTTGGTGGATATAGGACAGTAATATAGAATCAAGACATAATGTTTCGGGATGGGCCTGTCTTCGGGGGTTGTTGAATAGATATCATTAATTGTCTTTTTTATTATCTTTTTTTTAAATATAAGTGATGGTGGTTTTATTGTATCCGTTATTTTTTGCTGGAATTTAGAATTTACCGGAAACCCACCCACACGCTAAAAAAAGTTCCTTTCCAAAAAAGCGGAGTATACGAACTAAATTGTAATGATTGTGCAGCCAAATGCACGGGAAAAACTGGAAGATCATTAAATCAGAGATTAAAAGATACATATACGTGCATATAATAATACGACAAAGAATTCCAACTTTGCAATTCATTTAAATGAAAAACCCACAAATTCATCAAAGACTTGAGAGTTAAATTAATACATCACGTCGAAAACAGTCTCAAATTAAATATGTATGAAGCACTTGAAATAATAAAATCCTTCAAATCCAATCCAGATTTTTGCTTAAATGATCAAATAAATATCTCCAATAGTCCAATCTTAAATTTATTCCCATCTCTAACAGAAAAACCAATTACTCACCGGAATTACTGGAAAAACCCGACCCTTAAAGCGTTTACCTATAAACACCCCACCTTTCTTTCCTTGTTAGTTCAGTGCGAGAAGAAACAAGTACAAACTTTTCTGTTTGGTATAATCCATTTAAACCTTGGTGTGTACCAACATGTATTTGATTTCTTGTCTTAATTAAATTCATAATTCATAAATGTTTTATAATACTGATTTATACTACATCTAATTTAACATCTATAATAACACCAAACGGGATTTTGAATGCTTAGTTTTGAATTTCTGTGTGTTTTTAGAACTGAAGATGAATGAATAACATTTGAAACTACTTTTCAATAAAAACAAAATTATAGACGTGGCAAATAATTTATCAATCCCTAATTAGATTGATCCTTTATGCCATCATGCGGATGCCAACTGAAAGACATTGATGAAAAGGTCGTCAGAAGTATAAATGTCATATGGACTTAAAATTCTGTTCTCTAGAATAAGAGCGATAAGCTTCAAACGAAAAAGAGACTCTATCATTCATTTGTTGTACTGTGTAGTGTACATCTGAAACCTAAACTATTCCAGCAGATTCAGCAAGAAAACTTGCGTCAATGGAAATGGATTTTTGGAGACGTAGTTGTGGAATATCCAGACTACAACACATTTAAAATAATACCATCAGGGAAAAAGAAAAGGAACCCCTTAACATCCTATACTTCAGTGGAACAAAAATGGTGATTTGGTTTGGGCACGTCATGAGAATGTCGGACGACCGATGGCCTAAACGGATGCTTAAGCATGTACCATGGAAAAGGAGGAAGAGAGGACATCTCTCTACCAGCAGTAAAGAGATAGATGGAAAGTATACTTGAGGCAATGGCAGCAAGAGGACTCGGAGAGGAAGATTTATAAGACAAAAAGAAATGGCGGCAGGATTTATTAGGCAACGACATATGATTTAAGTCAGCCATTCTCGGTCCTACATGTAGGACTACACTAGATATCGAACTACCGTTGGATTGGTGGTATAGGACTACGTAGAAAATGCAGGATGTTTATAGGCTTCTTCGGTCGTCCTACAAGCACTCCCTCCTCATAACATCCTACCGCTTTGGATCGTGAGTTGGGTTATCGTCCATCAAACTCCACTTGTTTGTTACTACGTCATTAATTGTTATCAATATTTGTTAACTATTAGTCAGTGTTGCCAGGTTGAGGTTTTTCTCCCTTGACTTAGGTTCTTTTTTTTTACTCTCTGGTTTTTATTTTTATTGTAAGAAAGTTTTTTGGGGTATTTACTACTAAATGCGTTAATAATTTTTTTTTTATTACAAACTGAAAATTAGAATGATTAGAAAAAATTGGTTTAAAAAAATCTTACATGTTTTTATAATTTTATTTCTTACGTATTTCCCAAAAGTGCAGTGCAATAAGCTGATAAAAAGATGTTCTCATGGCCAAATATTCCTTATTATAACGTCAATGTATCGTTCTATTGTTGTGACTGAATTAAAATATTAAATAAATAATGTGATTAATTCTGGATCTCAACAATTTTTAACTAATAATTTTGTATCCTTTTTTTAAAATTAAATACTCATCTCTCTTGTTTTGTGTTGTTTTAAGTTTGATTTTAATCATTAATTTGACCCGAACTTTGTATATAAGTTGTAATAAAACTGTGTTTGTATATATATATATATATATATATATATATATATATATATATATATATATATATATATTATTATTTTTTTTTTATGAAGAACAGACAGACTGGAGGGGGTCACCCAACCTCACGTTGCTACGAACCATGGTTTCCATGGTGCAGCGGCAGGCTATCCATAGCTCCATAACGGGTCCCTTTGGGGCCAATTCGACGGTGTCCTTCCCACCGACTCATTCGGGTTCAAGGACAGTGACAAACCAGTCAAGATCCACGGATTATGGCTGTTCGGATTCAGCAGGCGCACGAGGACTTCTTTCCCCGAAGCAGGCCGTCCATGGACCAAACCTTCGGGCGGCAATTTTCATCCAGGAAAACCATGTCGCGATTCTCAATTTAGGCACAGCGGGTAGGGTCATCACTCCTACGCCCGGTTATATATATATATATATATATATATATATATATATATATATATATATATATATATATATATAATTAAACGTGTTTATTTATTGTTGAGCAAATTTTTTTGGTAAATCTATAATAGTTGAATTGACGTCATACTTTTACGTTTAAATTAAAAAAAATATGTTAGAAAATATTGTTTTTATTGATTTTTTTTTATTTCTAATCAGTTCGGGTATACAAAAGCTTGTTAGTCACTGTATGTATCCGGATTGTTAAAATAAAAATTTGGGTAATTTGGTTCTCAAGTTATTGTGAAATTTATTTGTTTAATTTTTTACTGAAAATAATAGGCCTATAATAGCATAATTTCTACTGTTGGATGATTTTAATAAGAAAAAAATAGATAAAATTTAAAATGTATTAAAATTCTAAATATTTTGCCGTGGTCATATAAACTACATTTTTTTTAAAACTTGCGAATTTATCTGTAAAATGATACTGAGACACATTGTGCATATATTAGTGAGAAATAAATCTAAAATCATGAATGTAAAAAAACGGACAGTTCCACTTCAATACTTTAATACTTTTCTTCATACACATTTTAAAAAATTCCAATCTTCTGAGGTTAGTTAAATTAAATTAATCTAAGTTTAAAAATTAAATTTAAGTCGATGGCTTTTAATCAAATTCATTAATGCACCATTTTATTAAAAAGTAGTTGAAAATTATGTAACACAAAACTCCGATAACCTATTAGTCTCATAACCTCTCTGTTAAAATGATTATATTATCGGTTGTCAGAATTTAGATATTATTTTTTATTACAGACGGTATCATAAGTTTTTTCTTTATGTAATTCCTTCAGCTGCATGAACTTACAAGTCTTTATATTTAGTCTTTTTCTCCAATAGGATATAGTCATGTCTAATATAGATTCTTTACAGGAAAAAACAGAAAATTTGATGAACATCGTTTTGGATTTACCAACTCCTAGAAATGAAAAGCTATCTGCTAAATTTAAAAGGTAATAATCAAATATTTAAGTCCATATACTCATTGACCTCTCCAAATAGTAATGCAATTTTTTAAACAAAATAGTCATTATGGTAGCCTGAGGTAGCCTGATAAAATACCTATAGAATAGGTACACCAGTTACTTTTCAGAAACTACTGTGATTCTTATCAAATATCACATGATAAACAATATATGTATATATATATATATATATATATATATATATATATATATATATATATAAGTTATATGTACATTTATTTTATTTACAAATTATAAAATAAGAAACATTTGTAATGGACAACAGTATATTTGGTCTACTCTGGAGACCAAAATTCCAACATTTCTTGAAATATTCTTTCTAAAAGATCAATATCTTGGTATTCCTGACATTTTCCTGCAATTTCGTTTTGAACACTCCCATTTGTCAATTATATCATTAAATTTCACTTTGTGTCCTTTACTACAGCATACTTCTTCATGTACCTTCTGATAGTAAAAATGATCGGGCGCTTCTCTCATCTTTTATTTTTTCTGTATTTTGAACAACTTCATTTTTCTGACTTATGGTTATATTTACATATATACATGTACTTAATCTCCAATTAATGATAACTAATGGTCACTACTGTTACTGAAAAGTAACTGGTGTGCCTATTCTATAAATGACTCATGAAATATTTATCTTATCAGTTTAGAAACAACTGTATATCTATAATATTGATTTTCAAAAAAGTTTAATATTTTTTTCTGTAATGGAATATTTAATATAAATGGCAGATTGTGGTATTTTCGCTAGTTAAAATAATTAATGGAGTTAATAGTTTATTTTTGAGCATGTTAATTAAATTTATATTGTAATTTTAGGATAATTTAACTTCCCAGAATTTATAAGGCTATTACTTCACTTTATCTGTCCCAACATCGTGGGTGGCACAAGATCTTTGAGCCTGGTTGTACATCAAATGCTGAAAGCACCCGATTGTGTCTAAAAGTAAGGGGGAAATTTTTGTCTCCAGCACCTTCACTTCTTCTTTTAAGTAATTGTGAACTGATTCATACAAGCATTTAGGTTATAACATGCCTTTTATGGAGGCTAATGTTCATATCTTTCTACGAAATAAATATCAAAATAAACGCAATTTTTATTTTTCTGACCGACAATAATCATGAATCCCTGTGCCTTTTCGGATTATTAAGTATGATAACTATGAATAATTATAAAGCTAGGAATTCTATTTAAATAATAGTGATTAAATTGAAACAAATGACGAGTCTATGGAAGAAAGGGGTAGAGTCATATTTTTTTCCGAAAAGTCCAGCGACGTTCGGCTAACTTCGGCAGGATCCAGTGAATATGACCCGATAGTAAACACCGAAAAATGTTTTCCATTGGTGCTCACATAGGAAACTTCCTTGATAATTTGCAATGATATGATAATAAAAACTTGAAAAATATGAAAAAGTGTGATTTCCATATTTTTCTCTTTGAAAATGCTCTATTAAGTTTATGAGAACCAGCTACCTAAAGCAAATGAACCTAAAAAAACTGCAACGGGTCCAAAGGATAATCACATTACGGATCATCAAAGCTTTCCATGCTGTTTCATATGATGCTGCTTGTGTTTGGAGGTAGAGTGGAGAGACAGACACTGACTTGTTCCCGAGACGCCATCAAGCCAACATGGTACTTGGTTACTAAATGCCAACAAGTCAACTCTTTATATTGCCCATTGGATTCCATGCTATCAAGATCTATATCAATGCTAGCAACAATACAAACTATACCAAGGACAGCAATAGTGCATCAGAGGTATCACTTCGGGATTCAGGATCTACAAGAAGAAATTTGCAATATAAATTGAATATTGTATAATTTTATTTTTATCTTTCTAATATAATAGAGATAACACAATAACAGATTTTTATTTTAAGATGAAGTAAATCAATTAGAGACTTTTTTTTAAAATGAATTTAGATTTAATTTATGATAATAAGGGAAAAATTAAATACTTGGAACTGAGAATGATAATCCACTAATAAGTGTTACAGACAAACAATATAAAGTGAAAAATAAAATTTTTGATTTTGAAAATATACCTACTGTAGAAGTAGTAAATATATTAGAAAATATAATTTCAACTCATGAAGATAAAACAATTAATAATGAGAAATAAATAATATCATTAATTAAATATATTTCAAAATAAATAATAAAGATGAATGAATAAGTTTGTATTAACTCGTAAACTATGAAGAAATTATAAAAAATAATGAAGAAAATTTAAACATATTGCTTGCTAAATGGATGGTGTCTTAGATTGTGAAGAAACAATACAAAATGTAATGTCTTTCCGGGAAAAATAGGCAACAATAAAGCTAATTTTTATGCAAAACCTAATTTAATAACAATATACTTTCCTAATGGAAGTAAGCAATTAATCTTAGATGTTCGAAATTATCTTAGGGGAAAAGTAAAAAAGGAATGTTTGCATTTTGCAATAATCATGGTAACCAAGGCAATAACATGGGAAATCGAAAAATGGATCATAATGTTATCCTTCATTAGTTGTGTTGTTTTAAATGAAATGTTATTTATATTTGGAATAAGTTGTTTTAAAATATTGATAAAATATATATATATATATATATATATATATATATATATATATATATATATATATATATCTGTAAATCTATGTACTTATAAATTTAATTTTCTTCTACAACTAATTTTTATTTGCCCTTACCTATATATGAAATATATAGTAAGGTGAAGTATTGCGATCGTGAAAATTTCCTAATTCGAGTTTTCAACAGAAATACACATTTTAAGGTCCCCTGAGTCCAAATAACCAAATCTCGCCAAATGGTCCGTGTGTCTTTAGATATGTGAACAGCCTGGTTAAAAAACGAACAGTCGTACAAAACTGAAACTAGGTATTTAAGGAGGTATATTCATGGGATGTTACAGTAACTTTTTTGTCAAAATCGACTGACCGGAAGTGCCACTTTATATCATCGATTTTAAATTTTTCTCGAAAACGGCTCCAACGATTTTGATAAAACTTGCTGAAAGTTTTCTCCTTAAAGCCCTTTAACTTTTCATTTATGTAATGCGTCACTGAGGAAATGTAGGGAAAAAATTTATGATGAAAAAATATTTTATTTACTCATAACTTAAAAAGTATGCATTTTATGGTAATAGTATGCATTTTATGTATAGAAATGTATGGAAGGTAATTAAGTTATCTAAAAAACAAAAAAAGAATCATCAAAATTGGACCAGTATTGGCAAAGATACAGTGCATTGGACTAACCAGAAGTAGCAATTATATCTCCAATTTTACACTGTTTTAGAATTTTCTTGAAACAGTTTTAACGATTTTTATGAAACTTGCCCAATGTCTTCTCCTTAAAGCTCTTTAACTTTTCATGTATGCATTATATCAACGAGAAAATGCTGGGGAAAAAGTTATAGCGAAAAGAAAATTTTATTTGCGTATAACTCAAAAATTGAGCATTTTATGGTAAATTTTGTATGAACTCATATTAAAGGTAATTAAATTCCCTAAAAAACAAAAAAAAAAACAATTATTTAAATCAGGCCAGTATTAGTAAAGATACAGTGTATCTCATAAGGACTACTAGACCCTAGATGGAAAACCGAGCACGTATGGAAGAAGACGAATGCGACTGAACCTCCTCCCATCAAGTCGCCTACCTGTTGTTAACAAAACACTGTAACAATGCATTGTAATAAAATAAAAGTATAAATTATATAGAAATTATTAGTTTATTTATTGAATAATATTACATTCTGTCTCAGCAGAGACAATGGTAACAGTGATCCAAGAAATTATTCATACCATATTTACAAAAAAAAATGAAATAATAACAAAATAAAAAATAAATTAATACAATAAATAATAAATAAACTTTTATAAAATAAAATAAACCTAATATCTTAAGCGCAGGCATATTTATATACATAAAAGTAGAAATTAACTTAATAATTTTTACTTTTATATTATTGAATGGAAACAAAATGATTCCATGAAAACTAAATGGAATTTCCATGCAAACTAAACTGAAATTTTTAAAATATATTTTCAGCTTGACAAACCAAAAATATTTAGTGTACAGAATTGTAGTACTAAATTTATTTAAAAAACTAATTTATTATACTTTTGTGAGAAAAGACCTGAAGATGTGCATTCTACAGCGTTTATTTCAAGTAATGTTTATGTGAACTCTAAAATAATCTTAAAGCTTAATATTATAGGTTGGTAAGGGAAAGTTGTGTGATGCGCCCACCGCACCAGATTTTTATTTTAATATTCATACCTGATACATGCTATTGCATTAAAAATGTATACAGGACCCTGCAGTACTTCATAATTGATATTTGAATTAGTTGATTAATAAATGTTTGTTTATGTATATGGTATTTATTCGGAACTGATATTTGTTCTGTAGTGTGTGTAAATAGTTTGTAATAATATACAATAGCTTTAAAATTTGAATTATAATTTTAATTTAATTTATACGATAATTTAATTTATTCTTATCATTATATTAAATAGTTTTTGATTGAAACACTAACCAAAAATTGTAAAGCTTTAAATAAATTAGTTTATTGCTATTTTGTATAAATTTAAAAATATGTATAACAGAAAAGTCTTGATGCCTAATAAATGAAGAATTATAAAGGAATAAAAAAAAAATTTAAACAAATTTAAAAAAAATTTAATCTAAGATGCTCACAAAATGTTGTGTTTTTTTAATTTAAGTTTAAATTCAGCGCTGTATGCGTGTGTGTATAGGATATATTTTTAGTCAGATTTGGAGGAAGAGTGGGGAAACAGACACTACTGACTTATTCCCGAGACGCCATAAAGTATACGAGTACATGGTACTTGCTTACTAGGTGCCAACAAGTCAACACTTCATATTGCCTGTTGGATTTCATGCAGTCAAAGCCTGTACTAATGCTAACAGGACAGAACATCGGAGGTATCATTTCGGGATGGAGGATCAACAAGAAGAAATTTGTAATATAAATTAGTTATTGCACAGTTTTATTGTTTAGTACATTTGAGATAAAACAATAAAAGGTTTTTATTCTGATTATTGTTCATTCAATTTCCATACACTCCCATGAACCTTGCTTAAATAATATGGACCTCCAGATACAAATTAAAATAATTTCAAATTTAAATAAAAACTAGAATTAGAATAAATAATTTATAATATTTAAATAAAATCTAAATATTAATCATAATAATATATTATTGGAAGATTTGAAAATAAAGGCCTTTATCTTTATCATTGCCAATAACTTACCTGTCAGTATTGCCAATTCAAGCATCTTTAGTATGGTTTAACCTGTTGATTTAAGATGTTATATCTCTTTTTATTTTGTCTGTACTAGGCATATCACTTTGTGTGCAGCATAGACAAATTATTTCTCAAGGCTTGTATTGCACTAATGTGAAGTAGTTTTGCCCTGATGATGCCTGAATTAGTAAATCATTGACTGGTTAATTATTAATTGTGTTTTGTGAAATTATGGACTTTTGTTTTACAATCTTCCGCTACTAACTAAAAGTTATCTGGTTATTATGTTTTTAATATTGTAGGAGCTTTGCATATCCATCGATGAAAGATAGACTTCCTGTAATTTTATCTAAACTAGTGGATCATCTTTATAGAGAAAAACAAAACATTTTAATCATTTATGGAGAGGTATGTGGAACTTTCATATGATGTTTAGTTAGATATATTAATAATTGTGATATAATTAACATTTCATTAACTATTTTAAAATTTGTTAAACTATATTATGATTTATTGGCATGTGTAACATCTTGCAAGTACTGACTATTAAAGATGAAAACTAAATTATGTTCTAAATGAAAAATTATCTTAAAAAAAATATCTGATGTGGACACCACATGATTTCCTTGCAAACCTATTAAACTATAAATTGGTGGCTCAAAAAGTGACCCTGAATTTGGTTAGTAGTTTCCGAAGATAGCACTCAGGCATCGCGACGTCCATCTATTGACACATACACACACAAGCTCTTGTTTCTGGAGCTCTTATTCTGTTATTATTTGTCGTTTTCTTTCAATTGGTAACAAGTTCCCAAGAGATTTCTTCTAGATAAAGCATTGGAAATCATTTTGGAAATATTTCATTTTTTGCGTACAAGGAAGTAAAAAGAAAATTTTAATTTTTTGTTTATTCATTTGTTATATTAAGGAAGTTATAAAGAATTTAGGCATTTTTTGTAGTTTACAATTGCTAATCTGATTATGAACTATAGAGAATAAAGTTGTGATTCCACTGTCCTAAAGCAGAAACGAATTTCAAATTATTTCAGCATAATTAAAATAACTTCAAGGCTTGGTTTCAAGCTGTGAAGGGGTGATGTGTCCACAGATTCGTCTTAATTTTACAAATAATTTATCTATAGCATCATGATAAGGTAATGCTTACGTCATACAATTCAAACCCCAATGGCACTGATGAATCAAAAATGTTTGGGCTACCAGAAACTTGAGATTGGCAGCTATTCAAAGATATTGGGAGATTGGCCTTTTGAAGAGGAGGCCAGGTTCAGGTAGAAAATGTTTCTTGTTACTTGTCCTCTGATATTAAACTGACTCCATCACATTGGCCAGTTCCCCCGAGATTTGCTCAGAACATGCAGCTTAGAGGCTCTTGTGGTGTTATTTTCTGAGAAGTCTGAATTCACTTTAAATTTATCATTTCAAGTTCATGCATGGAGAAGATTTGGAGAGAGGTACTTTCAATGCGATGTTGTGAAATAGTGGAGTCTGGAGGTGAGTTGGTAATAACTTGTGGAAGCTCAACTTTAGACTTAATCAGTCTAGAAGTACCTTAAAGAAGTACATATTTACACTATTAAGTGGCCAGTCAACCTCTTAGTCCAAACCTTTCCTTGGACCTTCAAAACCTCTAGAGTTGAAATACTAAATGAATGAAATGACTTGGACTTGGGGAAAATATCCAGTTTAATAAAAGGGGCCCTAAGAAAATATTTTTCATATCAGCTTGAACTGGTATTGCCTGTAGCTTTGATAGCCAATCTCCAACTTATAGTCTATTAAGAAAAATAAATTATCTACCCTTTCATATTTTCAAGGGTAATTTTAATCCAAACCTGACCTTGTATATATGAGATATATTATCAATTGGATGATGTTTTTAGCTGCTGTGTTCTAACTTGTGAATTTATACTAATATATAAAGCTGAACAGTTTGTTTGTTTGAATGCGCTAATTTCAGGAACTACCAGTCCAATTTAAAAAATTCTTTTATGAACAGTTTATTGGGGAACGCTTTAGGCTTTATAACATCATGCTACGACCCATAGGAATGGGGTATTAACCATAAATTAAGTGCTAAAAGAAAAAGTATCCAACTTCCGTACGTATCATTACAACTTCATATTCGTAGAAGCAAGTTGACCACATATACTTTTTAATAAGTATGTAATTATTGTATGAAACCTTTTGTAAATAACATAGGAGGGTAAGTCTGGAGTATTAGTACATATATAGGGTGTCCCGGTGGACTTGGACCACTCTGTATATTTTCCTGAGTTTTGGACATTTCATTTTAAAACTTAGTAGTATGTCTGAATTATGAAGTATGAAGTCGATTTTGTAACTTATTCCAATTCTTATGCTTCTGGATTCTATCTGAGCCCAGTAGACTGCATCTTAGATCACAATCTGCTGTGTAGTGTAGGACAGTCTCCTATAATGTATGTCAGCATTAGTAACAGGTTTGATACCAACAACCCCACAAACCTTTAAATAAAAAGGTTATTTCCTATCTTCCTTCTGCTTCATTTAGGTTTTTTTTTTTTTGTTTTAGTTCTTTGATAAAAGAATTGACGATATTTTGTAATATTGATATTTTTCTGCTGATATTATTAAGGTATATTATTATTATGTTCATTTACTGCAGGATTTAAATAATAAGAAGCCTAATCTTCCTCCAATTCGATTAGACTTCTTTCTTTTTTTAATTTTATAAAAATATTAACAATATTTTTAAATATCAATATTTGTATACCGATATTATCAAGATATCTATATTTTTAACCAATATCAATATTAATATTTTGCTTTTGACATCCAATCTCTAGAAAACACTATTGATAATAATCCGAACAAACCAAACCACAAGTTTTTATGGTTCTTTGTTTGTCGAACCTGCCATTCTTATAGACTTATTTTATATTTATCATTCTTTTTTTTGTAAAAAATATCTGTTTTCAATACTCAAATTTTAATATAAATATATCGAAAAAATATTGATATATTTTTTCAACTATCCTACCCTGCTATCTATGGTACACTAGATTGGGATATGCTGATTACCATTGGGTATCTTTTCCATAGGTGTTGTGTTTACCAATTCACTTAATTAAACTAAATTGGTGGCATGCATGGGGAAAACATATATTTCCAAATTTTAACAGAGATCTAGTTGGGGATCCTTATTATGAAAATTTAAAACTGTGCAGTCATGCATCGATTTATTTTAACTTTTCGGATATCCTCGACATTGACGTCCATTATTAGGTTATCGGGAGCCGTTATTATGAAAATGCTATCAGTTTTAAGATCACGCGTTCACTTATCGATTTATAAGAACTTTTTAGATATTGAGGTCCATTATTGGTTATCAGAGCGTCGCTTTATGAAAATATAATGGATTTTAAAATCATGCATTCACTCATTGATTTATTTAAACTTTCTGATATCCTCAATATTGAAGTCCATAAAAGGGTTATCGGAGGCGCTTTTTGTGAAAATACTATCAATACTAAGAATTCGTGCCGATGTATCGATTTTTTTAAATTTATTCGATATTAAGTTCCATTATTATTAATTTATATACCGATATGCTCTTGGTTTAAAAGTACTTTTTACCATTTTATTACAATGTATATTTGCATTAAGCTATGATAATAGTTGTAGGAGAATCTTGGTTGAGGGTGCGATCAATAAATAAACACAAATAAGAAAAAACTTATAATAATGTATATACGCTTTCAGCCTAAGTTTTAGGCCATCATCAGGGCTGAGAAAAACAAGATAGCAATAGATAAAACAACATGATAAATTTAAAATTCAATTTAAAAGAAGTATACCTATTTTTTATTGATTTTAAATCTGCATTTGACCGAGTTGATAGGAAAGTACTGTTACATAAGTTAAGTATCTTGAATATATCTACAAAAATACTGAAAATAATAAAAAATCTGTATGACTTAACAAACCTCAAAGTGTGGACAAACGATGGCATATCTAATAGCATCGATTCTTATATTGGATTAAGACAGAGATGTTTACTGAGTCCGCTACTTTTTTCGTTGTTTATTAACGACCTGGTGGAATTCTTTTCACAGGACAAAAGCTAAATATGTTAATGTATAGTGATGGCGTTAATCTTATTGCAGATAACGGTCTCATTTTGCAACAAATGATTTGTAAACTAGAAGTTTATTGTATAACATGGAGCTTAGAACTAAATCTAGATAAATCCAAAATAATGATCTGCGGCAGAAAAAAAACTAAGTCAAGTAAGAAGAAGTGGTATTTTGAGGAGAAACCAATCGAGACAGTAACTGTTAGAAATATGGGGATATGAAAACTCAGATTCAGTGGAGAAACTGCAGCGTTATTTTGTAAAAAGAATAATTGTACCCATTACTACACCACACTATATGCTCTATCTGGAGACAAAATTAAATCCTCTACACCATTTCGAAACCCATAAATTATCTTATAAAGGTATTAAGTCTGGAACATAATCGTTACCAAAAACAATAGCCCTTAATCGAAAAAAATTTAAGCTGGGTGAATGCCTTGAGAAGACTGGGAGTGTTGGTATAGAATTTTCAGACGAGGGGTTACTAGGCCAGCTAATTAACACATAAAACCATCTTCCTATCCAGATTAAATGAACAAGCAAGAGATGGATTTATCGACCAAGCTAGGAGTGCTTGTTAGTAGATCCTGCCTTGTTATTAAATCGGAACGGACTATGTTAGCGAGAAGAGGGACATCAGTATATTCTCTATTTTAACATTAGACTCCTTCTTCCCGTGTAAGAAATTAGATCTGAAAATTATTTAGGTAAGCTTGCTAGATTAGGGAGGGAGGAAGGGTCGCGCTACGAAAAGCCGCTGTTTTTAACAATCTCCGAGTTCATACCCGTTGATGCTATTAGGCCCGAAAAGCATATGAGGAATCACCTAAGGAAGGGTGGGTCGGGTAAGGGGGAGGAGGAGGGGGAAATTTATACATATATTGTAACGCTATATAAATAATACTACTTTTGGCGAGGATAGAGGTCTTTCTTGAGGTCCTTATAATAAAAATAGTCGGTTTTATCATTGATACAGGCTCCGGTAGATCCCGCCTTGTAGTGTACCGGAAACCGCCAAACATGTCATCACAGCATGCACTGCCTATGAGGCACTGAGGGCCAAACTACTGAGGGAGACAGGGTTCTATGTTCTGATGGAGAGCGAGTTCCCTCAGCTGATGACCGAAATGAATTATCCTCATTTCAAGAACTTTGTGTGTGGTTGGAAGGCGATAGTGGTTCCAACACATTTTTCCTTGGGAAGGAGAGACAGGACCTTGCCAGAGAGGCCGCCGGACAGAAGACCCAGGATGGGAAGAAGATGATGGTGGCCAAACTGAAGTACCGAAGAGCAGGCTGTGTGCACAGCTACTCTGTTTTACTTATTACTACTGTAATCTGTTTTACTTGCAGCAGTGTGTTGTTAAGCAGAAATGCATAACATCACACTCCTGCAAACACCCGTATTGCCTTCTAGGCAGGGTAGGGTGGAAAATAAAATAAAAATAAAAATAAAGCTAGGAGTGCTGAACATCATATAATGTACAGTAAATTAAATTATTATGTCACCTTTTTTGATTCAGGAAAAGACATACATTGCAGTGGGCTTATTTTAAAGGCAAGGGGAGAATTATTTAATCTAAACTACCAACCTTGGACTAATAGAATAAATAATTACCATTGTGCAAATTAAATGTTCCCAAGGGTACGATGCATTTCATCTCGATCTGCCTGTTGCTCACTAAGTTTAGGATGATTTTCTAAGGAAAAAAGGTACTCAATACAAGTGAAACGTTGCAATTACTGAATGGTCTGGATTATGAAAAATTATATTTATATCTTAAACAAGCACATGCATACCGAAATGAACTAATTAAAGAATTTAATTACTAGTTTGTTATTTATATCAAAAAATCTGGCGTTGTTTATAAAAAAATCCAAAAATGTGCTGTATTATTTTTGTATTCACAGATCAATTTATTAATAAAGAATAAAGAAACCTCGACAGACGAACTCTGTTTATTGTCTAAAATACATTGTACATAAAAAGCATATCTATAAAAACTTGTAAATTAACGTATTCATCTATCTAGATGTAACAACAGTGGCAGTACCAATAATAGTAAAAAAAAAAAAAGTTAAAAAACAGTCAGTAAGATGAAAAAAAATAATAAATAAAGTGTAAAGAAAAATATGTTAATAGATAATGAAAATAAAGATGCTTAAAATATTGTGAAAATATAGAAAGAAAGATAGTGATATGAAAAGTATAGTAAAATACATAAAAAATACTGATTATGATTACTAGAATGAAAATTGAGGAGTATGAAAAGTATATCATGATAACTATGATAAGGTAAATAATGTAAATTATTTCTATTTTTATATAAGATATAATGAAATGCATGGCTTATGTAAGTATGTATGTATATGTAAAAAACAAAACAAATTAAAATTAAGTTGTAAGGTATGAAGTTACCTGTGTAAGCTTCCAGAAAAAATTAAACAATAAGGATAGAGAAACAATTAACAGGATGGACAGAATTAACAAGATAGAGAGGAAGGAGAAAAAAAAAATTAATAAAAAAAAAGCATACCTGAGTGGCGAATAGTCAAGCCCCAACTGAATAGGTCATAATATGACCATTAAAAACAAAGCAGTGTTGCCAATGTATTGGTTTGACAGATACTAGGATTTAAATACAACAATGGATTAAAAAGTAGCACTATTGATTTTAAGGACTGGTTAAAAAGGATTAATTAAATAATAATGGAATTAGAATAAACCAAAAGTAATGGGTTAAAAATCATAACATAGTGGTATAATGAAAATAGGCGGGGTTATATATTTTAATTTAATATAATAAAGACATTGTATATGCATAAGGAGCTGTCACAAAAAATAAAAACTTACCATGGCAAGTCCTGAAATTTGTTCAAAGAACTGTTCATGGAAGGTAAGGTAACCGTTTATTCCATGGATTTACTATAAAGCTGTAAGGATTTAAGACACCGTGAGAAATTCCCTTGCTCCCGACTGCCATTGTCCTTAACGATCTATTTAATTGTCTTTATAAAAATATCTGATGTGGAAAACACATGACTTCCTAGTACACCTATGAGAAGTGACATTATTATTAGTATTATTTCTAATTATTAATTTATTCGTTTTGAGATATCTAATTTTTGGTTGTTTTATTTTTATTAAATCTTAATTGTTATTATTCAACTGTTTTATATGGTATAGTATATAATTAGATGGAACTGGCTTGAATTGGCTGATTTGACTTGACGGGACTGTACTGGACACAAGCTGTGACTAGACTGAGACCAGATGGTCTTGGTAGAATTTATCGTGAAAAACGTTTAAATTTGATTTAGAAAAAGTTGAATATGACTTAGAAATGCTATATATATTTTAATATTTTTACTTTTTATTTGATAATTCTTTTTTTATTATCTATATATTGATAGGCAAGCAGTTTTTTTGTTGTACCGATTACTCCGTCTGTATGCATACTAGGGAGGAAATAGATATATTTGGATAGGTATTGTCGCAATATAAAATTGTTTACACATTTTTTTGTTCAGGCAGGTAAACCTCTGTTTATTTGTTTCTGACTTTTCCACGATTATCTCTTGAACGAGTGGACCGATTTTGTTTTGTAGGGTTTAGACCTGCTATACAAAATCGAGCATCCTGTGCTTACAGCGGCTACACAATAGCCGAAACAACATTTTTTCAATAATGTAGCACCAAAATGGCTCAGAAGATTTTGATAAAATTTGTCTCAAGTCTTCTCCTTAAAGCTATGATGGAAAGAATATTTTATTTGTGCATAACTGAAAAAGGATAATTTTTTGTTGATTATGCAAATGCTCATTTGGAAAGTAATTGAATTTCCTACAAAACAAAAAAAAAAATCTAGATGTCTGATATTTATATTTTTTTCCTACTACATTTGGGCACTTCCAGTGGCCCTCTTTGAGTCAAATGAGCTGAAATTCGGCATGCAGGTTATTATCTAAGCAGAACGATAATTTAAAAGTGGGGGTAAATTTCAATGAAAATTTTGGTATGTTTATCTGAAATTCCGCGTTTTTTAAAGTTTTGCGTATCTCTACAGCCCCTAAAAATCAAGTTTAAGCGTTGAAAATTTGTATGTAAATTCAGTTAGTGGCACAGTGAGTGGCCTTTTGGGGGTCTCAAATTTGTCTCCTTCTTCCCCATGGTTTTTAAGGATTTGCACACCTCTAGGACCCCACCAAATTGAATCAGAGGTCTTTAAACCTGTTGTATTTTAACGATAATTAAATTACCTATAAAACAAAACAGTAGCATAAGTATGAATTTGGAGGCCTGTGACAGCCAAGTTTTTAGGCCCCCTAAACTTCGTACTCAAAATTTGAAGATGTGGCTGTGTAGTTTACGTAACAATACAATGTTAGTTATTAATTATTTTACTTCATATAATATTGTCTTACTACATATAAATACAATTTGATACTATTTGTTATTGTTATACAGGACAATTTTTGGGCCAAGGACCGTGCCATTTGCTACCTGCTAGTTATGCCTCTGATACCAAATAAAATTCATCCAAATCGGACCAGTATTAGCAAAGTTATGGCTTATTGAACTTTTTCCTTGTTTTTTTAGTCGTATTTTACTAATAAATAATAGACTACTGCACTCTGCCGAAGGTCAGAGGGGTGGGAGGACATTTTGTATCTGTTTAATAACCCCTGGAACATGATTAAGGAAGTTTTGGAGATGTATGATGTATATATATATTCTTTTTCTCCTAAATTTGGGCACATCCAGTTTGGCCCCCTTTGGTCAAATGAGCTGAAATTCGATAGAATTGCTTTTTAGGCAGAATGATACCATAAAAGTGGGAGTAAATTTCAGTCTAAATTTATGTATGCTAGGGAAGCACCTTTTGTGGGTCTCAACTTTTTTCTCCCTCACCTGTTACTTTAATATTTTATTTTTAGTGAAAATATGACCAATGAGACAAAGTTCTGCTGCTCATGTTTTGTTTTTTTTAATTTAATGTTCACATTAGATAATAATTGTTAACTATGATTGCAAGAACCTAACTATGGATAAATAGGCCAAATATTTGCTTTTTAGTTTATCAAATAAATAACAATGAATGTTCTTAAACAATTTTTTTTCCAGGTGTGTGTATTTTCTCCCCTCCCAAATTTTCTGGCATTTTAAATCCAACTGAAATGACAAGTGGAAATGATTATTTTTGAAGGTTTATTTTAATTTTAAGGGTGCTGAAGAAGAATTAAAGTCAGCAATTGGAGAAATTTCACAGTTGAAGAATTATGTACAGACTGGTAAACCATTTGAGAAGTTCTGTTCTACTGATCCTGACACTGATTTATGGAATGCACATTTGGAAGAACTTGTTAAAAAAGGAAGTAAATTAAATTACTATGAAGCTGTTTGGCTTTTGGCAGAATGTTACTTGTATAGGAAAATTCGAGAGATATTTGCTACTAAGTATGTTAAATATATCTGTTTTTTTTTTTTGTTTTTTTTAAATTTGTTTATGCTTTCTCCATGGTCTGCCTTATCCACATATCATAATAATAGCATATTACAACAATATCTCAATTACTTATGATACGAAGGTGGTCTGAAAAGTTTCCGACATAACAAAAATACTAGACATTTTTTCTGAATTTTTATTTTTATTTTTCAACATAGTCTCCTTGTAACTCTACACACTTCTCCCAGCGATACTCCTATCTCTGTAACCCGTCCAAAAAGTACTCGGCGTTTTTCTTTGCAAAATAATTGTTCACGAAGGTGATTGCCTCTTCATTTGACGAAAATCTCTGTCCTCCGAGCGTAATTTTTAGATGAGGGAACAAAAATAAGTCGCTTGGGGCTAGATCTGGTGAGTAAGGCGGATGGTCAAGCAGTTCAAACCGTAATTCGTGGATTTTCGCCATGGCAACCGCTGAGGTGTGAGATGGTGCGTCGTCTGGGTGAAACAGGATTTTCTTTTTCTGCAAATGTGGCCGTTTTTCCGCAAGTTCTGCCTTCAGCTTGTCAAGTAATGATGCGTAGTATGCTCCTGTAATGGTTTTTCCTTTTTGAAGGTAATCCATTAAAATAACCCCATGACTATCCCAAAAAACAGTCGCCATCACTCTCTCAGCCGAGAAAATATTTTGCTTTTTTTGGAGCCGGTTCTCCCTTTGCAGTCCACTGTTTGGACTGCATTTTTGTTTCTTGGAGTATAATGGTGTATCCAAGTTTCATCTACAGTAATTAATCGGTGCCAAAACTCGGATTTATTGCGCCTAAACTGCGCCAACAGAGCGTTAGAAATTTTCATTCGAACACATTTTTGGTCTAACGTGAGCAAGCGCGACACCCAGCGTGCGATCAGCTTTCTCATATCTAAATGTTGATTTAATATGTAACAAACACGTTCTTTTGACATGTTCATAACCTCTGCTATCTCTCTCACTTTAATTGGGCGGTCGTCTAGCACCATTTGGTGAACTTTGGCGATGTTTTCGTCGATAGTTGCAGTTTTTGGACATCCGAGCGTTCATCGTCTCCCAAGCTCTTACGGCCACGTTTAAATTCAGCTCCCCAAAATTTCACTGTGGTAAATGATGGTGCAGAGTCCCCATACACAGAATCTAACTCATCTTTGATTTGCGTAGGCGTATTGCCTTTCAAAAACAAATATTTAATGACAGCTCGATACTCGATTTTGTCCATTTTCACAAAAACACTTACATCAACTCACTCAAACGACTGTTACATAAAAACTGCACATCAAAAATGGCTGAAACTTTGGTGAGTAATTGTCAACAGATGAACAATGAAATTCACTTGCTTTTATTTACAAGTGCTGCCATCTTCACGTTGTGGTCGGAAACTTTTCAGACCACCCTCATATGAATTATATAGTTACAAATTATCATAATGATATCTTCTATTAATGAGCGCCAAGCCATGACTACCACTTGATCCTCTTATACTGTGTTATATATTTGTCATACATAAATATAAAATAAATCTATTTTCTTTTAACTTTCCACTACATGCCCAAATCCATAACATCAGCACACTAAGTGCGCCACCTTCATTTTCATCTCATTTCCTTAAACATAATTATCTTATTATTTTCAGATTACTACTCAGGAGAGGTAGAAAAATAAAAATGGCATAATTAAAAAAAATATATTTAATAGGCTTAAAAATATGTATGATATGAAAAGTTTTAATAATACTTATTTCTCTATGCTGTTTAAAACTTAAATTTAAAGAATATTTTGAAGTATACTCTGACTCATCTTTACTACTCTACTGCACACAGCATACTATTCAGTTTTCACATGACTTTTGCACATGAACTTTTCATATCTCCCACAAGTTATAGTTGTTGAAATGTTTTCTATTCTTCCACAAATCTAACATTTCCCTTTCTTTTCTTTTTTTATTTCTTTTTTTTTTTTTGCTAAAGTTATGATGAAAAAAAATGTACTTATGAACATGTTATAAATTATTATTAGATAAAATCATAACTTACTGGAAAATAAAAAAATGAAATGATATCAGTTGTGAATGTTCAATCTCAAAACTTTGAAATATTTCTACTAACGAAAATAAGAAATAATCTACTTACATTGGTTTCGTGTTCTTCAAATAATTAATATAGTACAAATAATATTATCCTCCTGATGTGAAATAAAAAAAACTAAATACATGTACAAGCAAAACAAACTAAAGAGTTTCAAAAAAAAGTTCAGGAACAGGCATGGCTACTATTATTATAGTAATTAAGTAAACTTAGAATACTATTATTATGTTTTTCGTCGTTTTCATAGAATAAATAATAATGTGAATAACTGAAAAGTAGTCAACCCTTCGAAAGCATGCAGAAGGGGTTGATGAATGAAAGTTCAACCACCGGAAGAATATAATGAAAAATTGCCAAGTGGTGCACTTTACACTCCAGCACGCCTGCTGGAAATTTAAAGTATTATATGGCTATAGGTATGGAAAAAAGATCCAACCCACAATTTTTGATTTTTCTGTTTTCTATGGTATTGGTGAGGTTTTAACATCCTTTATGTATTGCAAAAGTGATCCAACCAGTTTGGACAGATTTCATAGGTGAAAATGTAGAAGTTTTGTCAATCTTGAAAATACCACAGCTAATAACAAGGAAGAATTACAATATACTATACCTTTAATGTTGGATATTAAACTGAAACGATGGTTACTTACTTTGAAAATATGTACTTAAACTGAAAATATGTTCTTATAACTGTAATTTGTTATTGAATAAATCTGAAAAATGTCTCAATGGAAGTAGAAAAATCAAAGGAAACAATTTTTCTGAGCCTGCTATTATTCTTCAAAATTCAGTACCAGAGGAGGAACTTGGCAACAAATGGGACACTTAATACAGTGTTTTTTCTCAAGATAAAGTGATCATTGATGTTGTGAATCGTACTTCAGACCAAGATGAGTGCCCAGATGAAGAAAGTGTTCCTTCTTCAGACTCTAACTACGAATCTGAAGAAGCATCTGATTCAGTGCATTCAAGCAGTGATGAAGAAGATATACCTAACCACACTACTTCTACCATTTGCTCTGCACCACATAATTACACCCTAAACATTACATTATCTTCCTGTGGGGAGGCCTAAAAACGGTATGAAGAGAAAATATAGAGATTTAACTCCCATAGAGATAAAAAAAACCTTGATACTCAAATACAAGCATAATGAAATCATTGGAGTAAAACAGTTCATTGATTTTTACTGCAAATGCAAAATGAAATGTTTCAAGAAGGTTTCCTCGCAGGAACAGGAAGCTGAATCCAAGAAATTCAATGAGCTGGGGTCTTACGACAACCAGTTTATGGATATAATACCCAGTGTTCGGGAAACTCTGGTTAAACATCATTATCTCTTTGTAAATACTTCCCCTTCAGAAAAAAGAAAACAGTTCACATGTAGTTATTATATTTCTGGTCACCTAGTGTGTCGGAAAATGTTTGTAAAAGCATTACAGACTACTCCCAAACGAGTGAAAGCAGCATTGGAAAAGCTGAGATTGACAAAAGACGAAAACACAACCACAGAGGCAACAGAAGTATTGAATGTGATACCGCTTTTGTGATTGAACACATAAACAGTTTTCCTTAATACAAGTCTCATTAAAGCCGATCTGAATGTGATGCTGATTTTTTTCCCCCTGAGATTACTGCCAGAAGAATTTTGTACTTTGATAAAGTTCAAGCAAGCTCAGCTAAACAAGTAGGATATACTAAGTTCAATCAGAAATTCTTGACAAATTTCAATTTAAAGACCAAGAGTTTGAAAAAAGACATTTGTCAGAGGTGTGATGTATTTGCTGTCATAGAAGCGAATGCTGAGTCGGAAGAAGCAAAAAAAATTTAGAACAATGGACTATTTACCACGTATCATAGAAGACTATGCAAATATGATGAAAAATGATTTATAAAAAGCTAAAGCTAATCTGGAATTAGAGACCCTGATGTTTGATTTGCAGAAGACATTATTACTGCCTCAAATTCACACAAACATAGTGTATTCCAAGAGACAGTTTTGGAATACACGCAGGCTCCTCAGGAGAAAGCTTGTGCAGCGTATGGATAGAAAAGGAAGCGGGAGAAGCACAGGAGGTGGGCTCATTTATCATAAATTGCTTAAAAAATTATCTCAGGATTGGTGTAAAGCAATTGATATTGTGGAGTGACAGTTGTGGCGGCCAGAACCACAAACTTTAAGTTGGTGCTCATACTTTAAGTACTTCTGGTAGAACACCCTTCAATGGACACCATCACTCGCAGATTTCCAGAGGTAGGTCACAGTTTCCTTCCTAACTACACAGATTTTGGACACATCGAGAACGCACTAATACAACATCAGAGGGTGTATATGCCTGAAGATTTCGTCCACTTAATGAAAAACTGTAAAAAAAAAAAAATAAAACCTCTAAAAATCCATCACATGGAGCCTGCTCAATTTCTGTCGACAATTTATCTCGAAAAAGCTATAGTTAGCAGAAAGAAGCATGTCTCTGGCAATAAAGTCAACTGGCTACAAGCCAGAGAAATAATTTTGAAGAAAGACCAACCCAATAGTATATTTATGAAGACATCCTCGAACAAGAGGCAGAAGAAATCAATATTGCAAGAAAAGGGACTGTTCTGAATCAAAACTTTGCCTTCAAACTATGTAACCGTTGTGGCCAAAATCCAAAGCAATTTCCCAGAATAAACTTAAATATTTAAAATCAATGCGCCACCTTATAACAAAAGATCCTAGACATGTATACACTTTGCTTTTCGGGGACAGCAGCATAACAGATGACGTGAACGGATTTTCTGGCCAACCGGATTTTTTGTTAGAAAATGTAGCCAAATGTAGCCTCAAACGAACAAGAAGACTGATAATATGGCTTACAAGACTGGAATGCCTCAAAATTCTGAAAAGACTGAACGTTAGATGGAAAAATCTACTTCATTTACATTTTATTTATTGTTTATTAAACAATTGTATATTAATGTTCTAAGTCATACTTTGGTATTCCTTGTAAACAATAAAAATAAAAAATAATGATTTCTTTGATTAAAAATACTATTGTAATAATGATTTTTGTTTATTTTATTCCAACTACTATCTAAAGGTATCTATTTTCTATAAAGATCTAACCCACAGTTGCCAAATTTTGTAAAAAAGATCCACGGCAAAAATGCTTTTGTTCACTACTAATATAATACTAAGATGATTGATCCATGGATTTTAGGTCCTGGTATACTTTTCAACTTCAAGCCAAATAAATAAATTGAAAAAAAGTAACTTAAAAAAATCATAACACCCTAAAATTGAAATTTGCTATTTTATCAAAATGAGTGTCTGTGGGGATCTTTTTTACATAATTATGGCCATATCTTATAATTATTCGAGCAAAAGTCATCAAGTCCAAAATTGTAATAACTTTAAAAAGTTCATTTTTTCACTTAACAAACTATATATTTTCACCTGGCAAAGATCACTTAATTAGTGCCTTATCTGGCTATAATTTAATAAGATTACCAAAGATACAGCTTGCAATTGAATCATTGACAATGTTTTGTATGTTCAAAAATATGTGAATTTTTTACTATTTTGGAATTAGTGCCTTTTGCTTGGACATTTTTCTTCATTATTGTTGCATTATTTTGAAAACAGATTTTTGTGTGCCGAAGCTCTGGGAAATTAGATTTTATACTTATTTACAAATTGAATTATAAAATAATGATTATAATTTAGTATTGAACTGTCTTTAGGAGCTGCCTCAATCTTATGGATCCTTTCTGTTATCAGAAGTCTGTTTTACTTTCGGATTCACTGTCGGCTATAGGGCATGTTATGAGTCACATGGAGGAAGAAGATCTTTTAAATACTTCAAAGACATTATCCCAGTTACAGATGCTAGAGGAACTTAGCATGTTATTGAAGGTTGTTATTTAGAATAAAAATTATGATTTTAGTAATATAATAATAATTTCGTAATTTACTGTACGAAAGCGCCTATGGAATTCTATAAAAAATCCTGTCAGCATCTTCTAAAATCTATAATGTCACAGATAAATGACACAATACTAAATTAATGAAAATCTTAGTTTATTTTCATTAGCATGTTTGCTGATATTCCACAATATATTTGTTTGTGTTCTTTAGTGAGAGCTTGTTAATTTTTTTTTTTTGTTTTTGTTTTTTTTATGCACTTGTTAATATTTTTTTTTTCTTTAGTCAGATCTTGATAATAGTTTTTTTACTTTTGTCAGCTTAGTTTTGGTAATGTTCATAAGACGTATTTATGAAAAAAGCTGTTGCGGAGATTCTCTGTCCACAATATGAGGGGAAAAGGGCTGAGTCGTAATCATATTCTTTTATCTGTTTTTATTATATGAGGCTCAAATAATCTGGCTCTGCTCCTATTTTTGGTTCTTGACCTCCAGAAAAGAGGGTTCAAATGGGACATCAGGAAGCAGATAGTAGAATACTTGGAAGAGGGCTCTATAGTCTTCCACTTCATACTGTTCATCCCCGATATTAGACTATTCCTACTAATTTTCTTTTAAGTATGTTATTTTTTATAAATGAATGAGTGCATACAAAATAGTGATTTTGTATGTTTACTCATATTGTATTTTTTCTGAATTCAGTAAGTTAATTTCCTGATATTTTTTAGGAGCCATTTTGAGGACATGTAGATTTCCTTCATGCACACGTCATGCCCATACTCAAAGCACTCCAATCTTTTCTAGAATCCCCTCTGTAGATTAATCTTTTAATTGTTACTCTCACTAAGAGATTTAGTTTTTGCATAAAATGAAAATTCTCCTTTATTTACAATAAAGCAATGAAATTCTTTATGCTTCATTTGATGCAGGCTTATGAGATCTGTAATCTGACTATCTCAAACATCACTATCTGTCTTCATCCTCTCAATGCTCAATAGTGAATTTTGTTAGGAAAAAGTATGATGCTGTAAAATACTGAAGATGATCCCTCACCAATTCTGAAATCCATAAAGTTCTCACTTTTTAAACACCTTGACAAGTGTTCTCCTCACACACTCCTGAACCTCCTAGTTCCAGATCATTTTATGAACTCTGCATTGTGTTCAGTCCTTCAGCCATTATCCACTTGTGGAGCCTTTTTTTTCTTTAACAAATTAATTCCTTTAATTATCTATATTATTATGTTAGGACCATCATTTTTTATTTTAATATCAATATCTCTTGCTATTTTCCAAGCTATTCTCTCTCATAATTACTTGTGTAATCTTATCAATGGTTTAAATATTCATCCGAAGTACTCTTTCCATTTCCATTTATCCATTATGTTGATGAACTTTAAGACAAGTCTATTATTTGTTTATTAGTGTTTACCTCTAATTTTTATTTCATTTCCAAAGTATGGTATAAATTTTTTTAAAGTTGAAAAACCACCATGTTCTTTTAAATTCTAAATAAGCAACCCTATTTATGATCATATATTTAGCATATTTCATCATTTCTGTTCTATGTATTTGTCTGTGTAGTGTTCCCTTTGGGCGAACAGACTAGATTTATCATTGTCTGGAGGAACCACTGAAGTTCATTCCGACTTGCTGCATCAAGTTGAACATTGGGATGGTAATATTCTAGCAAATGATTTGGAACGTGTATCATGTCTTCTGATTGCAGCTAAAAATAGTAGTCAAATTGTAGGTAATAAATTTATTCATAAAACTATTATTTTTTCATATTTTAAAGAATATAGGAGAGAGTTTTTGTTGACTGTAAATGTATATTTAAAGGGAGAAGTTGGTCCGGGGTGCGGTCAAAGTGTTACACTTTTATAAGTAAACTTATATATTTTCTGCCAACATTCGGCCTAAGTTATAGGCCATCTTCAGGGCTAAAATGAAAACAAAATAACAACAATGAAAAAAGACAGAGGCAGTACCATTAACAGTAAAAAATTATAAAAACAGAAATTAGAAGTAAGATAAAAAAAAAAAAAAGTATGAAGTATAAAAAGAAAAAGATAACACTAAATTACATAATATAAGTGACAAATGAAAAAGTAAAATAAAATAACAATGTAAAAATTAATTGAAATTAAAATAATGCTTTATTTACACAGGGAATAGTAAAATATAAGAAATCTATTAATTAAAAAGACAAATAGTATGAAGGTTTGGTAATATGTAAAGCATACAGAGATAGTTGTGATGTGACAATTTATACAAAAGGTGACAATGATGTTAAAGAAGTTGACATTATTGTAATTAAATAATTATTAGATGAAGGAGTAAAATATGAAGTAATGTAAGCCCCAAAAACAAAACTAGATCAAAATCCTATGTGGTGAAGAAAGAAGAAGGAAGGAAACAAGGAGGAAGAGGAAATATAAAGAAAACGCAATAATTTCATACCAGAGAGGTGTGTGGTTGAGCGCCTTTTTTCATGTATTAATTAAACACCTATATGTACTAGATATATTGGATTTTCTCTTAGACATTAAATAATATAAACTTACATAAGAATTTTAATACATTTGATTAAAGAGTTTGTTTTCCGACAAAACATTTGTAGTCAAGACAATGTTGGGATAATTTAATTAAAGCTTCCCTAAATCAACAACTCATTGTTCCATACCAAGTGTTGGTATGAGAAATAAAATTGATATTGATTTAAAAAACAAAAAATGAAGTGAGATATTATATTGCATGTAAAATTTCTACTCAAAGATTAAGACAGCTGATTTCCGGAAAAAGATAGCAGCCATTCAGGTGACCTTTGTACATTTTTAACAAAAATTCTCTTGCCAAGTTTGAATTTAATCTGGATGAAACTGGACTTTATTGAAAAATAATTAAATATATACAAATAATTTATTTATCTGCCTCAAATATATTATTTTTTACATACTGAATTTAGTCAAATGTAATATATTTTTAAAATCATTTCTGTATAGACAATAAATTCGCTGGTTGTAAACATTTCTAGAAAATCAATAAAAAAGTGTAAACAATTATAAGTGTTTTCGAACCAGCACTGCTTTTAGCTTGATCATATGATTAATGCATCATACGCCTCCAAGCTTATAATTATTACAAGAAACTTTATCAATGTTTATTTAAACGAATTTTTAGCATTTAGTAAAGTAAAAGGTCCTCTTTGCGTTATAATGTGTGGTATATCAGTTACAGGATAAAAATACAGTCCCCTATATTTTGTCTAGTTAATAAACATTTTCCAGTGTTATCTTTGTCTCTGATAATGTTTTATTAAAGGGCTTGAAACACTTATTGAACTTTTTCAAAAAGATTCACTTTCACTGCTTTACCATAACTTTTACAATTTTAAGAACTTGTATCATTAGAAGTTTTTGATAAAAGTTCTGCTAATATAAGTTCCTGCCAAAACTTTTTTGATAATTTAAAATATAATTTTTCACATACTTATGGGACAAAGCTTGAGAGGCAGTTGTCAATGGTCACAAGTACTGCACCCAATTTTCATGTTTATTGTCTACATAATATATATTTGTTATAAATATAATAAGTTAAATTATAATTATTACTTAGACTACTAAGAGTAATATTATATATTTGAATGTGAGGTCAGAGACTATGAGAAGGTCAAGAAATGGTACAACGTTGTAGATTCAGCAGAAGATCTCTGAAAATTGTTGAAGAACTGCTAGGTCCACTGACTTCCAATAGACAGTGAAATTTAAATCAACATGTTTTATCTGAGCAATCTTTTAATAGATGATATTAACTTTATTATGTTATGTTGTCCAAAAAAATATATTCTGTTATTGTGATATTAGAAAAAGATGATCGTTTATGACACTTGCTACTGATCGGCAGCATATCAAAAATAGTTATATAAAAGTGATGAAAAACTGGAAGGTTCAAAACTTTGACGTCTGAGAGTCGGCGGATCGAGACGGGATAAGTCTATGCCATCTTGCGTACATGTCGTCATGGCAACTTTATCTGTCTGTTTACAAACACTTTTAATGAGCGGGAAATTATATATTGCTTCCCATGTAAACCCATGAACTCTAAAAGTTCAATGTTAAATATGAATACTACACATAGAAAATGGTATAGCTGAATCTAATTGGCTAACTGCTAAATTTTCCAGTGGGGTAGATGTTTTCCAGTGGGGTAAGCTAATTATTAAGTATGAACTGTAACTCCAACATAGTCATCACAAGCTATGTAGCTTCACCAAATATGTGTGTTAAATAAACTTTTTTGGTAATATATTGTTTACCCGAATAAATATGTTTTCCTAATATCGCTTATACTTATAATGCATTAAGGATAGATATCTAGTTCTCGCTCGGGTATACTAGTATTACCATATAAGACTTAAGGGGTTTCCCAACTCATCGATTCAGTTGCCAGGTGTTGTTTTTAATAAAAATAGAATAAACACAGTATTTATTTTTCAACCCTCCTTAACAAGGATTATGTCATGAGGGATTATTATCTTGACACAATGGCTGAATGCCAAAAGTGTGATTCGCTTAGTAACATTCCTTTATGAGGAAATCACCCTTTTCGACCTTCAGTCATCGCGTGTATTTTCCCACCAGCAACTGTAACAATAATGAGTATGAAAAAATGTGTTTTTCAGAAACAGATATGGTGCGTATATGAAAAGCATGAAAATGTCAAATGTTCATTTTGAAAAAATGTCCATGATTGAACAGCCTTGCCTCGTTCAATGTGACCAGAGTTGGTGGTCTTCTTCATATTCCTCGTCCTCATCCTGACAGATCAGCAATTCAGCATCGGTTAGTACACTGTGGACACCAATGTCATCTTCAACATGAACGAAATCCTCGAAGGTTAGCTCACACGGTAAGCTAGAAATCCCCAACCCGAGGCTGGTGGAATCGACTTTGTTAATTTTCACTGTTCTGTTGGCTGTTCTACATTTTCTTTACAAACCCGCACTTTCTAAAACAGTTATAAAGTTGGCAGGGTTGACATTTTTCCAGGCCTTATCAATTATAGTTACAGGAGTCAAAACAGTTATGTCCGCCTCTTCACTTTTTTCACTGCTTTCCAGCACAAGTGATACAATTTTTCTGCGGTAGAGAGTTTTAAGAATTTCCTAAATAATAGGTTGCAATCTTACAAGCCATGTTGAAAGAGAATTTTTTTCAAACGACTGGTTTGTTTGTAGTTTGTTATTTGCAATAAAATTTCTGCAAAAACTTATACAACTAAGAAAGTTTTATTATTAATTTCTATCAGATGTTTTGATGATAAAATTATATGGAAAAAAAATTATAAAGGTACACATTTAACTTTGAGGTGTTCCATGGTAAATGGTGACTTATAATAAAATATGAATTTGAAATTAAAATATGAATAACAACATTTTGATAATGTAAGCTAATTGAAATTAGAAATTTTGTTTTAAAATACAAAAGAACCATCAAATTCCTCCCGCATCCAATCCTTGCAATCCAAAACCCTTTGAAGAATCCTTAATGCTCCTTACTATGTCACTAATAAAATCATTCATAAAGACCTCAATTTTATTGCAGATTTGCCCTGCAATAGATATACCTCCTTTAATTCCAAACTGCTTGTCCACACAAGCCCACTTGTTCCTAACCTTTCATCTGTATGTATTCCCGATAAGCCTGCGAGGTATCTGAAAAGATCACCATAGGACCTTCTAATTTAAAATAGTCGTGAAGGGCTACCAATGAGTAGTTCCTTCACAAATTATTCATGATTTTTTACACTTAATTCACATTTACTTTTTGTATGTATACAGTTGTAAATTTCAATTTAAAAAAATACCAAAGAACATTTATTTATTTTAATTTTAATGATATGGATAAACTAGATGGAATAATATGAGATTATTTACATTCGGATTTATGTTTGTTAATAGCAATCTTCATGAGCACTAATATCTATTTGGTTTCTTTTTTTCGTGATACTGCTCTAAATCCACATTCTCTAAATAAACGGGAAAGCAATCAACAGCTTCACACAGCGACCCATATTGCAGGATATAAAGTTGGTCAGAATTTGTGGTATCCTTGTTCAAACATTTGTTTCAGCTCCTCATTAGTAGGTAATGCAAAAAGTTGCTCCTGCATTAGTTTGGATTCATCTAATTTAGTGGATTTACTTGCAAAAGGGTCCAACAACCAATCGGGGATAACCAAGTGAAGAATGCCTTCAAAATTTTTGACTAAGATTAGGATGAAGAGCTGTTGTGTTGAAAATAAACAAGCAAATCTTCATCTCATTTTTGATAGATTGGAAAACAGAGAATTTTCCTTTCCCTAAATTTTGTTTGCATAAAAGATTTTTTTTTTTATATAACAAAGACCGATATTATACTCTTAGTTTTGATTAAATTTAATTGATCATCTTGTAAGTTCAATTAGGTTTCATTAAATTATAGAAGCTATGTCATTTTTTTAATTAATTAAGTTGAACCATATATTATTGGATTTAAATTGTTAATCCGGGTGGACCCTGTTAACCCTAACTCAGACTTAAGAGGGTAGGTGGCTGACGAGATATGGATGTCCTAACTTAGATTAGGATAGTGGATTGAGGGTTCCAAGAGCCCTCATCCATCTACAAAAATTCGTGGTGAAGCCAACAGCTTTGCACTAATATGCTTTATGCATTTGAAATAATATATATGGCAACACAATGGTGAGAACTCATATACTCACTGTAGAGGCCCATTCGGATGCGGAGAGGACCCAGTCAGCACCTAGTGTACACCACTGTACTGTTAAAGTACTACAAGTCATCGCTAATGGTGTCAACACTTATTAATCCTCTTCCAAACAAAAACGTTTATTATCTTCTGTAGCATTTCATTATCGGATTTATAATGGGAATCATCTTCTAAAATTCTAAGGAATCATATATTAGACGTAGGCCATGAGAGTCGTTAGTATTACCTTTTACTGTGTTTAAGTCCTCTAATTATTAATATGGAATATCTTTATCTCCTTTGTGATATGTTGTTAAAAATAAGTTCTAATTTTATAATAGAAAAAGTTATTGGCTTGTTAAAAATAAGTATCTAGACACATTCTTTACTTATTACTATTTTAAATTGTTACTATTTAAATATTTCTGTTTGTTTTTCATTTCCAGATTTTGTTACTGACAACTGTGGTTTGGAAATACTTTGTGATCTTTGTCTTGCTGACTACCTTGTTACCAAATGCAATGTCAAACAGTTAAATTTCAGGGTTAAATCCATCCCCTGGTATGTATCCGATGTCATGTCAAAAGATTTATATCAGACAATTGAAGCTGTTAAGTCAAGTCCAAATCCTATGTACCAAAAATTTGGAGAACGTTGGCAGAAATTTATAGATGAAGGTATCAACAAATAAATTTGTTTAGTTAGTAGTTGCATATAGCAGTAATTACGTATTTATCATCTTAAAATGATTGGCTTTTAAAAGAGATTGTTTTTCACCAAATCTAATTTTGATATGAAAGTTCTTGGGAAGAAATGTATTTCAGCTTAAAATAATTGAAGGGAAATATATAACTTCCAAATACAATCTTCTCCTTTATTTACTTATTTTGATGTTTTGGAAAAATATTTCCTCATCATCAGAACAGAACAGAAAGAAATTAAAAGAAAGAAGATAAGTATGAATTACTGTATTGTTTAAACTAGAAAAATTACTTTGCATTAGACTTTGTTTATAATCTGTTTCAGAGTATTAAATAATGCATGACTTTAACTTGTATCAGATACAAAAAGCATCACAAATAACAAGTATGCTGAAAATATGTTAAAACTTATCTCAAGCCTCGACCAAATGTTAAACTAATAAGAGAGTGCGAAATGAATTGTGTGAATTTAATTATGGCCAAGTTCCAAGGAATAGGCTTTTTATATGTTAAAAAAATACTAAGCGCAGGTTGGTTTTTGTGAAATAAAATTTTTCAACTTCTTTCTGGGATTCAGTCAATTTTTGTTTGAATCAAATTTCAATCCTTTTGGATCCAATGGTCTGCAAACAGTGTGGCAGAAAAATAATTAAGGGATGAAAATGAAACATTGAAGCCCCGCTATCAAACATTGAGAAGTTAATATTATAACCGGGCATGTATGAGTGCTAAAGGAATAAGTAAATTATATTTAATTTATCAAAATTTATTGGTAGATTAAGATTTCTTGAAAAATCAAACAACATAATCCAAAACTTTGCTGTGAACCTAGAATTAATGATCAGCAGCACCAGTTTAAAAGTCAAAATATTCGCAAATGCTCATGAAAACACCCAGATAGAATCACTGTTGTTCAAATTGATCCAACCTTCTTATTTGAAGACCTATAGAAGGGTGAATGTGGACTCAAACCCTACATTGTCCAATTTAAGAAATTAATTATTGCAGATTATTTAGCCTAGTCTAACCAGAGTGGAAGGTCAAGATTCAGAAAAAACACAGAGCCATGGAAATGTTTTCAAAATAAACTGCTATGAGAAAAAAGATCCACTATGGGACAAAAAAAAAAGATCCTTGACATAATAGTGATTAGGAGGATTTAACAGAGATAAAAGGATAAACCAGGGATTATTCATATTTCGATTGAACTATACTTACACTCTGATTGTTGTAACCTTCAAACTCACACTTTTAAAAATAAGCCAAAAGCATTTATATAGATTCCAAAATACAACGTTTTTCCTCTATCTTTATAAATAAGCGAGTTATGGCCTTATAAAATCCTCAATTGGCCGCCATTTTGAAACAAAATGATGGATGATAATGTTGTGTTCTGAGAATCATCCTGGGGTGACCTGTAACTTTGTTGCCAAATCTCAAGGAAATTGATCCAATAGTCTCAGAGAAAAGCCACGGACGGGGGATGGATGGATCTTTTTATTCGATATCTGGATTCTACGTATCTTGAAACATAAAACCTCAAATTTTGAGGGATGTTTAAAAAAAAAAAAGAAGTCTTGATCGATTGAAATAATAAATATAAAGAAAATAATGAACCAAAATCAATAGATAGAAAATTAAAAAAAAAAATTGAAACATAAACTAAGTGGTGGGTTAATTTTGTCCACCAGTGAATTTTTAATAGCTAGTGAAAAACTGAAACACAATTACAAGGAGCCAATCAAATTGCACCTAATATTCATTGGAAGGAATCCAGGAGGCAAAATTAAAATGAGACTTCTTGATGTGATATAGTGTTGTCTAGCGCACTAGGAGGTCTGATGGGGGCCTTAATTCTAATACAGTGATTTTATTTATTTATCATGTGCAAATTTGAGGTGAAAATTTAAACATAAAGTCTCACCCAAAAACTTGATTATGGATGTGATTCTCTTTCTGTCCAAGGATTTTCATATTTTTTTTATTCTATGAAACATATTACAATAGATTTTACCCGGCTATGGTGAAGCCAAAAGAAGGGTAATGTTAGTATGACCGTTAGTAGGTATATAACGAGTTGTTGAGTGAAAGGCTCGACTGATTTTCAAGTTTAATGGATCAAATTATTTCTTGTGATCCCATGAATGTTTTGAAACATTTTAAGTTCAAAACTAAAGAAATGTATTAAATCTGTTAAATCTGTCTGTTTGAGAGTATCTAACGATTTATTAAGCGAACTGCACCAAGCAACCGATTATAAAGTTTAATGGCTCAAAGTACCCACTGCATTCCTCTGAATGTTTTGGACCATAGAGAGCTCAAAATACTTAAAAAATATATCATTTTTAAGTTCATGATCATATGGTAAAAAAATCTGGTGCGGTGCGCGCATCACAAAACTTTCCCTTACCGTCCTATAATAATTATCTTTTTAATACAATTTTAAAGAGTTCACATAAACACTGCTTCTAATGAACTCAGCAGCATACACATCTTCTTCCACTTAAGTACAATAAAAAAGTTTTTTAAACAATTTTAGTACAACTATCCTGTACACTACCTATATATTTTAACTTTGTTAAGGAAACATTTTCTTTCCATTACATAATGTGAAAGTAGAAATTATTAAGTTAATTTCCACTTTTGTATTCTTAAATTACTTTATTACAGAGCGTATTGTTTACAACAGATTGGTGGATTGGTGGGAGGAGGTTCGGTCGCATCCGTCTCCTTTCAGATGCGCTTGGTTACCCATCTAGGGTCATGTGCTCCTCATAAAATACACTGTATCTTTGCTAATACTGGTCCGATTTTGATGATTCTTTTATTATTTTTTAGATAATTTAATTAACTTTCTAATAAAATATTCTTTTCATCATAACTTTTTTCTCTGCAATTCCTCGGTATTTTACTACGTAGATGAAAAGTTAAAGGCCTTTATGAAAATTTAGGCAAGTTTCATTAAAATCGTTAGAGCCCTTTTCGAGAAAATTGTAAACAAGTGTAAAATCGATGATATAATAGCTATTTCCGGTTAGTCCGATGCGCTGTATCTTTGCTAATACTGTTCCGATTTTGATGATTCTTTTGTTTTTTAGATAATTCAATTAACTTTCATACAATTCTACACATAATTTATCGTAAAATGCATACTTTTTATGCTATGCTCAAATAAAATATTCTTTTCATCATAACTTTTTTCCCTGCGATTCCTCGGTGATTTACTACATAAATGAAAAGTTAAAGACCTTTATGAAGAATAATTTGAGCAAGTTTCATCAAAATCGTTTGAGCCGTTTTCGAGAAAATTGTAAAAAATTGTAAAATCGATTATATAAAGTGGCACTTCCGGTTAGTCAATTTTGACGAAAATGTTGCTGTGTCAACATGCATGTGTCAACCTTAAATTCGTAATTTCAGTATCGTACGACTTTTCGTTTTTGAGCTAGACTGTTCACATACACACACACACAGACACACACACGGACCATTTTGCGAGAGACGGCCTTACCGGACCATCATGAAGAAGTTAAAGAGCAACTCTTCGAGATCACCCACGTGCCCGGTTGTTGTAGAGAAGATAGTGGCAACTCTTTTTCCAGAACAAGAAGAATTAATGCATTCAGGGTTGTGGCAGCCATTTGACGTACCATCCGTGACAGTTGAAGAACTCAAGGATGTCTGCACTAGCCTTCAGATATGAAAAGCACCAGGTTTGGATGGCATCCCAAATGTGGCACTAAAGGCGGCAATGGAGACTAGGTCAAATCTTTTTCAGGAAGTCTTCAGTTCTTGTTTAAGTGAAGGATCCTTTCCGCGGCCATGGAAAAGACAGCGCCTTGTGCTGATCCCGAAAGGCAAGGGAAACCCATCGGAGCCTTCAGCATATCGACCGATATGTCTGTTGGACACAGCTGGCAAGGCTTTGGAGAAAATTATAGCTGGTAGGATACAAGAGACCACAGAAGGTGTAGGGGGCCTAGCACAGACTCAGTTTGGCTTCCGGATAGCAAGATCAACTCTGGACGCAATCACTATGGTGGTAGAAACGGCTCGGAAGGCTATTGCGGGGAAGAGGTGGAGGAGAGGTGCGAAATGCTACTGCGCAGTTGTCACGCTTGATGTTAAAAACGCCTTTAACTCGGCTAGATGGAGCTGTATTCTGAATGCCCTGCAGGAAATGGGTGTCCCCACTTACTTGACGAGCATTATTCGAGATAGGATTTATTCAACAGAGGATGGGCCAAAAAGGTTTAAGGTGACTGGTGGAGTACTCCAGGGCTAAGTGCTTGGGCCACTACTTTGGAATGTCATGTACGATAGAATCCTCAGGCTTAGCCTGCCAGAGGGTGCCAAGACGGTGGACTTTGCCGACGACATCGCAGTGGTGATCGAGGCAAAATACAAAGATGAAGTGACCTTGAAGGCCAACCAGAGCATTTCATTGATCCGAGATTGGCTGGCATCAGTGGGGCTCTAGCTGGCAGACAGGAAAACAGAGGCCCTTCTTATTAGTAGTCGCAAAAGGAAGGAAGAAATATCCTTGAGAGTGGGTAGACAAGAAATTAGGTCCCAGTCTTCCCTGAGGTATCTTGGGGTTATAATCGATGAGAGGCTGCGGTTCAAGGAGCATATCCAACAAGCATGTGATAAAGCGGCTAGAGTGAGCACAGCGTTGGCCCGACTGATGCCCAACATAGGCAGACCCAGAAGTAGTCGGAGACTACTGGTAGCAAGTGTGGTCCCATTTACTCTGCTCTACGCAGCCGCGATATGGAGTCAGGCATTGGACATATTGGCCTACAGGAGACCAATGGTATCTGTCTACCGCCAGAGTGTTCTCAAAGTGATCAGCGCGTTCCGCACAGTTTCCTACGAAGCTGCATTTGTGGTGACCAGGATGCCGCCGATAGAGCTGGTCGCAGAAGAGAGGCAACGCTCATATAAGAGAGTTGAATGCATCTCCAGTACCGAGGAAAGGAAGCAGACGGCCGAGAGATGGCAACATAGCTGGGATACGACATTGAAAGGGAGGTGGATCCATAGGCTGATACCTCAAATCCAACCTTGGCTGGATAGAAAACATGGGGAAGTAGATTACTACCTAACACAGATGCTCACAGGACATGGCTGCTTCAGAGCCTACCAAGTGCGGTTCAAGCTGGACAATACTGCTGTATGTCCAAGGTGCCCAACAATAGATGAGACTGTAGAGCATGTATTCTTTAGCTGTCCCCGCTTTCAAGAAGAGAGGGGAGAATTTCTAGGAATCTGTGGCTCAGGACCCACAGTAGACAGCATCGTCAGCCTGATGCTGCTTTCATAGGAGTGTTGGATGGCAGGCCAGCGCCTAGGTAGAGGTCATCAAGAAGCTGAGGAAGGAGGAGAAGGAGAGGCGCGCCTAAATAGTGGCAGCCTAAAACAATGAGGCGGCACACAGCCAATCACCCTCCATGAAGTAATGCCTAACGGTGGTCCCGTGGAGGGTGGGAAAGAGGTGTAGGGAGGTGGTTTTAGTGGGCAGAAATCCCACACACGGATAGGTACGGGCCTATCCGTGTCTTTTGAAGATTTCCACCCACCCTCGTATAAAACTTGGTCATTTCGACAGGGGACCTTAAAACGTGTATTTCCGTCGAAAACTCGAATTCGAAAATTTTCACGATCGCAATACTTTCCCTTACTATATACTTTGTATATAGGTAAGGGAAAGTAATTATAAATAGGCAATGCTTAAAAAACTAAAAATGTTAAAATAAAATTTAATTCAATAAAAACGGAATAACTTAATGACTATGGAAATAACTTTTATATCTTTCCACCCTATTCGTCATAAGGGATGGAATGTACTTGCATATCTACTTAAGCGTATTGGTGGGCTGTTAGTAAAGTTGACACCCATGAATATTGAACCTCGGTGTAGTAGTCGGGTTTCTTCCACTATGCATTATGGCCCCTTGCAAGTACAATCCGTCCCATTCATCTGTGCAAGTCAATATACAGAAAGCTTGTTGCATCTGTGCATATAAACATACAGAAAGTAAATTAATGTATTGAGTAAAGAAGAGTCTTTATTTTCGTCTGGGTGTTGAAGGCACCAGACTACAACACCAATTTGTACTTTAAGTACTCAGAGCGAATTAATTTCTAAACTGACAAGTTTTTCTTAGCAGTTTTTCACAATGGCGAAAAACATACAAGAAGGAAACTAGGAATTTTTTATAAGAGGGACAATACATTAAATATTCCTGAAAATTAAAATTACTTAATTACTTTTTGCAAACCAAAATGATATTTCTATGGGTCTAAATATAAATAGTTGGGAGATTGCCAATTTCATGAGGTGTAGTTGACCGAATTAAAAATATTTTGTGGATGGACACAGAATTTGATGGTCTACAACTTATATTCTATGACTTTTTCTCTTATAATACTCATTTCCAAGCTGTAGACTCATATATATATATTTTTTTTCTGTTGGCACTGTAGACCATGCAGATCTTTGGTCACGCGATGTGGTCTTCTTACAGATATTTTATCGCTTACGGGAGCTAGACAGCCTGGAGGGGGTCACCCAACCTCATGTTGCTGCGAACCATGCAGCGACAGGCTGCCCATTGCTCCATAGCCAGACTCTTTGGGGCCAATTGGGCAGTGTCCTTCCCACCGACTCTCGGGTTCAAGGACAGTGACAAATTGGTCTAGACCCACGGATTATGGCTGTTCGGGGTCAGCAGGCGCACGAGGACCTATATTTCTTTTCCCAAAGCACACCGTCCATGGACCAAACTTCCGGGCGGCTATTTAACATCCTGGAAGACCACAACATGATTCACAATTTAAGTACACGGGATAGGATCATCACTCCTATGCCCAGTCTGCGTGAGTTGCCTCCAGTAGGCTGACGTGCATCACATACCCGGGGGAGAGGGGATAGGCGCAGGATGCATGGATTTTCTCCGGTAGGCAGTCACCCAAAACTGTGCGGTCACCCATCCAAGTACTAAACACGTTCGACGTTGCTTAACTTTGATTACCTATTGCAAGCCCCTTTGTTTGTGTGTGTGTGTGTGTGTATATATATAATATTATGTGGCATAATTGGAATACAATATTGGGCCTGTGGCTGTCAAGTTTTGAGGTCTCCTAAGCATTTACTCAAAATTTGAAGATGTGGCTGTGTGTTATAATGTTATTTATTAATTGTACTACTACTATAAATATTGTATTATTACTCTTTTTTATTTATTTATTATAATTTAATTTTAATAATGATGCAATTATATATATATATATATATATATATATATATATATATATATATATATATATATATATATATATATATGTATATATATATATATATATAGTATTATTTATTATCATGGTACAAAACATATAAAAAAACATAAAATTTGTTTACATATATCTAAAAAAATATTTTGTCCCTAGGTATTTGGAATGTAAAGGTTGATTTATATTGGTGTCTTGGTAAAGCCTATTCTGAAATGATCGATTCGGATCCTCAACTATACTATGAATTAAGCTGTTCCTCACTTATTATTTTCAAAGGTGACCTGAACTACAGGAAACTTCTTCAAGAAATCAATTGGGATCCAACTACCCCTTTTAGTAAGGCTATTGGAAAATTCCATCCTGCTCCTTTAGTCACTCTGAGAACTTGTAAGGCTGATCTCATTTGTGGCCTTGAAAAGGATCTTGCTAATGTAATGAATGCTAAGTATGATGACTGGCTTATTTCAGGCAATTTTGCTGTTGTTCAGGTGTATTCACCATCAAGTTTATATAATTTCTAATTGCATTTCAAGTACTGAAATACATTTAAAGCTCGATAAAATTAAATTTAATCTATTTGTACATAGTACTTTTTTTTTCATTTTTAATAAATTCAGATTTTACATTACTGATTTTTAAAATTTACCCATTATGAAAATTGTGTCCAAAATATTTTTTTATTTGACATTTTTAAATATAATCAAAAATAGATTGTGTGAATCTTTAAGCAATTTATCATATTACTAAAATTAAAGCAATTTTATAAATTATTTAATTTTAATTTGTCTTAACTATTTGATCAATGTTGCTTTGTAACATACCGCATTTTCGATGCAGAAATTCAATAACTTCATACTTGTGTCATTTTATGAAAAATGTCTTTGCCGAAATGTTCTCTCTCTGTAAGTTGAAATTACCATTTATAACCATTTCCCTTAAGAAATAAAATAATTGCTTATAAATCATCCTTGTTACTAATACATCATTCCCATCGATTCTTTTAAATGTTTTGGTTGGTTTTGCTGCGTCATTTAATTTTTAGAAAAATAAATGTAAATGCAACTCTGGGCTGAGAAGGAGATAACTAACCTAGCTAGATGATTTCAGTGTTTTCTTATATTAACACGTTCAGGGCGGAGCGACCCACTGGTGTGCCATTACATTTTGTTCTAGAGCGAGAGTGACCCACCGATGAATCACCTTACTTATCATACAAAAATGTTTCTCGTTTCATCAAAGCCTTTCAAAATGAATTCATTGATAAGGTATATTCTCAAGAGATCCTAATGGATCCGATGTTAGACTAGGATCACTCCTTCCAACCATTAAAATAAAATATTAATATTATTTTTATATATACTATTTTGTTTTTATTTCGGGCATTTTATATTAGATAAATGCTTTTTTGTTCTTTGCTTTCTTTGTTCTCTTTGCGTAAGATTTTGCTCATAAAACTTGAAAAGTAATTGGTTGATTTTGATGTGGTTTTCACTACCATTTAGACAATTTCTTCCGGAAGGTTTATATGCATTACATTTTTTCGAAATGCTCCCTTTAAGGAGAGAAATGGAGAAAAACTATTTTTTAAAAACAAGTAATTTTGTAACCATTGTCATGGTAAGTTCATACATGTGGAAGCAAGTTCACTACAAAAACATTTTAGCTGTACCCGCACGGCTTTGCCCATGAAAAGAATTGCGAGTTAAATACCCTTCCAAATTTCAAGTTTTTTATGTTTAACTTTTAAAAGATAGTGTGAGTAACAGAAGACAGAACTATTGTTCTAATCATTCCTAATAATCATTCATCATCATACTGTAAAGTTTGTACAAAACTCAAAACAACTTTTTAAAAAAAAGAAAAGATTAAAGTGTAACTTTTATTTTTAAAAGATTAATTGTATATCGCACATGAAATGAATGGGAAAGTAAACAAAAGTATTATAGCAAGCATAGATACACCGAGGAAACACATCATTTAATTCAATACCCTGTCTTTCTTGGCCGTGGCTATGTGGAATAAAAGGAAAGGAAGAAAAAAGATATTTTTTACTAAAAAAAACATTTTTTTATTGTAAAGCTAGTTTCACATATAGATAAGGAGAAGTAAAAATCTTTTTTAGTATTAATACTACATTACTTAGATCAACATTATATTAGTTTAAAAGAAATTTATATCAAATATTAAAAATCTTTGAGAACTGTTCACTGTTTTTTTTTTTTTCTCTGTAAAGAATATCGATATGAACATTTTTTTATTATTTTGGAATAAAGGAACAAATGAAAAAAACATAGTGCAAAAAAAAAAGTTGTAATAATGAATGTAAATGATTTTTTTTAAATAATAACTTGTGTAGTTAGTAGTAACATTCCTAACACATTTTAGGTATATTAGTTCTTTGTGAAAAGAAACTGGAGCCTTTTTTGTCAGCTTCTTTTTTTCCCGAGGCTTATAAAAATTTGTAACGATTTGTGCCACCAGTAGGTCGCTCACATTTGCTTCTGGACCAGAGCGGCTCTCGCTGAAAAACTGCATTGGGTCATTTTATTTTATTACATAAGATCAAAATACTTGTTTTTATTTTAAAAAAATAAAAAAGTCAATCCGGCGGATTTTATCAGACCTATCCAACTGTAGAGTTGAGACACGAGTTGGAAGCTCCATAATGATCTTGTTAATGTGTGACTCAGAAGTTTATTAAATTTCTAATTTTTTTTTGTTTTATGTTTGCTCATTTTCAGTTTAATTATTTAATTTTTTTTTTCTGTGCTCTGTAATTATTCTTGATTAAGAATCTATTCTTTTGTAAGTTTGTTTTATTTATAAAAAGTGAACCTACAAATGATTTCAAATCCCTTAAACAACATTTACCTCATTCAAGAAATAATTGAAGTCTGGATTAAAAATTAAAGAATAAAAAAAAACAACGTATAGAGAAGCCATGGTGGTGGAGTGTGGAGAGGCAGCACCTCAGCATTCTGGTGTCAGAAACGACACCAGTTCGAATCCGCGGTCAGAGGGTTGACTTTTATTGTGTGACCTGCACACAGAATAATTCTTGATCTACTCACTCTAGCTGGAATAAGTTGGTAGCCTGTAGGATAACCCATTTTTCCTGTTATAATGGGAGTATATAAGGATATTAAACAATTAAATACTTATAGAACATAAAACATTATTGTCTTAATAACAATTGAATACTAGACATAAATAACAGGCTGTACCAAAAAAAAAAGAAGAATTTTGACAAGAAAAGCAAACTAAATGCCACTGCTAACTTTTTTTAGTCCAGTTGTCTTGGCAAAAGTCGTGTTAATGATCAAAGAAAACTAATTTTTTTTTAATTTGATACAGCCTGTTATTTATGTCTACTCTTCAATTGTTATTTAGACTATAATGTTTTATGTTCTATAAGTATTTGACTGTTTAATGTTCTTACGTACACCAATTAGGACAGAAAAACCTGGTGAGCCAGCCAGAGTAAGCCACACAATAAAAGTCAACCCTCTGAGTGCGGATTCGAACTGGTGCCGTTTCTGACACCAGAATGCTGAGGTGCCTCTTTATACGTTTTTTTTTTTATTCCTTAATTTTTAATCCAGACTGATTATTTCTTGAATGATGTAAATGTTGTTTACAAGTTTTGAAACCATTTGTAGGTTCACTTTTTATAAACAATACAAACTTACAAAAGATTAAATCTTGGCACACAAGTGCATCTCCTTAACCTTTATATTGTTGATTTCTGGGTAGTATTGAGGTTCTATATTTTTATGAGCATATGTTTCAAAATCATAACCATTTTCTTAAACTATTATCACATCATGTACATTATTTCTGTTGGAAATATCCAGGAGAAATTTTTAACCAATTAAAAAAAGCAAGTAACTGTTTGAAGGAGAATTTTAGTTAGAGTGGGTGAATGTAGCTAAAATTATTGTAGATGCTATCAGTATATTTATTTAAATTAATTAAAAACCAAAATATTTATGAGTCTATTTGCACAATAACACATTTAAGACGGTCTTAAATATTCAAATTCAATTTAATATACTGTGATGTACCAAATAAAAAACATTGGTTTCGAATCGAGTAAAGGTAATCAGGTCATTGAGCTAGGAAGAGGAATGGAGTCATGTTCCTGGTTAGTTGAACTCTGCAGATTTATTGAGTAGAGGATGTGGTCCACAAGAATTAGTCCGGCTGAAATGGTGGGAGGGCCCAGATTGGCTAAAACTACTCTTAGATAGCCATTAGGTATTGTTACAACAGATGAGGCTGAAGTAGCTATAGAACGCAGGAAGACAATTTTCCTTGAGGTAACTTGGATGGATGTTGAGGAATTTATAGGGGTAACACTAGTGCCTATGTTATATCATAAATAATTTAAAATGTTATATTACCATTCCGTTATATACCGTTCATATGTTGAGTTTCTTTATTATTAGCTGAATACAATAAAATACTTTTATAGTATTTTATTTTTTATTCTTTTACCAAAAATTAATATCTGAAAAAATTTCTTTATTTTTTTTTTTTTTAGCTTAATTTCTTTATTCATATCTGTCAAAAATGTCTTATCAAAGTAGAAATAAATTACGGAAATAGGTTATAGAACAACTAGTAAAATTTTAATGGGAAGGATGAGAGTGCCAGACGGTATTGGTGGATCTACGCTTTGAATCCTGATTTTTAGGCCGAATTTGGGTGTTATGTTAAAAATAACCAGTGAAATACTAGGTTGTTACATAAGTCTTTGTGCATAGTATAAGTATTATTTAAATTTCAGTATAAAATCTACACATTAAAATTATTCTTCAAAATCATTGTCAATTACTTGAACCCATCTTTCTACCAGAAGTTGAATTTGGTTGGTTGGCCTTGGTTTTCAAGGCGGAAAACAACTCTAAAACTGATTTGATATTCCTGTGGTTTTTGAAGTACCAGCCTTTCAAAAAATGCGCCATTGACTATAAAAGACCATAGCCAAACAGTGGGATGTCAGGGTTGTAAGGAGGGTGAAATGAAATGATAACACCCTCCATTTCTCAGAATCTTTCTTTGATTAAGAGTGTATGATGGACAGGAGCTTTGTCTTGCTGAAACATTGCCTTAATATGATTGACTGAAGCAGGGAACTCCTTCTTTAAAACTCTAAATGCTCTTTTGAGTTGTTCACAGTATAGCTAAACCTCAGTAGCCCTGCCCTCTGGAACCAGATCAAAGTGCAAAATATCCTCATTATTCCATCTCACACAAAGCATTACTTTGAAGGCTGTTGTTCCCAGAATTGAACCTCCTGATCCAACAATGGGTAATAATCGAGGACAGTCATGTCTTTATCTATGGGGCAAAGCCTCACTCAGGTTATAAAAGGCACCAGTCTCACCCGTTACCAGTTGCGCCCACCATTCTTCTCCTTTCCTCTGCTTTTTGAAAAAACTGTGTCTCTCCACCATCACCAACTTCCTGTCCTCAGCTTCTGGCAATTCTTCGAATGTAATGTCTCTTTAATTTTTTGAAAATTGCGCGAATCCCCTCTATCGTCAACAGGAAATTTCCCAATAAAAGTCAACAGTTTTATAACATTATTTTAGGTGATAGGTATATTTCTAACTAAATATCATTGACTCATTGTATGGACCAAATTAAGGCCAAAAATAAAAAAACCTAAACAAATATTTTTTACATAACCTAAAAATAAAATTTCATTCCAAATATGCCGCTCTCTAAATTTTACCATCCAGGGTACAACGCTCTTTGCCACTCTCTCCTTCCCTAGTTTCGGCTTTACGTATCATAGATATATCATATTTGGAAACTCAATAGTTAAATTATTTACAGACTTGCTAAAGAATAGACTAACACAATGTGAAGAAACTAATAACATTGTAAAGAAATCTCATCCAGAGTTCAGGAAACATTACTCAACCATAGACAATATTTTTAACTAACATAGTATAATTAAATTGAATTTGCAGAAGAAAAAGAATAAGAAATATGTTTTTCCTAGATTTCTTATGTACTTATCGCACACAGTGTAGAATAAAGGTACAATTCAAAAATTGAAATTGTTGTGAAATCAGATTCAAACTTTTTGCTCTACACTTTTGAATACCTCCTCATTAAATCAAACTGAATATTCATAAGACCTTCATTTATTCTTTCCTACATTTATTACTCGATGGTCAGAATAAAGAAAAGTAAAATAACAATTATAAAAAGCAAAAATCAATTAACTCAAAGATTTGATTGCCTGATTCAATGGTTTACGTCGTGTAAAATATTTTTTTTAAAGTCGTTCAAAACATTAAGTATAATTAAAATAATTATTCAATAAATTATAGGAACAACACAGTCTTTTTCATTATTGCAGCATGTGAGAATCATAGAACAAGATCCCTGGACCTTACTGTGTATAAAACACAAAATTAATTGGTAATATCTTCTTTATCACAAATTTAATTATTTTGTACTATTCTCTTAAAACTGGTTTTAAAAAAGCAACTTATCCTCTCATATCTAATAATTATTTAAAAGCCAAAGATATTTTTCAACTTAACTCCACTGTTTACATTTTTATTCAAAAATTTAAATGGCAGCTTCGCCGACCATCCACTCTCCTAAAATGTTCAACTTATTCACAGTAGTACTTTATTATGATACTATTTACATTTGTTTATATTCTACCATCTACTTCTCCGACTTAACTCATTTCCTCTATCCACTCGTTTAGGATATTAATAGTTTAATTCCCAAGTTTGTATTCAATCATTACTATGCTCATCGTACGCTGCTATGCTAAGGCTCTCATGTCGTAGATTTAAGTTTCCATTATTTACAGTATTTATTTACAATAATATTTACAGGGCCTTTAGTCTCAGGTTGTCCTGGGGCTATTAACCTGGTCCAGGGGACATCAGAGTCACCTCTGAGCTCACCATAACAGAGTGGTGTGGTGTGTTTTTTTTTTCTCCTATTTAAAATTCTAAAAACATTAAAATTTGAAATGTTTTAAGGCCGCTTTACACGAGTAAGTTTTTTAAACAAAACTTTTATCAAATTAAGTTTGATAAAAAAATGTACAGGTGTAAATGGACTTTGATAAGTTTTTATATCAAAAAAGTGCCACTTGTTGGACTTTTTTTATGAAATATCGTTAGCAGCGCCCCTAATGTGCATTGTTGTAACTCGCTCAGTTAAAATGATAACACCTGCTCCTATATGAGGGTCACGATAAAATTTTTGATCAAAAATCTCCAACGTGTTGGAAATGTTGAACAATTTTATCAAATAGGGGCGCTAGTGTTCAACTGACCGTACCATAACCTATTTCTTTTTTTAATTTAAAAATATTTACAAGACTTATCACATTAGTACACTTTTTTGCCCTAACACTTATAAAAAAGTGTACAAGTTATTTAATTAGAATTTATAAGCATTTAGTTGGAAGCTATAATAATTTCACCGATTTCTTTTTCACATTTTTCGGCATTGGAGGGGTTGAAACTGTTTGTTATTAACTATATTTCTGTTTACAAAATTTAAATTTCGGTTAACACACATTGAAGAGCAACAAATTTCCATCAAAATGCATAGCTGTTAGTGTTATCTTTTTTTTATTTTAATATGTTGTTAGCTGAGGAACCATTTATCAACTTGGACTAGCTTAATTTTATTTTTTATTTTTCAATTTCATTGTAAATCCTGCCCGGACAAATTTTTTTAGACTTCAGGGCCTGTTGTACCAGTCTTGGCTTTAACTAAATAATAAGTTCAACTTAATTCGTTTATAAACTACATTAAATAGTTAAGCTGGGATTTCTCCAGTAACTGTTGGTGTAGCTCTCTGGCGTTTTTCTCCATTAAATTGATTGAAATCATAGCCTTTAAAAATATTATCAGGAAAAGGTGGGACATATTATGCCATTTTATAAAATTGCCTACAATAATTTTCAATGTTTTTTTTTTTTTTATTTCATACCTATATTATTACTACAATCTGTATTTTCAATATAATCTTTTGACAATGGAGTTATGATTGTTTGTGTTGATTTTGAGTGTGAATATTCCTATTATCTATTTTTGATTGTTGTACCAAAATTCATTGACAAGTTCTCCTCTCTTGATAGGATAGAAGTTCTCTTTAACTATACTAAACACTTCTATTTTTATTGCTATTAAAAATCAGGACTCAACAAAAAAACTGTGCACTTTTATTTTGAAAAAGTTCTTGTTATATATATTTTGAAAGAGTTTATGGAAGAACTTTATTGAGGAACCTTTATATAAATAATAAAACTTCATCCAAGAAGTCTTAGATTAGAAAGATTATATTCAAGTTCTAACTTTTATCAAAAACTTCTGATGATTTAAGTTCTTAAGAAAATTTTTATCATAAAACTATTTTATGTTAAATACTTTAAGCTGTATACTTTTTGGAAAAGTTCAGTAACTGTTTCATATCCTGTTAAAAATTGTTTTCCTATTATTTTCTTGGCTCGGTGAATATTTTGTTTGCAATGTTGATTATTTATTTTATTTTAGGGTGATATCAGTAAAAAATCAACAATTTATTGCTACATTTTTCCTATTTTGTCTATTTTTTTAGTAAATTTCTCAAGGATAACTCAAAATAAAATTATCATGACAATAAAATACCAACACATTTATTTTAAATTACAATTATGAATTCACATATATACATATTATTAAATTACCAAATTTAGGCAACCTATTTTGTAACCAATTTCCAGTTAACACAGTTTTTAACAAAATTCAACAAAAATAATAGACCTAGGAATCAAACACAATGTTTGTTAACAAGATAAAAACCAAAATAAAATACATATACAAATTCACAAAATTGTCAATTGAGTGTAGGTAGCAAAGTACAAAAAAAAAAATAAATTCTTCAGGCGTTAGCTTTTCTTATTGCAGGAAAATTTTGTGTAAGGTTTAAAATGTTTGTTTTAAAACTGTTTTTCTGTTTGTTCAAGCAGTAATGAGTGTATATGATAGTGAAAGAATGTTGTTTAGCAGAAAAAAAGTTTATAAGCATTAACACTATAAATAAACAGTAAGCGTGAAAAAAAATTCCCGATTCGTTTAAAATCTTCTTACAGCACCCTTATCACAAATGAGGGTGCTGTTGAGCTTCATAACTGCTGTAATTGTATGTAGTTGTTGGTACATATAACTCAATGAATATTGTTTTATTTCATTTTTTTTTTAAGGCCAAACTATAGTTTACTAAGGAATTATTTTCCATTCATCCTCTGTTTGGGGCAACTAAAAAAAAAAAAAATTAAATTGGCAAAAGAGATCTTCCATTTAATTCTTGTTTTGTTAATTTCACAATAATGCTTACCTTCTGGGGAAGTGCCTCCATCATCAGAACATAATTCTAAAATTGAAACAATAAACTACACCAAACAGTATAAATGCAGAAAATAAGTTAGTAAGTCAAATAATGGCTCTCTTGACTTATGTGTATTGTGATCATCGCTCTATTACCCATAAAGATTTAAGGCTGTGAATTAGCAACTTCTTGGGAAGGCTTGGGAGGACCATTTAAGAACACATAGTTTAGGAGGACCATTTTTAGAATTACCAGCTTATTGCCTGTGACCATAGATATAACATTTTTAAAATACATCTGAATTATATATTGTTGTCAAAAGTTATAAAATTGATATCCAGTCAAATAAAAAAAAAAAAACCAATGCCAAAGTATGGCTTGTATGGTTCTATTCTTTCATGGAACACTCTATTTGGACTTTATTATATTTAAGTATCTTGCATAATATTTAACATATCAGTGCTGTTTTGGTAGAAGAATACAAGCCATTTTTTGAAATATTTTAAGATGAATGCTCGTCTGGGGAGGAGGTGGTGGTGGTGGGCCACCTTCCCTTATTCATATAGTTATAAAATGTATACATATAGTACATATATCAAAATAAAAATAATAGTAGCTTTGTTGAGGATATAGGTCCTTTAAATATCCTTAATTCAAAACTAGCCTGTTTTAATATTGGTACAAGCTTCGATAGATCCTGGCAAGTTATTAAATCGAAACGGACTATATTTGCGAGCAGAGAGACATATAACTAAAATTTATGCATATATTGTAACGTTCTAAAAATAATACTAGCTTTGATGAAGATAGAGGTCCTGTAAAGGTCGTTATTTAAAAAATAGTCGATTTTAACATAGATGCAGGTTTTGATAGATCCTGTCTGTTATTAAATCGGAACGAACTGCATTAGCGAGTAGAAAGACATATAACTAAAATTCAAACATATATTGTAACGTTCAAAACATAATACTAGCTTTGATGAGGATAGAGGTCATTTAAAGGTCCTTATTTCAAAAATAGTCGGATTTAACATTGATGCAGGCTTAGGGATAATATATAAACAATGGCGTGAGCCGACTAATACGCGCCTTTTACGAGGCCAAATGTTTGCCCGATGTTTTTCTAAACGTTCGCTTTCTTCTGGTAAATTATTACCGAAATATAAACGATTTTTACGTTTCCAACTGATGATAATCACGATTACCTCTACTTTTCCAGAAAATTAACCACAAAAATTAGAAATTAGGAAAATAATTAAAATAATAATGTTTAAATTGAGGAAACGAATGAAAAGTTAAAACAGTAAAGACAAAAATGAACACCACTTTATTTATTAACAGTTTGAAATAAATACAATTTTATGTTCCCCATCACGATAATCACCTTATCCTGTACTTTTCCAGATTATTAATCACAATTACTAAAAATTACGAATCTAGGAATTTAATTTATTAAATTAATTATTTTATTTAATTTATAATGAGTAAATAGGGGAAATTAATGAAAAATTAAAACGGTAAAGACCAATATAATAATTCAAGAACAAAGATTAATAAATAAAATGATAAAGATAAAAGATAAATAAACTCGGTAGATTCCAAGTACTTTAATTGAATTGTGTGAATTATAGAGAACATGTTTAACTTCTTATTATAATAATTGAACAGCTCAATGGAAGAACATGTTAAATTATAAAAATTTGAATCTGAGAAAAATTGGATATGAAGTCGATTATGGTGGGGAGGCGCGGATTTTTCAAAAAATATGGGAAAGGAGAAGGAATGGCATCTGCTAACGGGTGGGACAGGCGCCTTTCCTAACTAAGTTTATTAACCTGTAAATAAACTAAACAGTGTTGATGAGTAGGACCACGCCCACTTCTTATCAGATGTGACGATTCTCGACTATTGCCCGTTGTTTTTTGGACAATGCATATAAGGTTATATTTTGTTCTTTTTAATGAAGTGTACTTTCAGAAAAAAAAAAATAAGTCAATTTTAATTAAAAACATTCATTATACTGCACAACTACAACAGAAAATGATATAAATTTAAGTATTCAATTGCAAAACAACTTTAAACAGTTAACTACATAGTAAATTTCATGTTTTATGATGTAAAAAAAAATATGATTATATAGTGTTTGGTAGAGCTCATTGTTAAAATTTCAGAAATATGTTTTGAAACTTTTACTTTGCTGTAAATTAAAACTTACCTTTACATAGCCACATTTTTTTAAATTTCTATAAATACTCCTGCAAACCTCAGGAATAATTTTGAAAATAGTGCTGTCATGGATCCTAGTTGAATGCATTAGGGACTTGAAAGATTCTCCTGTCGCCAAGAATCTAAGAGTAAGATTGAGTCTGAAATATATGAAACACAGTACTACATAATACAAATATGATGAACAGTAAATATATTAATATGTATGTGGCTAATATATTACAAATATGTTGAACAGTAAATATATTAATATGTATGTGGCTAATATATTACCTTTCTTTAGAAGAGATAGCTTCACGCATGTGGGTATTGGTTCTTGATATAAACAAATCCTTAAAGCTCATAAAAATTCCTTGCATTCATCCTTAAATAATTTCTAAATGACAACCAATCTTCCTCCCTTAGCTCGTTTTGAACCATACTTAATACTCCTTGCCCTTCTTGACGCCGTGAGATCCAGCTTTTGGTCCAAACCGAACGAGATCTCTTTTTTTTTTTGGCCTATTAGCCTCCTCTAAATAAATTAAACCACCTGCAAGAGCCGCTGCTCCTCCAGCCATCAGCAAAGCCCTTCTCTGCTCCATTTTGACAACTTAGAATACAAATTTAAATTCGTCAACTTAATGTAAGTAACCTAACCACAAGCAACGTATCAAAACAAGCGTTATTTTCTTGGCAAACCTAGCGGATTAATTTGAAACATAACATTTTGTTCTGAAATATATGCATATATTTCAGAAAAATCTTTGAAAAACCATCAATTTTTTATAATCTAAAGAATTTAAAATAAATTGCGAATATTTTTGTGCGTTACTGTACATTAACTTCCCTATATGTCTGAAAATTGCAATTTCTTGATCAAAAACTTACGTAATGGTCTTCCCCTACTTGCTCAAAATGGAACTAATAACTACAATTTATTGATAAAAACTTTGATTAAAAAACTTACTCGTGTAAAGCGGCCTTTAGAATTTAATCTCATCTTCAGTAATAGACATTTTTCTCAAAACAACATTTAGAGTTTTATTTTTTTCCTGAGAAAAGGTATTATATTCGATTTTTCGTAATATTTGGTGATCCTTCTATACTCTTCCATTGACGATGCCATTATGTTTGTGTTATTACTAGCTAGTTTTGTTGTAAATGGACTTAGATATAATGAATTTAGCTGTTTAACAGGAGTTGATAATTATTTGCAGTATGTATGAATATTGGAGGTATTTAGTTGTAACAGGCTTGATATTATTAATATCACAATCTTGGATAGTGTTTTGCTCAGAAGAAGACGGATTATTAGTAGTAAGATCGGTTTTACTTAGTACTTGGAATCTATTTCTTACCTTTATCGGTGATATTTCATAGTAATATTTTCCCACCTTTTTAACTGTATACTGGTTTTGAGGAGAGCCCTCGTAATTCCTTTTTTTTTTTTTTTTTTTAAGAACTCGACTGTTCTATAAATTGGTCTTCATCAAGTTGGCAATTGTGAGGAATAAGAGATCAAACACCTAACTCTTCACTCGTTTTCATTAATTAAAATCGGGAATTTAAATAAAATAAAACAAAAAATACATTTAAAAAGTTAAGAGTTCACCTCACTACACAGTACAATCGTACTTTTGGCACTCTATGAAAGTCAGAGGCCAACTGTTAAAATTATTAATGCTGTCGACTTCCGCTCACTACGTTCGTCCAAGATATAAAAAAAAACACCAACAGATCCTTTTCAGTTGAGGTTGGGCCCATACCCTAATTTAAATTATTGCCACACCTTCCCCAGGCGACTGGAAGTCGACAGCACTAATAATTTTAAATAATATCTAATTAAAGCGGTAATAATTTTAATAACTCCAATGAATACGAATTTTAGAATTGAATAGGAATCAATTAGTTAGCATAAATGGCGCTAGAGAGTGATAGTGCGACGACCTTCCGATAATTTCAGCCCTAGCCAATGATAACGCGCCCTGATTGTAAAATTGTATCCTAATCTCCTTTCGATTAATATAGAAAGAGACTTATTTTAAAACGGACAAAAATAATTATAGATGAAGTATTCTGGATTGGTTAAGAACTTGCCAAAAACTGTTAGGTTAGATTACTTGATTTAAATTGTAAATAATTCATACAGACCATTTTTTCGTTTGATTATAAAACTACTATAGTAGTGAAAGGCAACTTTTTTCATTGTATTTGCTTAGCTTGTATTAGCGTCTTTCCTAATTATTTTATTTTTTATAAAGTTAAGGTTAGTCGGGATAAGTGCAGATATGGAGATTCATTTTAAATCTATTTTGTTGGAAGATCGGTCATTTATGGAAATTTTAAGTAAACAGGAAGTAAATAATAAAATCCCCATAGATGGCAGCTCTCCCAACAAAATAGATTAAAAATAAATCCCCATATATGCACTTACCCCGACATACCTTATTGCAGTAGCCTTTAGATGATGGCTAAGCATTGGTGAAGTTGCTAAATCAGAAAATAATTCTCACTCTAACTTTCCAGTAATAAACCATTTGTTGTTTATTACTATTTTTTCTACTCTGTTCCAAGTTTAGATACAATAAAATAATATAAAAATGTATTTGTAAGCAAACTGCAACAGAAAAGCTCAATATTTGATGAAGATCTTCCATTTACTCAAATACTTTTTAAGTAACAAAATAGCGGATAATGTGGTTTTCAAAAATTTTCCGGAGGACTACCACTTGTTAAGAGGAGACCCATTTTAGTCTCTAACCGAGGACCTCCAAAGAAGCCAGACCAGGCCTGAATAAATTATTATTACATTCGGAACTCAAATTAGAGTATAGAATTCCAAAAAAATAGTTCATACAAGAGGTACTTGTCCTTGGAATATAGCTGAAGAAGTAAAAGTGTCTCTTTACGTGCTGGTCGATTTAAAAATTTCTTTCACATGGCACATTTTTATTGCACAAATTGCAAAAAGATGGTTTTTCCAGGAAAAAAACTCTCTGTTGAATTCAATGGGTCCCAACTGCTTAACATGGAACTAAATTATGCTCTTGCTATGGGCATTTTGGTTTATGTAAGAAAATTAAAACGTAATTAATTTAAACTAATACGCAAAACGGAAGCAATGCACTGACTGGCAGAATAGATTATAAAATTCCAACGGAGAAGTGCAAGATGATGTTTTTTACTTTGTTGATTACAGAAAGTACTCGTAAGTTAGGGTTCTAGAAAAGTTATGAAAATTAAGATGCTAAAAGTTATTTTATATGAATACCTAACTATACATTTTTGATCTTTTAAATTTTTGTTTGTTTTGAAATTCCAATAATATGCTATAAATTATTTTAAACTACAGGTACACGTTTAATGCCCGTTGTGATCAGAACCACAACGATACAAATTTGAAGTTTTTGTCTGTGAACATTTTTCTTTACTATGATTACGATCGTAGATTATTTTTATTCATCGTAGTTGGTGTTCATCTATCTTATAATTGATACATTTGAAAATAATTAAAAAACAAACCATTTATCCCGCATTGAACGTGGATCAAAAAATAGTTTAATACAACTTTACAAGAGGGGCGCGTTATCACTGGTACTCCCGATCTTACCCAAAGGTCGCCGGACTAGCCCACTCTAGCGCCATTTGTGCTAACTGCATTGCATTCAATTGTAACATTCGCATTCTTTGCAATTATTAAAATTATTACTGCCTTAATTACATATTATTTAATATATGTCGCGGTGTCGACTTCCGGTGATCTGTGGAAGTTGTAGTAATAATTTAAAGGTGTGATAATTTAAATACGGTAAGGACCCGACCTCAACTGAAAAGGAACTTTTGGGATTGAGCGAGCGTAGCGAGCAGAAGTCGTCTGCTGTGATCTATTTAAAGCAGTAATAATTGATATTACGGTAAGACCCCGACCTCAGCTGAAAAGGATCCGCTGCTATTTTGTTTATTTCTTGGACAAACGTAATAAGGTAAGTCGACAGCACTAATAATTTTAAATGATATATAATTAAAGCAGTAATAATTTTAATAATTCCAATGAACACGAATGTCACAATTGAATGCAAAGCAGTTAGTTAACACAAATGGCGCTAGAATATGCTAGTCCGGCGACCTTCGGGTAAGATCGGGAGGAACAAATGATAACGCGTCCCTCTTGTAAAGTTGTACCCAAAAATACGCAGTAACCCATCAAATATGCACAATAAAATTTAATATATCTTCGCCAATTGTATTGATTTGTTAAGATATCGATGATTTTGGTTGAAAAACGTGGCAGGAATAATATGCATTTGCTCTTTAGTCTATGACTAAGGTCTTTAGTCATCATTGTATCTCAAAAATGAAAATGCCTATGAAGTTGAAATATTTATCCCCTTATGCTCTAGATGTGCAATAAGGCTGGATTTCAAAAAAATCATAATCTAAGTGATTGAAAAAAGATATTTCTAAAGCCTAAAGAAAAATTAGTTTTTCGAATTACACAAAAACTATAGGTACTCATTTGAAAGATAGTTAAATTCTCTACAAAACAAAATAATCCAAACCGAGCCAGTATTAGCAATAATACTAGATGTGTAAAAACAATATATAAAAGCAAAATGGACATTGTATCTATGTATTTAGGGCAGTTTTCAATGGAAACCGTTTCAATTTGTATCTGTTTTGTTTTTTAAATAATGCGGAAACTATATATTTCACATGCGCACACAGATGCTCATTTAAAAGGAAGATGTTCAGCGTGATAATGTATCTGGGCATTCAAATTGAGAAAGCTATCTTCTGCAGCGTTATCATATATTAATATTATCGATATCTGTTTTATGTCGGGATATGTTTGAGTTTTTTATAACTATTATGTTTAACTTGTTCAGCTTACAATGAAATAATTAATACAGTTGATTTGAGTTAACAAACATGATGGAAGCGGTAAAAGTTAATTGTAATAAGTGAATCAATTAATAAATTCTTTGCAGTTCAAGTAAAGTGAAGGAAAGTGGTAATGCAGCTTACAAACAACTCACCAGAACCGTATGAATTTACCTGGGGCATCACCAGATGGATCAACGATTTGATCAATATTGTATATTATGCGGTGCGAAAACAGAAGTGGAGCAGGTAATTTATTATATGGAGTCGAGGGCTGAAGACATTTTTTCATCTTTCACTCTTACAACTACCCAACAATTAGATTATAGTGAGGTTTGCAAACAGTTTAAAACTAAATATTATATCAAAGAAGGGCCAAATTTGACGGCAGATTTCTAATCGAAAATGAACCAATTGAGGAGTTCATGACTGATTTGTACACTCTCTCAGAAAAATGTAACCATGGTACTCTACATGACACGAAAAGCGACAAGCTTGTTCAAGACTACAAGCAAATGCTGGAAAAAGCAAAATCAAAGGTTCGACAGTTTGAAGATTTGAAAAAAACAGAAGGCCTTATTGGAGGAAAAAACAGGTCTTTAAGTCTTTTAAGTCATAGAGAAAGTCGAGAGGCGTCGTCACAATCAAAATAGTGGAAAATGTTCACGGTTTGGGGAATCCCTCTATAATCCAAAGTTCAAATGTCCCGCTAAAGACACGAAATGTGTGAAATGTAATTTTATGGGTCACCTTCTGTCCCGGTCCGACCGAAAAAAATCACCTTAAGGTGATTCACAGAGGCAGTACGAGTCAGAGGGTTAAAACGTCCGACAGGTTCATGCATATGCACAGCGATGGGGACTCCTGTAGGGATGATTTGATATGAGCTATCCATGATGCCAGAGGGCAAGATGAAAATAAATGGAATCTAGAAATGTCCGTAAATTATTTATTGTTTTATTTTCTACACAACCCTGCCTGTAATGCAAAAATCTTCCACTCCTGGGTACTCTTGTCTGGTGCCTCATAGGCAGTGCAGGCTGTGACGATTTGTTCGGCGGTTTCCGGTATAGCACAATTAGGGCTCTATTGAAAAGCTTTGCTCTGAAACCCCCATACTCCGTGATAATCTGCGAGACCCAGTAGTCCATGTCAATTCTAGTCGCCATCCGACGGTGAGAAAGTGCATCCTCAAGGTAGCCCCTTTTGGAGTAGTCAACCACCGCCTGTTCCATTCTTCTACTCTATCCTTCCGGAGGATTCTCTTCCAACTGCTAGGGTCTGTACTGATCCTCACTGTCTGTACTGATCTCAGTGGGGGTGGCGCTGGGGTCAGTGTAGTAAATAGTGGATTTGCTAGATAAATCAGCGAGTCCAGGAATTTGATATGCCTCCTTCTTATAAATTCCGTGATCGTTGGTAGATCTAACAGGGTGTGTATTTCCGGAGCCTTTTTCTTCTTCCACGCCGTTGTCCTTACCATCTTCCGGAGCATCGAGTCTTGAAACGCCTGGAGGAGACGTTGCGTGCCCCCGGTGAGATGTGTGAACAATGGAGCCCCTTATATGGTTATATGATCTTGTACACTTGCAATTTGAGACAGAGTGAAAGCGCTGGCTAAGTCAGTAGGTGGTGAAGACGGTAAGATCTTCTCCTGATCGTCCTGGTCTTTTGATATAGATGGGTACTAAGCTTGAGTTGCCGATCAAGCTTCATACCCAGGTATACTATGGAGTTAGAAGGCGAGATGACGATGTCTGCCACCTGGGGAGTCCTCGGCAGTGTTGATTTCTTGCCCTTTTGGTGCGAGAACACTACACAATCCGTTTTTGCTGGATTGACCTGTTCGCTGAGGTTTTTCAGCTGTTGAACTATCTCTTTACTGGTGCTGCAGATGGCTATATCATCTGCATATGCAGTGACCTACGTTATTCTGTAGTTTTTGACAACTACGTCAGCAGTATATATTGAAAACAGCACTGGAGAGAGGACTGCTCCTTGCAGCACTCCACACTTCAGTGAGATGGTCCGGGATTGCTCATCACAAACTCGCACAGAGATGGTCCTGTTGCCGAGAAAGGAGACAATGACATTGTAGAGCTGTTCCGGGCACTCGAGGTCTAAGAGTTTACGGCATAGAATACCGTGAGACATTGAGTCGAATACCTTTGTACAGTCGATGGAGATCATAGCCGTTGCCGTGTTCCGATTGAAGCTGGTGTTCACCTCAGTTTGTAGCTTCATAAGATGATGTTCCGTACTGAGGTGCTCTAGAAAACCGGTCTGTTCGTAAGAAATTACGGAGTTTTCATCACAGAATTCTCTAAGGTAATTCATGATGATCTTTTCGTATACCTTACCGAGGTGCGGCAACAGGCTGATTGGTCTGTAGTGATCTGCCTCGTTCTCTGGCTTATTCGGCTTGAGGAGTGGAAACAGGATGGCATGCTTCCATTTTTCGGGGAAGTATCTCAGCCTCAAGCAAGAATTGTACAAGTTTGTGAGATGAGCAATCCCTTTCCTCGGTAGTTGTTTCAGGAGTATCGTCTGTACCCCCTCATGGCCAGGGGCCCTGTTTCCGTAGGCTCTTCTGAGGATGGCCTTCAGTTTCTTCGGAGTGACGAACATGTAGTTGTTCTCCTTAGCCATCTCCGGTATTGAGAGCTGGGCTCCTGTCCGCGTATCTATATCCTGCTGGTAGTGCCCAACTAGTAGCTCGGCTTGCTCAGCATGATTTAGAAGGCAGTCTCCACCATGTAGGCGGACATTAAAGGTCTTCTTGGTTGCCGCTTTGGTGAGTTTCCAGAATTTCCTATAATCACCATGCGTGGACTGTAGTCGTTCGTGCCAGGTCGCAGTCTTCCATTGGCGCATGAGATTTTTAATCTGGGTAGTCACTGCGTTCTTGGTGTCTGGATCTCTGGTGCGGGAATGACGATTCTTCAGTGTCCGCCTACTTTCTATGAGCGCCATGATGTGGGGTGGGGGTTTCTGTAGGGGGGAGGGCTGTGGATAGTAGGTGGGGATGGCCGTCTGCGCAGACTCGACTAATGCTGCCGTGAAGTCCTCGATGTAGTCAGTTACATCCTCCGCAGTTCGCAGGGTCGGAACTTGCTGCAGCCTATGGCATACCTCGGCTTTGAAACGGCTCCAGTCGGCCTCCTGGTGTTTAAATTTCTTCGTCGGTTCGGGTCTTCTTCCTTGCACTTCATAGATAACCGGGCGATGATCCGACGAGATGAAGTCTGAGACAGTGTACTCAGTGATACGGTGTAGCTGTCTTGTTAACAGGAGATTGATGGTCGACGTAGAGCCATCTCGAAAGTGGTGGAAGGTGTGAATGCTGTTTTAACCAGCTGCCTTCCCGTCGGATTTGCCGCCGTGTTATGCCATAGGCTGTGTCTGGCATTCAGGTCTCCTACCAACCAGTGATTGGTTTTTGCCCCGCAAGTTTCGATGAGTTGCCGTAGCTCTCTCAGTGACCCCCTTGGATGCCGGTAAATGCCTGTGATGTAGGTTGGCTGGTTCATGAGCACCTGAACGGTGACATGACTGGTCCGTGCGTCTCTGGTGTTCATAGGGGGTGGCATCTTCTTCCACGTCGTTCCATGCCGGACCGCTATGAGTACACCTCCGTGGGGATTGTGTGAGTCAATCCCAATCAAAAATGAGTATGCTACGGCATATCCTCGAAATCTGGGGGAGCGCCCTTGTATTCTAGTGTCCGTGATGACGGCCACAGTGAGTTCAGTGAGCGCCAGGAGAGCCTCCACCTCTTCTATTTTTGTGGCGAGACCACAACAGTTGAAATTTACTATGTTGTAACCAATCATTTTGACACTGGCATCCTTGTTTCAGGTCTGTGATGAGTGTTTTCATGAAAGTCCCCATCTCTGAAAACATATGGGTGATAGTTTGATTTATCGCTGTCAACATGAAAGCTTGTGATTGGTAAAGCTGAAGTTGTGTCGCTCCCTCCTCTGCCGGTGGTGGGGGTTCCTTGTCTGTTCCAGTCGCTGATGGCGGTTGAGGATCTGAGGGACGCAAGAGAGAAGAGAACTTTGTCTCCGTACTAGCAGGTCTGTTTTCTCTATGGTGATTGGAGGTGGCAGTGCTGCTGGTTTTGCACTCGTCTGGTTGCAGCCTGTTCTTCCCTCTTCTGCTCGGCAATCTTGATAAGTTCTTGCCGGGCTTTGCACTGTCTATATGATGCCACATGGTTGCCCTGACAGTTTGTGCATTTAAGCTCACCCTTTCTGGGACAGCTGTCAACGCTGTGTCCCCTGCTGCAACGCACACATGCTAAAGCGTACCCGCAATAATATTTGGTATTTCCGAACTTCTGGCATCTGTAACACTGCGGGGGTGCGTTATCTTTCTTCGGTGTGTATTTACAGACCGAGAAGATGCACTTGTTGACGTGCCTATCGCCTGCACGTCCTCAATGGTGACCTTGACAGGTACCGTGATTACTATTGGTGACAGAGGGGTCTTCTTTCCTGTTTCGTCTGTCTTCTGCAGGGTCCTCACGTCTACTGCTGCAAGAGGCTTAACAGCCTCTTTTATGTCCTCTATCGGGATGCTGACATGTAGATTTTTTAGCACAAATCTACTATGTGTCAGGCCTCTTCTCTGTGCATACGTGTGAAAACGTATGTACATTAAGCGAAGTCCCCTAAGGACTTCGTTTCGGTCCTTCACATTATTAAGCAGGATGAGTACTCCTGCACGCGTTTGCCTTAACAAACAATCTGTGATCTTTAACTTCGTTAAGAATTTTTTGGCTTCCGGAATGGTATGTTCTGGAGCCAATATGACGGGTGGTATTGGGAGCGGCTTCTGGGGACCCTGGGCCACAGTCTCGATGTCTACGTTGGCGAGTGCCGCATACCTGTTAGAGGTCTCAATCCCACTGGACTGTAGAGTCTTAGGTTTTTTCTTCTTCCTCTGACGCATGGCGCGTGTTTTACGTCCCAGTGGGCTCGAAAAACTAGCTTCTTCTACATCTGCTTCGTCTTCAGACCTGGGAAGGGGAGAACTCTGTGCTGTGTCCATCTCGCGCACTTTATTGTCCTATCTCGCGCGTAACGAGAGCACCTACGGACAGACCGTAACGAGAGCACCTACGGACGGACCGTAACGGGAGCACCAATGAACTGGCCGTAACCAACGCACATACACTGTCACCCGGGGGAAGCTTTCCAGTGCTACGTTGTCCTTACCCGATTGGGTGGCTGCTGAGGTTAGATCCAAGTGATATGCATGGACCTCAGCAGCTTTAGGACACTAACTAAGCAAGAGGGGAAATGTAACAAACAGGTTCACTTCTGGAGATGTTTCCACTTCGGCTGCTGACTATTGACCGATTTGTAGAATGAGGAACACTGATTGAGGTACTTATCCTCCTGGGACCACTTTATATGCACAGGGCACTCCCGATATCTCACCTTATGCTTCCTTTGGTGTGATGGGACATTTGCTCGCTCACAATTTACATAGGACGGGCCAATCAGATCTCATTTTCTTAGACAATCCTTCAAGACAAGGCCGCAAGCTCCTCACCAAATTCAGACTAGGGAATTTGCCGGGTATGTGGCTTTTATGAGCCCGTAGCCTTGACACTTCGTGCACGGGAGGAGGGGCGTGTCCAGGAAGTCTCTGAAGTTCATCGACCACCATCCGTTATCTAAGCTTCCCATTTCCAGCAACAGGAACCGAACCTTAGGATGCACTTGTAATGCACCAAATTCTTGCTTAAGCCGTTGTTAGCCACTGAGGAAAAAAGTTGACGTAGATCATCAATAACCAGTGGTATAGGGACCGATTTCTGAGTTATTTTTCCTCATAAAAAACTTAAAAGTTCCGCTGAGCTCCATGGATGTGGTAATCCTCTAACCTCAACCTTGGATTTTTCCTAAGGACCTGCTTGGTCTGCAGGCCTTACCAACCAATAACTTTGATTACATCAGAGTTATCTTCTATGCGAAGCAAGATGAACCCTGCCTTGGTGAGAAGAACTGCATCCGCTTTTACACCAATTTCAGACGGGGACGGTGGACTACCGTCCCTGTCTGAAGCGGGCTGCTCATGATCTCCACCGGGCTCTTGCCCAACCCACTAAATGTAATGTACATCGGCTTAGGCTTCATGACCGGTTTATAGCAGAGAGGGTTATATCACCCATAGTCCTAGACTTACCTAGTTGTGGAGTGACCCCAGGAGTGGCTGCTTCAACTATTGGCTCATTCGCATTGATCTGGTCTTCACGTGCCTTCTGGCTGCCTTATGTTCTTGGCTGCCTTTCTGGTTGGCTGCCTTAGCTTTTCTCTTTGATCTCTTACTTAATACCACTTCGAAGTGCTCGGAAACCAAGCTGAGTTTGTACCTCTACGAATCGTTGCAGTTTCCTGGAGGGTCCTGCGTTTGCCTAGTGTTGCGGAGTAACCTTTAGAACCGAAAGCCACTCACTTACTTTCGGTACCGAGTTCTCGACTACAATTCGCCTGTTGTTTAGCACACTCTGGGACGATATCGTTTCTTGGACGGTGCGCTTGACGAGCGCCGAAAAATCATCACTTTTCTTCCCCTCTTCTAATGTTTCAATCATATCGACAAGCTTCTTTACCTTTCCTTTGATATGATTTCGAATATAAAAACATTCAACCTCTCTTCTGTGTTACACAAAAAGACCCGCTGGTTCTCCTGTATGCATTTTGCCTCGGAAAGTAGGCTATTAGCCCCAGTCTCTTTCGACCTCACCGCAATTTCAGAAAAACCTCTCCTGGCTCGTTTTGCCAAACTTCTAGATGCCTTGGTAGGCTGGGCATCTTCAAACTCCTCTATCACTGTAACATCTGTGTTAGGCATCTCTCACTCTGCATGGTCACATCTGCTTAATTCGTAATTTCTCCCCGTCTAATATGGATGATAGCACACTTATCTATACCTGTATAATTACTAAATGACTACCATCTGGATCATGTGTAATATCTTTCTTCTTCAGGGTCATATTTTCCCCTCCAGAATTTATTTAAGAATTTTTCACTAAAATTATCGATTTCATAGATTTCAGTCTCATGCATCAGCCACCATACTAAGGCTTCGTCCTTCAGATGCTGTCTGATGAAGTCTTGAAATATAATGGTATGGCCCCATAAGTGATATTGTGATCTTAAGGAGTTCACAAATTCTGTAGGAATGTCCCTTCGACTATTCCTGAATAATAAGGGTCTCTGATTCATTCCCTTATTTTGTTGTATCAAGGTAGAATTCAGTGCTCTGAACATATCAGTGATACCATCATTGTCGGTATTTATTTGTGGTCGATAGACCGTCTCGGCTTGTTGTCCAATAGGAGGTCTCGTCCTTGTATCCAAATTTCTAAGGGGTGACCTGCCTCTTGTGACATTGTCTTCAAGGATATCTATCCTATTACTCAAAATCTTCAAATCTTCATCATGGGTCTCTATGATGTTGTTCAATTCATTGATTTCGTCTTTTATCTCTTCATTTCCGTTGGTAATAATTTCTCTTAGGCTTTCACACTTTTCTTCAATGTGTATCTGATTTTGTTCTGCTAACATGGTTAATCTGGCTTCAAAATCCAGTTTCATATTATCTATTTTTTCACCTAACCTTGAGATTAATAGTTTCATTTCCTTAAATTCTTCATGGTATGTACTCCTTGTTGTCTCCTTCTTGGATCGTAAATTATAGTGCCCTGCAGTGGCAGCGGCTGGGGTACTTATCTCATCATCAGTCTCTTCCCTGACTTGTTTGTTCTCGTATTCTTCCATTTTTTAGGTTAAGTTTCTATTCCAAAGGTCGGTTATTTTAATCGATCCTTTACAAGGGATGCCAAAATGTAATATTTATCTTCTTCACGGTCCCCACAAGGGATGCCAAAATGTAATATCTATGGTTCACCTCCGATGCGGCCTTAGTGGTCGGTCGCTTCTCTAGCTGTCTTTTACCTTAGATACACCGCAAGGTTACCTTAGTTGTGAGAGGGATCACTCTCGGTCAAATAATCCGCCTACCTACTAGGACTCCCTCTGTCCTGAAGGTACTTATAAGAGGGGTGAAAAGATAAGAGGGTTGGAAAGGGGGTAGCTTGCCAGTGCGACGCTGTCCTTACCCAGTTGGGTGGCTGCCGGGGTTAGTTCCAAGGGATAAGCATGGACCTCGACAGCTGAAGGCGCTAACTAAGTAAGCAAGGAAGCCCGAGAGCCGGGGTTCGAGCCCGACTACCCGAGGGAGGAAGGAGAGAAGGGAGGCCGAGTGCCGGGGTAAGCTAGCCCGACAATCTCGAGGGATCCTGAGGACCGGGGTAGCTAGCCCGACCACTCAAGAAGGAAGGAAGGTAGAGGTGCCGAGTGCCGGGGTACTAGCCCGACAATCTCGAGGAAGGAAGGAGAGAATGGAGGCCGATGCCGGGGGTAAGCTAGCCCGACCACTCAAGAAGGAAGGAAGGTAGAGGTGCCGAGTGCCGGGGTACTAGCCCGACAATCTCGAGGAAGGAAGGAGAGAAGGGAGGCCGAGTGCCGGGGGTAAGCTAGCCCGATAATCTCGAGGGATCCTGAGGACCGGGGTAGCTAGCCCGACCACTCAAGAAGGAAGGAAGGTAGAGGTGCCGATTGCTGGGGTACTAACCCGACAATCTCGAGGAAGGAAGGAGAGCTTGATAGCACAACGCAGCCTTTGCCCAGTTTAGGGTGGCTGCCGGGGTTAGTTCCAAGGGATAAGCATGGACCTCGGCAGCTGAAGGCGCTAACTAATCAAGCATAGGAAGGGACAAGGTAAGAGAGAGAGAGAGAGAGAGAGAGAGAGAGAGAGAGAGAGAGAGAGAGAGAGAGAGAGAGAGAGAGAGAGAGAGAGGTAGGTAGGTAGGGGTGGAAAAGAGAACACTGGCGGTCAGCCACACTAAGTCTTGCTAAACTTCGACCTTTTTTTTTTTTTTTTTCCTCTTTTTTTTTCTTTTTTTTTCTCCCAATCCCTCAAACAAAAAAGAACATTAATAAAACAAATAATTAGATAAATTATAAACTTGATGTACTTTACCTTTTACTACCTGTTGGTATTTGAAGGTCTGATGACTATATACAATTGGAGTGCTATTTCCCAGTCAGGAAATTTTCTCATTATTTAGAGGTGAGGGTCCTGTTCTTGTTGTGTAACCTGATCTGGCCTTTTTTTTTTTTTTTTTTTTTTTTTTTTTTTTTTTTTTTTTTTTTTTCCAATCCCTCAAACAAAACAAAACATTAATAAAACAAATAATTAGATAAATTATAAACTTGATGTACTTTACCTTTTACTACCTGTTGGTATTTGAAGGTCTGATGACTATTTACAATTTGAATGATATTTCCCATTCAGGGAATTTTCTCATTATTTAGAGGTGAGGGTCCTCTTCTAGTTGTTTGTTAATAAAATACCTACTACTAAGAACTATATACAAGATTAATAATGATAATATTTACAATATTTACATGGTTATATTTACAAAGGATGAATATAAGAGAGTGGTGCTGGGGTGGGACTAGGGAGTAGGCAGGACGGGGCGATGGGATAGGATACTGGGAGTGGGGGTGCTTTAGAAGCGGATTAAAGTATAGTGTTGACCGGGTTGAGTGGTCCCTTTCGGCCCTGCCATCTGGCAGGAAGGGAGGATGGGGTGATGGCCCGAAAGAGTGGGTTAAATGAGGCAGGGATGTTGTCAAAGAACTTTATATGTCTCCTTGTGATGTGCTGTTGAACCGTGTCGAGTTGTAATTCATTGCGAATGTGTGCCATGTTCCGTCTTTCGAGAGATGTTCGTTTTGTGATTTTTTGTAGGACGCTGTTTTGGTATGTTTGGAGAGACTTCAGGGCTGAGGGGTATAGGTAGTGCAGGATGGGGGCACCGTGAAGCAATGTAGGCCTAAGGATGGCTTTGTAAATCAGGATCTTGAGTCTGAGTGACAGCCCTGGTGAATAGAGTAAGTGATTTAGTTGGTGTGTAGTGGCTTTGGCTATCTGTATCCTGTGTTTTGTGTGCGCTGTAAATGATAAGTGTGATTCCAATTTCATACCGAGGTATGTTAGCTGTCTTTTATTCTGTATGGTTTGTCCATTCAGTTTTGGTTGTTGTTTGAGTGTTTTCTTGTATGAAAATGTGATTGCATCAGTTTTTTGTGTGTTTATGTGGATATTAATGTTTTTAAGTTGGTCTGTGATTTTTTGGGCTACCGTTTCGGCCTTGCGCATGGCGTGATCTGCATTCATGCTTGCTGTATATATAGCAATGTCGTCAGCATATGCAGCGATTTGTACATCATCGATCTTTTGCCCTACTATATGGGCTGTGTATATGTTGAAAAGGACTGGCGCAAGGACCGAGCCCTGGGGAACACCACAGGTAACTGGGCGCGGGGTGGAGATCTCAGTTTTGACACGGACAGAAAATGTCCGGCCACTGAGGTAGGAGCCAATAATGTCGACCAGTTGGTCCGGGAATCGGTGAAGCCGGAGTTGATCAATTAAGGTGGAGTGGGATACAGAATCAAATGCCTGTGTGCAATCTAATGAGATCATTGCTGTAGCAAGATTTTTATTGAGATTTTTAGCTGTATCATACTGTAGTTTTGCTACGTGATGATAGCAGCTAACGCCGCGAGAGAACCCGGTTTGTTCCGGGGGGATGATGTCATGTGTGTCGCAGTGTTTTCGGATGTGGATAAGAATAAGTTTCTCATATATTTTTGAGATGTGGTTGAGGAGACTGATGGGCCGGTAATCTTCCGGTGCCGCTCCTCGTTTTTTGGGTTTGAGAAGTGGAACAACTATAGCATGTTTCCACTGAGTAGGGTAGTACCTCAGGCGTGAGCATGAGTTGAAAATGTTGAGGAGAAACATATGGGCTTTCCTGGGGAGTTGTTTGAGTAGGACATAGGGTATACTGTCCTCTCCTGTTGATTTGTTTCCCCTCGTGTTTCTCAGAGTTGCAGTCAGTTCTTTATAGGAGGAAAAAATAGTTTGGATTGTATCGGTCAGTGGACTGTGGTTGTAAATGGTGGTGGTACGTGCTGAGTCTCTATCGACGTAGTAATCAGCAAGTATGGTAGCCTGATCTGCGGGAGTGAGAAGCTCATCGCCTCGTTGTATTCTCACCGATTTTGATTTGGTGTTATGGCTTCTGACTAGTTTCCAGAAGTTTTTGGGGTCGTAATGGGTCCGGCGTAATTGATCGTGCCAAAGGGATGTTTTCCACTGCGACATTAGAGAGGTGATTTGTCTAGTGAGACTGTTTATGATAGGTCTGTATGTTGGGTCTTTGGTCCTATACCAGCAGTTTTTTATGTTGTTTCTCTGTTTGATTAGTGCGAGTATGTGTTTAGGTGGCTGGCGTAAGTGAATGGGAGTGGGGTTAAACGTGGGTATCGAGGTGTATGCGGCATCGCGTATGATGTTTTGGAGGGTGTTTATGGCATTGTTTATGTCTTGGGTGTTTGTGAGAGGTGTGATGTTGGGCGTGTTACTGTAGACTGTGTTCTTGTATAGTTTCCAGTCTGCCTGTGTAAAGTTGTATTTGTGTTCTGTTGGTGGGATTCTTGTTGTGTCACGGCCGAGGTGATAGATAACGGGGATGTGGTCGTTGTCACTGAATTCTATTGTTGTGCAATCTGTGAATCTGTGTGATTGTTGTGTGAGTAACAGATCTAGTGTAGATGTGTACGCTGGATTTGAGTGATGTCTGTAGGCGTTGGGGTGTATGACTGTGTATTTTGTTTTAGTGAGGTGAGTGCCTAGTGCATTTGGCTTTGTGCAGTTCCAAGTGTGATGTTTAGCGTTTAGGTCCCCTACGATGATGTGTTGTCTGTCTGTTTCGGTTTCCCGTAAGAGTGTTTTGAAAGTGTCGAGTTGTGCTCCCGGTCTTCTGTATATACATGTGATTTTGTATGTGTGTTTAAGTTTTACTTGTACAGTGACGGCTGTGTGTTTTTCGTCATTGAGTGTGTTGTTGTTTATAAGTTTAGAGGGGACGTCAGAACGTACCAGAAGTGCGACGCCTCCTTGTGCGGGGGTTTGTGAGTCTAGTCTGTAAGTGTGATAACCGTGAAAGTGTATTCGCGTTTGCTTGTTAAGTTTTGTGTCTGTGAGTGCGACAACTGATGGCCTATGAGAGGCCAGGAGGGATTCCAGCTCGAGCTTACGCTTTACGAGCCCTGTTATGTTATAGTTAAGGATAGAATGTCTATCCATTAACTTTAGCTGCGAAAGCTTGTTGGAGAACGATGTTAAGCGTGCTCATGACGGTATGGAACATGGCCTTCATGTCACTAATCATAGCGAGTAGGCCCTCTACCCATGCGGGTGTATCCGTGGACGGCTGGGGGGTTGTGGGTGGGGGTGTGGGTGCGGGTGCGGGGGTTGGTGTGGGAGTGGGTGGTCCGTGGAATAGGACTCCGGCGTAAGAGTTCGGGGCAGAGGTGGTGGTGGGAGCAGGAGATGCAGTCTCCTGGGTGTTGGTTGTAGGTCTTATAGTGACCTTTGTTTCCTTCTTTTTGAGAAGGATTTGCCTGTTGGGGCAGTCGCGGTATGAGGCCACATGAGGGCCACCGCAGTTTGCACAATTGGGTGGGGTGTTTCGTGGGCATTCATGCGTCTCGTGGTTTTCGCCACATCTGACGCATTTTATGATACGCCCACAGAAGTTTTTTGTGTGGCCGAACTCCTGGCAGTTGTGACACTGCCTAGAACCGCTTATATTTTTCAGTTTTTCAACTGTGTAGCCCATGTGGTCGATTGGGCCAACTTTTTCCATATCCTGGATAGATGTTTTTTCGTCGGTGGTGACGATGATGAGTGGGAGGTTCCTCTTATTCCCACTCTCGTCTGTTTTTTGCATCCGCCAGATGCTTTTGAACCCGGGTAAGCGGGCCTTTAGTGCAACCTCAATAGAGGCCACTGAGTGGTTAATATCAAACCCTTTTAAGATGTATTTCTTTAGGGGTTTGGTGCCTCGGGGTGCATAGGAGTGAAAGTCGATATCAACCGACTGGTGGAGAAGGGCCCAGGTGGCGTCATAATCAGCCTTTGTTGTGGTGAAAATTTTATTTTCGTTCTTATTTGAACCTATAATAAATGAGGTGATGTTAGCCTCTAAGAGGGTCTTTCTTAGTTCCACCGATGACATCGGTGGACTAATCACAATCGGGGCCGGTTTGTACGGCTTTTGATTGGTTGGTGGGGTAGCTGGGGTGGGGGTAGCTGGGCTGGGTGTCTCTGACTGAGAGGCTGATGGGACGTTGAATGCACCATATCTGTTATAGGTGGTAGTGGCTGGTTCCTCATTGGTCGGCCTTGGGACGAATGTTAATTTTCTTTTAAGGTTTTTAAAGCCTTCGTTGTCAGTGAATGGAATATACTTCCGTTTTAGTTTCTTGGGGGGCATGGTTTGTGCTGATGAAGTTGAAGCAACTTCATCTTGGACCATAGGTGTGGGCTGGGGCTGAGTCATTTTAAAAATAAAGGTCTAACTAAACTAAATACTAACACTTCACTTATAAGAAAAGAGTACTCACGTGACTCCAGGAGCACCAGAACGGACCGCAATGGAGGCACCACTGGAGCACCAATCACAGGCCGCGTCGAGAGCACCAGTAGTCACTAAGGGCTGCTTGCCAGCGCAACGCTGCCCTTTACCCAATAGGGTGATTTACTGAGGTTAGGTCCAAGGGATAAGCATGGACCTCAGTAAATATCAGGCGCTAAGCTAAGCAAGGATTGAGAGTCTTGAGAACAGTAAGTCTTCAGCTTAAAAGAGAGCTCTTCAGAGTAGGTCCTTCTCCTAAGGCTGCTAGCTGTAGAATCGCTCCGCTCGCTCGGTGATCTGGCCTTTAAATCGGAGCTCTATTTATACCAGTATGCAATGACTGCTGGGTAATCTCTATTTTGAGAAGTCTAACATATATATATTTTTCTTGGCCATATCAGCACACCTTTTGGTCTTATTTTTATTTTTATAAGTACAATATTCATTACAGTACATTTTAAAACACATTTAAAGTTAATAACTATCTTACATATAATTTAATCATCGATAAAAACAAAGCCTACTAAAAGTATAGTGAGTTAGTTCACTTGGTCAGGTAGATGGCGCTCTCAACCCACTCTTGCAGTCCACAGCCCTTGTCATTTCTATGCCAGCTCTTGACCGAGGAGGAGGTCGTCAGCTGCTCACAGTGCGGCCTTAGTTCAACCGGCGACCAGTAGATCGCGCTGCCAACCATCTCCCGTAGTCCACAGCCCTTGTCATTTCTATACCGGCCTTCGATCAAGAAGGTTCTGCCGGCTTGACTAATAGCTGTTCCGCGTGTTACAATAAATATTTGAATTACATTAATCTTTAGTATCTAATTAAACTAACGTGTTCTTTTAAGAGATATCACGTATTAATTGTTAATGACACAACAAAAGGGCCTTCTTTAAAGGTGTTATACAATAAAAGAAAAGGGCCCTTTTTTAGGATCCTACACATGTTCACTAGGTCTTTTTCACTTTTAGAGTACAATTTTAAATCATCCATTTATAGAGCATGAGAGATTACGATTCCACCATCATCAAGTCTGTAAGCCATCTCGGAATCATTCAGTAATTCACTCAGCGGATTTAATGCCAGACAAAACCACAATGGACTCAAAGAATCTCACTGAAATATTCCTCTGTTTATCGTTATGCACAACTTGGAACTACTAAATTTAGGCAAGTGCAACTTCACTTTCCAAATTTTCATTAGACATTCTAATAGATTTACAATTTTACGATCTATTTTGTAGATTTTTAATACTTCCAATATCCACTTGTGGGGCACTGAATCGTATGCCTTTTGATAATATATTCAGGCAATAGAGGCATTTCGCTTTTTCCTTGATATTTGGGATGCTATGAACGAATCTATAAATAACAGCTCCTTGCATCCTTTGGCATCTTTCTTACATCCTGATTGCTCTTTTGTGATGATATTATACTTGTTGACATGATCTGTTATTTTACAACTGATCATAGATGTTAATAACTTATAAACACCATTTAAGCATGTGATAGGCCTATAATCTTTAGGATCAAGATGATCCATGGCTGATTTAGAGATTAAGTAAGTTATTCCTTAACAGAAATCTTCAGATGGGATAATGTTATTGGCTAATAATTTTTGGTAATAAGAAACTAATAATGAATGCGTATTAGTAAAATATTTCAACCAGTAATTCTTAATTCGGTCAGGGCTAGGTGATTTCCAATTTTTCATTCTCTTAACATTCATTTTTGATTGATTCAATCACTTATAGAACTCCTTCTGCTTTGATAAAAAAACTTGGAATTCTGCCTTCGTTTATTTTCACCTTCAGCAGACCTCCTTAACCTTAATAACTTATAACCTAATGCGTATACCGCCAATTTTTGCTTATCACCATCTAAGTATGTATTGTTTAATTTGTCATTTAATTCTGACTTCAGTATATCTCCTATAAGTAGGAATATTCGTCCACCGTTTTCTTTAGTTTAAACCTTTTAAACCTTTGTCTTCAGTTTAGTAGCTGCAACGGGTTTCTTAAATAACTTTTCAATATTCTAATTTCTTTTCGGATCCCTTCAATTTTATACTTTAGTCTTCTTCTCCAGGGTGCTATTTTTTTACCCCCTTCTTGTTTCTTTATTCGAGTTTCTAGTGATGAAAACTCATTGATTAGATATGTTAGGCAACGACCTCGCTCCAACATTTATCCAATGTTATATCATGGATATCATCTATGTCGGATTCAGGATCAAAGTATTTTAACAAAATCAGATCGACTGCTAGGACAGTGTCTAATGTCTTCTTATTATATGGCACTGATGGAATCATAGTATCTTCAAATTTAATGTGTTCTGTTAGCAATAACGTTCTGATTCTATCATTACTATTTTGCATATCTATGCTGTCCTAATTAACTTCAGTTTCTTGTAAGTTATTCAAAACACTCACCTCTATCTGCTGGGTTACGTCTTGAATAGGGGCAAGACTATTCCTGCTTTATATCAGTTAATTCCGTACCTGAAAGAAACTTTCGTTCAATGATTTGCTTAATTTGATCTGCCAGTCTTTGTCCGGTTACAGAAATCTGGGAAAAAGCCTCGTTCCAGTATACAACAATCTTGTTGCGGTAGCCTGTTTTATTAGTTCCTATATTTGTAGCCAAATAGTAAGCACAGATGGCTGCTCTATTTATTTCTCGAGTCCATCTCAAATGTCTGTGCTCGACTCTCTGACGATTAGGACCTCTACTTCGTGCGGAAGGCATAATACCTCCAAGCTCGAAGTAGTCCTTGTGAAAGTTAGTCCTTCAAGATCCAGTCTTGTGGTTTCGTGCGACATCGAAGGCAATTCTGCGACTTCTTAACTCCATTTTATTGGGTGGGTTGCACTTTATACCTCCTACCTGGTCTTCTTAGGGAAGGTGAATACTGGAGATGTGCTTGTGTTAGTATTTGTGAGTAGTGTTATGTTATGATGATATAGTGCGATGTACTAAACATCAGAACCCGGGGGATCGTTAAACCGCAGTAGTTACGCACTTCACTGCCCTTTGCGGTGCTATTATTATTTATTTTTTATTTATTCTTCTCAGTGTTCTGGATTAATATATTCTTCTCGGAAAACACTTCAATTATTTGTTTAAAAATTTTCTTACGATCCTGCAAGTATCAAGCAGGGCTGCTTTTTGAGCTAATTTCGAGGTCTGAATGTCAAGGCCAAGTTCTTCTGTACCCTCCCTAATGCTTTTTAATATGAGACCATTTCAGGATATAATTATAGGAGGAGTTATTGTTACTTTATCTAAGTGATAAAGTGTTTTTAGTTCTAAGGCAAGCTCCTGGTACTTTCTTACTTTTTCAGTCCTTATAGTGAGTAAGTTGCAGTCATTTGGGACAGCTATGTCTATTATTCTGGCCATTTTATCTTTTCTGTATATAATCAGAATATCTGGTCGGTTATGTATAACTCTGTGATAATTTGCTCATCCCCGTAAACTTTTATATATGCATTTTCAACTAGTTTTTCTGGAGTATAGCGATAATATAGGACCACATCATTGTCCAATAACCCCACTTTTCTGCAGATGTTTTGGTGAAATATTTTTGCCACATTACTGTGTCTCATCAAATGGTCCCAACCAGAGATTCACATCCATTTGTAACATGCTGGATAGATTCGTGAAACTTCAAGCAAATACGACATTTATCTGTAACGAGGTTGTCCTTTAGGATATGTCGCCTATAAGCGCTAGTCGCAATAACTTGGTATTGTACTGCCATGTAAAACCCTTCTGTTTCACCAAAAATTTGACCCGTCTTCAACCAATCAAACCGAGAATTCGTTATCGATTTCAGGCTTATGCAGATGATGGTAGAACATACCATGTAATTCCTTTTCCTTCCATATAGTTTTTAAATGATCCTCACTTCTAATGTACTGTAGCGTTGGATCTCTGAGATTGAGAGCTGTGTAATATTCATCTATCTGTCTCATCATAGCGATGATTATAGAAGAACTTTCCATAAAATACTCCTTCATAGAGTTTTCTTGCTTCCAACGTGAGTTTTCGATAGAGATAAGACCACGACCACCTTCCTTCCGGGGCAAATAAAGTCTAGCCATAGACGCCTTTGAGTGATAAACACTAGCACTGTTCATCATTGTGCGCACCAGGCGATCCATTTCTTGAAATTTGGTATGTGACCAGCTTATACCAAAAGCTACCAATGGAATGGCCCATGTATTAATGGTATGGATTTTATTTTTACCCGTATGATGACTACTCAGAACATTTTCTGACTTTTCTTAAACTTACAGGTTATCTCGCTGAGAACCTCTTTCCTGGCTATCTTAATAACTTGTTTTATACCCAAGTATTTGTAGAATTCTTCGATAGACTGTTGTCTTATAGTTCCTGATCTAAGTTGCAAAGAACTGCTGTCTCCGTAACTTAAAGACGTGAATTATCGAATGCACAGCCCTTTTCTATCAATTATGCAAACCCAACATCTAAATTCAGCAGGTCCAGAAGGGAAAACTCCAATATGTATAAGAAGCCGAAATCAGCGTAAGCGATCACAATTGAGAGATCTCGTGGACTTAAAAAGCTTAGGGGTATATAATCATTGCTTAAGTTGTGGGAAAACAAATCATTTGGCGAAAGTGTCGAGTAGAACCCTCTAACTTAAAATGTACGTCCTGTGGGAACTCTGGTCATGCAGCGGAAGTGTGTATAACAACCCTTTTAAATGCTCAGCAAGTGAGTTCCATACATAGAGTATCAACTAACGAACCAGATATACAAACAAACTATTATGACGACCGGGGTATAAATAAAATTGTTCATATTAATATTCAACCCGTGCCAAAGCTATCAGTAGATTCGGGAAAATACCATATATCGATTACAGTCGAAAATAGTATACATATCTATCTATTATATATAATATAATATATATTTATAAAAATATAAATAGTTATCAAACATTTGAAATCGATACCGGATCTGAAACTAAATTCAACCAATTAAAGATAAAAAAAATCTGGTGCGGTGCGCGCATCAAACCACTTTTCCTTACCCATAATAATTATTTTTTTAACATAATTTTAAAGAGTTCACATAAATAATACTTGAAATAAACTCGACAGCATTCACTTCTTCACATCTATTCCCACCTAAGTACAATAAAACAGTTTTTAAAATATTTAGTAAGACTATTCTGTACACTATCCATATATTTTAAATTTGTCAAGTTGAAAATATATTTTAAAAGTTTCGGTTTAGTTTCAATGGCAACATTTTGTTTCCATTAAATAATATAAAAGTAGAAATTATTAAGTTGTTGTATTCTTACATAACATTATTACAGAGTGTATTGTTGGCAACGGTTTGCCGGATTAGTGGGATGCGTTTTCGGATGCGCTCGGTTACCCATCTAGGGTCTTGTAATCCTCATTAGATACGCTGTATTTTTGCTAATTCCTGTCTGATTTCGATGATTCCTTTTTGTATTTTAGAGAATTTAATCACCTTTCATATGATTTCATACATGAGTTACTATGAAATACTTACATTTTGAATTATGCGCAAATAAAATTTTCTTTTCGCATTAACTTTTTTCTCTGCATTTTCTCGTTGATATACTACATGTTTGAAAAGTCAAAGCGCTTTAAGGAGAAGACATTAATCAAGTTTTATCAAAATCGTTAGAACCGCTTACAAGAAAAGTGTAAAAAAAAATTGTAAAATCCATGATATAATGGCCACTTACTGTTATAGGTCAGTGCAATTAGCTCGAAAAAGGGGTTTGCGATCGTAATAACTCCGGTAGTTCCAATTTTTTAATATGTTCTATGAATTGGTCCCTTCGTGTAAAATCCGAGTTTTCGACCAACCACGTCTGAGCTCGCGCCATCTTGAAAAAACTAGCCAGAATTACGGAAAAATCGTTTTTTCCCGATGTATCCCCTTTCCAATACAAATTTTGGTAAAAGTAGTTCAAATAAATTTTTTTTATTATAAAATTTCGTAGAAATATGTGTTTACCATTATCTTCTAACTCCATACAACACCGAAATATGAAGTCTTGAACATGCGTTCGTAAAAACCAGTAAAATGCGCAATAAAGTTTGATTTTTTGTGAATAATCCGTTTCCAGTACAGTTTTCAGAAAAATTAACTAACAACAATGTAATAGAGCATAAAATTTCATATAACATGTGTATGTTCTTATTATGACTATTGTGCTAACCCACCGAAAACAGGTCGAAAATTGGAAAATGTTTTGAACTTTTCATTTCTTCTTTTATTCAATTTTTTTTATACAATGAAGTCATGAATATAGCAACAAAATAAATGTTAATAATTCTTAATTATATTAAATTTTATATTTAACTCAAAAAATAATTATACTTTTGAAAAAATAATAATCATTGTGGAGTGATTCTGATCTTTTATGTTTGGAAAAACCACGACTAGGTTATCTAGTTTTTATTATTATTATTTTATTAAAAGTCCTATATGTTTTTTTTTAATCAATATTAGGTATCGAGGTTCCACTATATCCAAAAATTTAAAAAGATCCACCATATCAAAAATTGAAAAAACGGTAGTGTTTTTTTTTTTTTAAAACGTTTTTTATTTACAATTGTTGGTAGTAATAAAATATAGATGTCAACAATATTTATCACCAGCGAAATTGTAGCATAAAAATAAGTGAGGTAGTACATAGGAATTGTAAAAAATTTAAACATTGGAATTTTCGCAAAATTAACATTCCTGATATTTGTTGACAATTAAGTCATGTATATAAGAACAAAAATAATATTAATTATAATACATAATAACAATTCTTCATAACAATAAAGTATTTATTTAACTCTTTGCTAGGATTAGCAAAAAGATAAGAAATGGGGAACGGAACAAACTCCACTGTTTTCATGACACGTTGCTGTACCTACTGCCTATTACCTCCATTCCTCTTTTGTTTTACGTGAAGTGTCAATGCGAAACGATTATTGTTATTTTTATATTTTTGACGGTGTGTTAAGTTGATTTGAAATGGCGGTTTCGGAAGAAGCATATTGTTTCATTTGTGACAAAAGTGTTGGTGATGACGAAATAGTACTAGTGAATGAGAGAGGAGTGGCTTCACTTCGAAATGCAAGTGTGAAACGAGGAATCACCTCACATCAATCGCTGTTGAAAACTTTGATGGAAGTCACCGTACACTTTACTTGTAAAAAAAAACTACACGAATGAAAAACTCATCTTTGCATTTCTTCGTAGAAATGGGGCGCCAGCGCAAACTCTTGATGGAGGAAGAAAAATAAAATGACTCATTGATCAACTTAAAAGATTGGAAGCTAAAAAGGTCACATTCGAAGAACCCTTACCAGAATACCACCATAACAAGGAAAAGTGTCAAGTAAATGATTTTCATCAGCCGAGACCAATAAAAGTACCAGAAGCAACACTAGAGCCAAAACCTGTACAACAGAACCAGAATCAATATCGTATCCTACACCAGAACCAGATCGTGAAACACAGCTCAGAAGACCCAATAGAATAAAAAGACGACCAGATTACCTGAAGGACTATTTAACATATTAAAGTGCCCCTTAAAGGTCAAAAGAAAGAAAATAAATAATTATGGGAGGAGAGACTGTTTTAGCCCCGATATACAGTAGGTCTTGATCTAGTACGTAACCGTTTAGGAACCTATTTATTAATAAATGTCATGTAATTAAAATATCTATATTTAGATAATCATTGTGTGAAGTTACAATACAAACTGTATTCATCAAAATGTACTTTCTAATTGAAACCAAACCGTAACAATATCCAGTAACCATTAGCTGTATTCTAAATACACGAAACTATATGAATACGTTTACACCTCGTCGCCACTTTTCGTGTATTCTAATTGGCACAAATACATTTATAATAATCAATACACTTTATTCTCATGTACATTACAATGAATGTCATTTCAGTATCAACCATATGACCTCTCTCACCGATCACACAGTTATTGCCATTGATCCTTACACCTAATTAGTGTAAGAGTTAACAGGGGAGGATTAATGTGGATTCAGATCATTTCTTGAGCATCGTCAGGATCCGTTATATCAACAAAAAGAAATGGAGCAAGTCTGGTCCCCCAAAAATACGATGTCTCGAAGCTGAAGAACTTTGAGAGAGAGCCGGTACATTGGACGACCATTGTTTAGGAATAGCAGATGCCCTCAAAAATACAGCCGAGGGACAATTGGACCTCAATCTAGAAATGCTAAATCTTTGTGGTTCAAGAATGCTTAGCTGCCACAATCAGAAAGATGATCTTACAGAATGAGGCTTACAGAATGATGATCCAGCGTCATATTAGGTGAACTCAAGAGGACTACGGAAGCAGATGGAAAGAACAAACAACGTAGAAAGAAAAGAAAATGGAAGAATATAAGGATGGAGGTTGTTGAGGATGTTGACACTGCATCTGTCTTCAAATCAAGGGTTAGCTGATGCCAGGACGTTGATGGAAACCTACTGGCTGGAAAGTAATATATATCCTGCGGAGATTGAGGAGGCATTTCCAGAACGATCTTCACCAAAAAGATGTAGAAGAAGGAGCCATTTCCAGTACAAGAGCGGAAAATCTTCCAAATGACTCCGAGCCACCGGATGATGAAGAAGTCGTATGAACTTAAAGATTAACATGTCGCTGGAAATGGACGTTATGCAGGCGGAGGTGAGGGACTTATGAAACAGCTTCGCAACCTCATCCTTACATTTCGGGGAGAAGAAAGGATGCTTAGAATTTAGAGACGATGTGTTATTTGTCCACTTCTCAAGAAAGGCGATCAAATGGAGTGTGACAATTAACGAGGAATTGTTCTTCTCTCAAGTGCCAACAAGGTGTTTTAAAACATTATTTTTGAGATACTCAGCCTTCATGTAAAAAGGGTGATAGATAAGCACCAGGCAATAGGTTTCAGGAGCGATAGATCAACCATGGACCAGATTTTCTCCTTGAGAAAGCAAATGAAATGATTATCCTTCTGTTCTATATAGATGTCTCTGAGCAACAGACGAGTATGATAAAGGATAGGTCAGGGAATTTGAACTGACTACTTTGTCTGACATTTTAAGTTTTACATATAAAAGCCTGTCTTCTTCTTCTTCTGGCACTACAGAACGAGTGGTTCTTGGCCTGCTTCAACATCTCCTTCCACAGGGCTCTGTCTTCAATAAAAGTCTGTAATTTTAGGTAATTATATGTGTATTTTTCTTCATTATTCTCAGCATTTTCTCTTTCACTTTGATCTTAAACACTTGCTTCGTAACACACTACAAGCACAATGCAAAAAGTACGTTTCATGTGTTGTATGTATTTTTATGTTTATTTCACGAAGTTTGATATGTAAAGTCACAATAGCTGTTTGGGTATTTCAGCGCGCGCCAGCGGCTTAACGGTTGATTTTAGAGAAGATTTTGGCGCTCATAAAATCTTGAACATTTATTTATCTTTAATTTCGCATAGTCTTCTCGAAAAAAAACTAAATATTTCCAAGGTATAGACGGAAAAAAAGCTAGCATATGCAGGTTTTTTGTAAAAAAACAAAACAAACATGTTCCGGGCAAAATATCTGCCAGCAAACCTCTGATTTTAAGAACCATATTATGGTTTTCTATCTTAAGGGCCTTAAAATAAACCACCATTACAGTGGATTTTTTTTCCGCACTGATGATTATGGAGAAAAATTCAGTGACTGCATCTCCCCTGAATAACATTATATCATTGATAATTTTTTGGCAGAATGGAACCATTGATAATGGTAGAGATCGCATTTTCTCTGCTACGAATGCCCCAAAGACATCGTATTCCTTTTTTCTGGTGCGGCGGGGCGAAAAAAATTGTTTGCTCTATTCTTTTGGCGATTTTTCCAACTCTTGTTCTGTTTTATTATATTGGTGTCGTTTGTAGCTTGAGGAAAGTTTCGATTATTGGGAAGTTGCCGGATAAATTGCAGGCTAAATACATCACACTCTTTGTCAAGCTAAATATATCCCACTCTTTGTCAAGCTAAACATATCACTCTTCTTGTGGCATCGCCGTAGTCGGGTAAAAAAAAAGAGAAACTTACTCTCAAACTTGCTCTTTACAGAAACTCATTTAAATATTCATTCCTTTTTTTTTTTTTTTTGAAGATACCTAATACTGTTCGGGAATGGAGGGCGATCGCTCAACGTTTTGAAGATAGATGAAATTTCCCAAACTGCAACGGAAAATATATTTGGATCGCCCCACCAGCAGGCAGCGGGTCGGAGTTTTATAATTATAAACAGTTTCATTCAATTTTACTCATCAGTACAATTGCGTTAATACCGTCAATGAGTTTATTTGGATTAAGATAGGCAAGGATGGTCGGATATCGGAAGGAGGTGTTTTTAAAAATATTAAGTTTTTCAAACAACTAAATAATGATGACCTCAACTTATCTCTTGTAGAACCTTAATCGGATGATGTAATGACTAATCTACCATATCGTCGTTGTCACGAGAAAAATTTACTTAAACCTGTAGTTTTGAATAAAAGGTTGCATAGTAACTGTAGTTGTACCACCTACAACCTACAACTATAACTATTAGTTGGTATTCGCTGACAAAACTACTTTTTCCAACTATTAGTAGTTGAAGTTGTGAGCTCTAATTACTTTGACTGTAGTTGACAAATAATAAATAGTAGTAATTCAAAAAGTAGTTATAGTTGGAGGATGCAACTATGTTATGTAGTTAACCACTATCCAACTCTGTCGCTTATTAATAGCTAAAAGAATGGAGAAAGTTTTTGGAATCAAGACAATTCATTTTCTTATATTTCGCAGTACCTAGAAATGGAATCAGAAGAAGGAGCTAGGACTTCAGCCGGTAATTTGCAAAATACATCACAAAATCCATCTTAACCAGCAAAGCTTGTTCTCAAAATGTTTAAGGAATATTTTGTTGGTATAGAACAAGTGCTTTGGAAAGAATCAAGAATATAATACCGATTATGTGCAGTAACTCAGTAACGTAGAAAAAAAAAACTAATGTAACTCTTTACTAAGTAAAATAAAAAAATTACAAATATTTTGCGTGTTGACTTGAAAAACTTTTCCTCTTCCTCCTCCTCATATAGCGTGTCGTTCAACATAATTTTTGTTTTCCTGGAATTTATGGGAGTATCTTGGTCACTCAAAAAACTCAGTATGCCAAAGTACCACTGTTTAGTTACGTGTACACTCTCCGGGTCCGATCCAGTGGGCATTCATCTAGAAATGAATGATGTAATCAAAAATCCTCAATTAATAAATAATAGGTTTTAAAACTATTATGATTATTAAGATTGCAATGTATTATCTTCATGCGGGGAAACTATGAATTGGTAAATTAATTTAAAATATCTTCTAGGAAGGAAATACAAAGGTACCGTGACGGTGACATGCAATGACAAATCTCCCGATGTAATTCGAAATTCACAGAAAGTGGGAAAAAGAAACACCGGAAAGCGGGGATAATTCAATAGAGAACAGTCCTGCTTGTAATAAACAAAATTATGTAGTTCTGAGAAAAATAGATCAAAAATTGAGTTCGAATTAAGATGAGTAAACCGTACAAGTTTGATGTAACATGAATTAATCCGGCCATTTGCTCACTAGGAATAATTAATAAACAAAATCACTTACCTTTCTCAGTTCGTTGTTGTACGATGCTCTAATGTAAGAAAGTTTCTTGTCCATGGCACGATTAATTTTAATTTTGTCATGATTGTCATCAATAGTCATATAGTATATTGATGCACTTGTCATAAAAAGGAATCTTCTTGACCTTTTTCTATTACTTCTGGAACAAAATCACGAGTATCCGACACTGTTTCGCATTCGACGTCTGTTTTTGAATTAAAATGGATATAGCTAGAACAGAAGTCAAGGTATAGTAATGCTGAGAAATCAGAAATTGATTTTTGGAGTAGAATCAGACCAGATCGGGCGCTATCGACTATTTCCGATTTCCCAAAACGTATACCTAGATCCTTGTGGCTGGTAGTCAGAACAAAGCCTAATGATTAGCTTCGGGACTTCCCACACACAATATGGCTTGATTTGTTGGATAATCGACCGGTTGAAAATCAAGGCACCGCAATACTCCCGAGCTCCCCAACACCAGACCAGTTCAATATGGCCTTTTAGGTTGACTTTTATTTCGTGACGGACCTACGGAATGAATCTTAAGCTTCTCACTCAGAATAGAATAGGTTGGTTACCTACCAGTAATATAATTTCTTGACCTAGTTGTGGTATATACAAGCATTAAACTCCGATAAACAACAAACCACACCAGAAAAAGTATAGTGTATATACCTTAGGGAAACTAAAGTCCCCAAATCTACCCTACATACTCGTACATATCAATTAGCCTACTAGGCTGGACAGTTAACTACCCCAGCTTTACATTATGTTGTAAAGAAGATTTAAAACTCGATAATTAGCAGAGACTTTGTAGACAGAGAGCACCACCTTTGATAATACATAACACGAAGCATAGTAAAAGCTAATAAGAAAACAGGAGCTGATATGGCTAAAAAAAAAATTAAAAATGCTAACAAACAAGCGTTACAGCTACAACAGGAGAAATTAAGGTTAATAAAAGAAAAATAAGTGGTCCAAAGTTTTACCACCTCACTATGGACAAGACTAATTTAGTCTTCTAGAGAAACCCACCTATGAAGGGCATGAAGTCAAAGGGCTTTCGAGAAATTCATCAGACTACTATAAATACATTTACAATTTTTCAAAACTATTGGAGTTTTACTGTCTATCACCAGAGGTAGTCACGGTAAGGAAGGTATTGAAATTGAGTCAAATTTTCGATATCCTGTTTTCAACACATCTTTCGTTCCACAGCCCTCAGCGCCCGAAAAACGCATTTTTGATCATTGGTCTGTGCCATGATTATCTCTTGACGGGAGCACCGATTTCATTGCTTTTTTCTATTTCGTTTTGTAGGGGTTCGCTCCGGAAGCCTGTGTATCAATCCCTGACACAGTACGCAATTGCCGAAAAACAAGTTTTTCTAGACTGCAGCACCAAAACGGCTCCATCGATTTTGATAAAGCTTACAAAGCTTTTTCAAGCGGTTTAACATCTCCATTAGATCGATTTAATATCTGTTTTCATATTTCGGCTAAACGGTTCCTTTTAAGCTAAAATCGCATATGACCATCGTTGTTAGTCTTGGCGCGCCAAAAAAATTCACCAGTCAATTATAAAATGTTCACATTCGGCATGCGCATTACCAAAAGCTAAAAAATTTGATTTTCTCAAATTCACGTGTGATAGGTGATTTTTATATATATTTTTCAATGTTCCATTGCATGGAGTAATCAGTTTCTCAATAAATCACTGATGTTGCAAAAAAAAAAGACAAATCTTTTGCGTTTGTGACAGTTAATCTAGACCTTCCCGGCACCGCGGTTGGAAATAAGTGATTGAAAGCTGGAAATGATTTTAATCTGTTCATTAGACGTCAGATAATAGTAACCTAAGTTTTCACCATTCTAAGTGGTGAGAGAGCTGGGGAGAAACCCACAAATTTACGGACTTTTTTCAGTTTTTGGTCTATAACATCTAAACGGCGCACCCTAGGGAAACTTTAATTCTATTATAAATTAAATTCCATGTAAAACGTTGGATTCGGTTAGACAGAAAAATAAAAAAACATCTGGACCCCAGTTGGACCAGAAACGGTCTGGAAAATAATTTTTTTTTGTTTTTACCAGAAAACCATGTATTATTCGAATAAATTTTAATATTTATTTTGTACCAAATTATCAATGAAGAGTAAATTATCAACAATTTCGATTCTAAAGATTTTTTTTTTGTTGAAGACTATATCAGACCATCTTTGACTAGACTGAAATATTTTTGTAGCATTATGAGGGTGAAAATAATTAAGGTAATTCAAAATTCTAACAACTACTTAACAGGTTAAGCTATATTTTTAATTCAATCATTGTAGCAAGAAATTTTAAATGTACATACATATAAATTTGGTTGGTGAAATATAATGATGGCCTTAACATAGAGATAAGTTGTTCAGCCAAAGAAAATATATATATATATATATATATATATATATATATATATATATATATATATATATATATATATATGTATGTATATATACCATGTATATGCCATATAAAATCTGGTATTTTAACCCTTTTATTTATACTTGTTTATTTATTATATTTAAAATTTATAGGAATTTTAAGGGGTATAACATATGGGTTAAAATAACAGAGATTAATTTGTTTTTAAATTAAATAAAGATTCAATGTGTCAGAATCACACAAATAATTTTAGATAGGAAACAGGAGTGATAAAGATTATTAACATATTATTTCTGAAATGAAAACAAACAGTTTAACTAACAACTTCCTATCTTGATAAGAAGTGGTGTTGCAATGTAGAATGTGTATGCTTGCCAAAGAAGTATGTGTGGCTAGCCCTTGCTGGATAGCCCTGGGCTGTCAAAGGCATTGGTTCACTGCATTGCTCAGAGCTACTTAATCGGCTGCAAGAGCAACTCAGCCTCAGCCTATGAATTGTAAGCATTCCATCACTGCCTTTAATTATGTCCTCTTCCTCAATTCTGGCACCATCTATTTCAAGCTCATCTTCTCGTCTGACACTAATACAAGCCCTTTCTGCACGCTCTTCAGCCACTTCTAATTCCAAGCTGTTTAGTTTACCTTTCAGAACATAAATGATATTAGTTAAATTATAGCTTGAATAATAAAAAATATGATACTCTATATTTTAAATCAGAATAATAAAAGTTAAACTTAACAGAATAATAAACTTACTACCAGCCTGTTCCATAACAAGTTTCTTGTGTATACAAGCTTGTTCTTTCTGAGTCAAAATTCGAACATCTTTTACAGGTGTTTCCCAATAAATAGTAAATATTATATCAATACCAGTTGCATTAATAGCATCAACTAAAGTTGCTGGAACACAAACATTCTACCATTAATTATGGGTTATGGTAAACCATAAGTACATTAAAAACTAATTATAGATCAATCCAAATCAATCAATATCTTTTGATCGATTTGAAAGGACTATTTAGGATACTGGATAATATTAAATTTTATCACCATAAAAATCATTAAATAAGTGAAATAATTTGAAAATATTATTAATTATAACAAAACGAATTTAAACTACTTTTGAAATCTACATATAAAACTAAGAAGCAGAAATAAATTGATTTTACCAATATGTTCAATTTTCAACCAATGTCTCTCATATCTTAAATTTTTAAAAACTTTCATTCAGATTCTATTGATTTGTTTAATAGCCTAACATAAATGGCATTTATATTATTTTTAACACAATTTTTGAAGTAGTTTCTCAGGGTGATGGACTCTATAACTAGTTAGGGGATTCTGTTCACATCAATACAGGTTCTATAATAATAAATCAAATTTAGTAGTTAGGTGAGTAACATTTAATTAAATTTTAAACCAAAACCAAATTTTAACATCTCTAAACGAATGTAGGTCATTTATTAAAATAAAACTATTCATAGATAATGGCAATGATTGCAATGAAGTGCAATTTATGCAATACTCCCAAATAAAGAAAATAAAATAAAGTTATAACAATGATTTATTTCTCGATTAACTTAACTGTTAAACATCATCATTAATAGTCTGAAAATCACATTAAAAAATATTTAAAAATTAAATCATGTTTTAAAAACATTAACTTTCCTACAATTGAGATATCTTAAATTTTTCACATTTATCTAAATCTGTTTATTTCATAGTTTTCTCAATTTTTTCAACGCACTTTTCTGCAAAATTTGAAACACTATAAAAATTTCAAAATACACAATTGACGGTCGCAATGACTAAACAAAATGAAAAATAAATTTATATAAGTAAAATACAAAAAAATAGATAAAAATAACAGACAGACAAAAATATATTTTCTATGATTCAACATGTTGAGCGAGGCAGGGAATCTCCCAGTAGTCTTTTTAATGCGAAGCCTGGTTCTCCGGGTTGGGAGAACAGATACTGGCATTGTCTGTTGGTGGAATTGAGTTTTATTTTAGAGAGAAAATACACAATTTGAATCTTATAAGCTTATTTAGTGAAATTGTTTGTCCTTTAAAAATAAACCTAAAATCATTGTAAATCAAATTAAAACTACTTTAACTTATCCAGGGTGTCCAGCAATATAGTATGAAAAAATTCAAGAATTTCAAGACATTTTCTGTCAATTTATTGGATTAAATTTGAACTATAAAATACTGTATTTGGTCAGCTTATGATAAAATGTACAATTCAGACGAGAATGAATTAGAATAATTAAAAATTTTTTATTTCTGTTTGATAATGAAAAAATATAACTCAATTTCTTATACTGAGGGCACAACGCATCGCCAAAAATAAAAACATCTAGAAAATACAGTACAAAAACAATATCAAGGTTAAATAAATTAAATTCATGTATTGGAATAAATTTCACCACAATTTTATTAATAAACTTGTTTTACATAAAAAAATATTTAAAAAAAAAAAAAAATAAAGGGTAGGCTGGTAGGCCATTGAGAACGTCTGATCCAGCTTCTCAGAATACTGATGCTGGATTTCTTGTTCTTTGAGCTTCATTGATTGAACTGCTGACAACTGGCACTAATGCATGCCTTGGGCAGCTTATACGTTCTTTGATGTGTGAAATGCTTAAGAAGTGACCTGAATCCACATTAGCACTTCTGTAGACCCGTAAATCCAATATACTGTTTATGTATCTATTGCTGACTAGAAGCTAGTTTACATGTTTGTTTGTTTTTTTTTTTTTTTGTTGGCTGTGACAACTCCTTATACAAATTATTTATTTTTCCCTTAGTAAATTTAACCCGTCACCTATATTTATTTCCATTTTCATTTATTACATTAGTTGGAGTGAACGTTTTTTGGGTGAGATATTAATTTCTAATTTAATTTTTTAACATTAATTTTTATATTTTAATTAATTTATTTTTTTTACCTTAAATCAATACATTTTACCAGTTTTTAAATCAATTGTTATGCCTTTTGATAACACAGCATTTAAATTTAGTGTTAGTTTCTGTCAAACCAGTGAGTTGGTGACATTGTTTAAACGTTTTTTCCAATTCCCGGTGATCTATTATAACGATTCAGTTGGCACTCGACCACACGCCTCTCTGGTATGTAATTTTTACGTTTTCTTTACATTTCCTCTTCCTCCTTGTTTCTATCCTTCTTCTTCTTTCTTCACCACATAGGATTTTGACCTATTTTTGTTTTGGGGCTTACATTACTTCATATTTTACTCCTTCATCTCATAATTATTTAATTAAAACAATGTCAACTTCTTTAACATCATTGTCACCTTTAGCATAACTTGTCACATCACAACTATCTCTGTATGCTTTACATATTACCAAACCTTCATACTATTTGTCTTTTTAATTAATAGATTTCATATATTTTACTATTCCCTGTGTAAATAAAGCATTATTTTAATTTCAATTAATTTTTACATTGTTATTTCATTTAATTTATTTTATTTTACTTTTTCATTTGTCTCTTGTATTATGTAATTTAGTGTTATCTTTTTCTTTTTATACTTCATACTTTTTTATCTTACTTGTAATTTCTGTTTTTATCATTTTTTACTGTTACTGGTACTGCCTCTGTCTTTTCTCATTGTTGTTATTTTGTTTTCCTTTTAGCCCTGAAGAAGGTCTAAAACTTAGGCCAAAACGTCGGCACAAAATATATAAGTTTACTTATAATAGTAACTTTTTGACCGCACCTCCCGACCAACTTCTCCCTTTAAATATACATATATGGTCAATAAAAACTCCCTTCTAAAATAGAAATAAAAGGAACCCTAGCAATCTCTTATCCTTGTCACTCGATCCTCGGCCTCTATAGCAACTGATTATAAGAAGATGAGTATAAATCGAAAATTGAAACTCAGAGCTGTTTGTAGCTAATTAGCTCCAATACAAGTGTATCAATACATCGTTTATCAATCGAGAACATCCCTAGTTCACTTTAGCGACAAGTGAGTATGCATAGTAATATCCACTTCGTCGCCATATGGTGTAAGGATAATATAGTTAGATAGGTCAGGGAAATAGGCGTAGGGGAGTGGCAATCCCTCTGCCCAACCGAGAGGCTGCAATCAGTCACTGGTCCTCCAGATTGGGAGAACACTTATACCGACACTCACATAGTACTCTTTATAGAGCACACTAGCTACATCTTCACATTGCAGACTAAGGTCATTAACACTACACACCCTAGGATTACCCTTCCTAGGCAGTCACGGAGGATGTGCAAATATGCAGGCACAAAGGTGGCAGCCCCACCAGCATACTAAGGTACTTAGAGAGGACTGATTGTCGTACTACATGAAAATAAATAATCATAAAACCAGACACAATTGCCTCGGATATGGACAGTAATAAATGGATAAATCATGGCAAACATCAAAGGAGTTTGGAACATTTTAACACTTTTTAGGCCCGGACGACTTCAATTGCTTGACAGACTCAAGTTGGATATAGCTGCCATCCAAGAAATCAGATGGACTGGTCAAGGGATCTTAAGAGAAGAAGAACCACACAGTGTATTATAGCTGCAGCAAAAATTATCACACCTTTGGTGTTGGCTTTGTGGTTAGAAGACAGCTCAGATGGCTTGTGATTGCATTTAAAGCCATCAGCCCCAGTCAGTCACATCAGAATTCAAGGAAAATTTTGTAATCTAAGCATATTTAGTGTTCATGGCCCCTCAAGGAAGCTGGGGATGAAGATAAGAAGGCTTTTTATGATATGCTTGAAAGAGCAAATGATTTCTCAAAAAAAAAAATGATTTTAAGCTGGAGATCTCAATTCTAAAGTTGGAAAGGAAGTCCGTTGAGAGCCCACAATTGGAAGGCACAGTATGCATGAACAGACTAACAATAATGGTCAAAAATTGATCAAATTTGTAATATCAAAATATCTGGTAGAGACAAGCACTTGGTTTCCAATATGAATAAGGATATCCATAAAGGAGCATGGACTAATCCACATGGCCGGCATGTAAACTATCTTCTAGTCAGCGAGGACTTACTAAATCAACCGGGGACTACAGAAGTGCTAATGTAGATTCAGGTCACTTCTTAAGCATTTCACACATCGAAGAACGTATAAGCTGCCCAAGGCATGCATTAGTGCCAGTTGTCAGCAGTTCAATCAATGAAGCTCAAAGAACAAGAAATCCAGCATCACTATTCTGAGAAGCTGGATCAGACGTTCTCAATGGCCTACCAGCAAAGAAATCAAAGAGGAGTGGGCAAGATGCTCTTCAACCATCGCACAAGTAGTAGAAGAAATTTTAGATCCAGCAAAAAAACATTTAATGTCTCCATGGTTCGATGAAGAGTGCAGAGCCCTCACAGAAATGTTGAGGAGTACCAGAGAAAACGGAAAAAGAAGCAAGGTCATCGAAAGAAGAAGAGACAACAAAGTAATGTTGATCTAGAAGAACTGAAGAAGTTTTGATTCGAAAATGAAGCTAGAAAAGTTTTTCAGAGAGTATACACTACTAGAAACCATTTAAGCATATCCCGACTATGTTTATGAATGCGAATATTGTATGAATATGTATGAATATTGACTGATGATAAAGCTTGCTCGGAGGAACGTAGAAAATATTTTGAGGCCTCATTGAATGGAGGGGAAGAGAGAGACGAGAATCCTCCAGAAAATCAGCTTTATTAAGGCGAATTAGAACCACCTGATGAGGAAGAATTTGTTGCAGCAATTAGTCAGTTGAACAATCATAAAACTCCTGGCATTGACTCACTTTATATTATTTTATAAAGATGGTAAAGTTTTTTGTACATCCTACAATATTTCATGAGATAATTTTGGTAATGCCAATTTTAATAAAAATGAGATTTTCAATAAAATAAAAATCTTTATTTCTAGTATGTTCACATATGCTCAGTAAATAACAAGTAAAAGGTAAAGATATAGCTCATGGTAATGACTTTCTGACGGGTATCTACAAAAGGACAAGTTTATAAAATAAAATTACATCATCATTTAAAGAATAAAAAATTCTGCAATTATTTACTTTTATGTGTTATAAAAATAACATTTAGTTTCTATTTCAAAATCTCAAAAAGTGCTGCAATTGTTTCATTGGGTAGTCTGTAGGGGAAACAAGGGCTCATCTCATGAAATATTATGACAAAGTGATACCTCTCAAAGGCATTGTTTGGCTGAACAAACTAGAAACTTTGTACAGTATTTGGCAAAGACTGAGACATAGGAAAAAATATTGTAACTATTAATATTTAATTTTATTAAGTTTATTATTAAACTGGTTGATGCATCTTTCTGGGCAGTTGATGTGAGATGTGCTATATTTGATCTTCATAGAAATAATTTTTTGGTGTATGTCCTGATGATGCCTGAAGGTGCAAAACGTTGACTGATTAGTTATTTGCGGGTATTTCAGAGACTTCAGGTTTTTTTTTTTTTAATCTTCCAATTGTTTTCTAGTATTTATTATAAAATTTACTTGATATTAACTATATACATAGAAATTCAGTCTGCATTTCGAAGTGCTCACAAAACTCGAAAAGTAATCGGTCGATTTTGATGCGGTTTTAACTACCAATTTCTTCCGGAAAGTTTATATGCATCCAATTTTTCTAAATGCTTCCCTTGTGGGGAGGGAGAAAAGAGGAAAAATTAATTTAAAAAACTAAGAGAACACTTTTCAGCTCCACCATATAACGTACCTGAGGAAGACATGTACAATCGAAAAACATAAAACAAATTTGGTGAAGCAAAATATAGCCCATTCTTTAATCAAATTAAATATTTCTTCACTTAAATCACAAGAAAAATGAACAATATTTAATTATCTATGCAGTTTATCATTGTAATACCTCTAAATAATTTTTTTTTAAATAGATTTGTTAACATTTTTACATAGATAATACAGTGATAAATGGCATAGATCTTGCCAAAAATACAGAGATGAACTGTGGCAGCGATGTCTGCAGGAGACAATACTTTCAAATAAATCAATAACAGTATACTGGGATTAGGCTATTATCACAGATGATATGATCAATAACAAGCCAGACCAACATTATTATTATAGAAAAAAATGTCTGCACATAAATTCTATTACAACAAATCTAAGATTAAACAAAGCAGATGACATTTTATCATGCTTGGACGTCGCTTTTTTTTTAATTGGTTTTTATAACTCTAGATTTATTATTTAATCATTATTAAAAAATGATCATTTAATCTGCAAATTTTATTAAAGTGCTTAATATATCAAAACTTTGTGAAAAATTGTGTGCTATACTAAAAAAAGTTTAGAGCCAAGCAAAACGCCTTTCTGATCATCATTCCTTACCAGTTGATCGTGCTCTAGGTAGAAGCCCACCTTGATAATTGGCAAAACGCTTCATCTCCTTGCCATAGCTCATTTTCTCATCCCTTTCTTCATCATGGCTGATTCCATCTTGATAAGAAGCCTCATATCTCATCGCCAGTTCACCCAAGTTAACTGATGGCAATCTGTTTAGAAAAGTGATGGCATTAAGTAATCTATTAGGTACTCTGAGATTAAATAAAATACAAAAATAACGAACACAGGTATATTATCATCATAAGGGAAATTCCATTGTGATTTATCATTGTTTCCTCCATCCATATATTTGCCAAAGTTGAAAGCACTTTTCTTTTCATCTGAAATACAATAAAACAAACATCATTAAATAAATTATAACTACCAAATCATGACTCCAATTAATTAACCATTCATTCAATAATTTTAATGAATCATAATTTATATAAAATGCAATTTAATAGATTTATTATAAAATTAAATCAACATAAAAAAGCTAAACCAGCAATGAGTAAAAACTTATTTTCTGGTAAGAAACTAAACAAAAAGATTGGAGACAAAAAAAAATAACAATAACAATATAAAAGTCTCTTATTATAATCTGGTTTGAACGAAGATGAAGTTATTATATGAAGTGAAGTGAAATTCTCATTGTTGCTAAGTTTCTGATATAAAATGATTCAAGCCCTGATCAATTTTTCAATAAATTCACATCACCATATTTTACATCTTCAAAAAAAATATTTATAGAAAATACAACTTGGATATTTATGTATATGCATATTCATAGACATAAATTGAATTTTTGAATTAATGTAACAAAACTAAAAGTCTTTGGTATTCAGCTTTTGATTTGCCTCAGGCAACTCATTATGTTACTCTAGGGTTTTATACCAGTCCCTGAATAAAGTCCTTAATAAAGAACCTTTCAGAAAGTTTAGAGGCATGAAGTTCACCCATGAAGCAATAATAAATGCCAAAATCATCCCTCGGCCTCTAGTCAAACAACACTGTTCTCCATTAGCACCACTTCCATCTAAATATTGTTTCATATTCTGCAGTAATAACACTTGTTGATCTAATTTTACCGAAATATTTACGTTTGTTTTTTGTTTTTTCATCCACTTCACTCATACTTCTTAAATTTTTACATTTTACAATGTTAACATCCATAGTATCTGTTATAATAAACATGTATTCTGTACATGTAAACATGTATTATTAGGCTATTGTTTAATATGTACATAATTTTATTTTAAGTTTAAATATTGATAATTTCTTCATTTATTTTAAAGTAAAAAACATTTATATTCTCAACAAGGCAACTAATAAGAATTACAAAAATACCAATAATAGTCTAAAAAAATTATATTTTAAAGCTATCATGAAAGAGCAAATAATTTTATTATTTTAAACTGGGACAATACCTGGCTGTGAAGAAAAGTGAGATTTATGTCGACTTTTGTGTAAGGAATTTACACTCTGGTCACTTTCATGGCTATGGTTCACTATAAAAGGTTTAGCAGTGACTGCCATGTTCTCTGTGTTATTATCCCAAAGATTTCCTTTAATTAAAATTAGATTGAGCTACTTGATGCAAGATGTGATACAAACAAAAAATATTAAATAAACTAACTTGATGAATATAGAAGTACACCAGGTGGTTCAATATGCTGACTTAATAAATATAATTGAACATCCTGGCTACTGTTAAACCTCAACCTGCAAAGATCGGAATGTGTTTTCTCGTATAATGTTGTACCTAAAACAGGCCAAAACAACTGTAAACCCCAAAAAACAGTTTAAACTATTGGTAATTTTAAAGTTTTACAATAATTATATCAAATTTTTAATTTTCTGAGTAGAAAATGTTTTAGTTGGTTCTCTATGAGTCTTATTGGAAATTAATCTGGACATTAAAATAAAACATTTTTTATATTTATATAAATCACATAGAATATTATAAAAGAACAAGGAATGCACATTGGATTTATTTATTTATTTCTATTACTTCAATAGCAAATCCAAGTCTCTTTTTCTACTTAGTTTACTACTTACTCTTTAAAATTAATATAAAAATTAAAAAAAAAAAAAAAGATATAGGAATGATTTAATAAAAAAATAAAATACAACCTAAAGTATTTTTATAAAAATTTTAATAAAGAAGAAACGATCGCAAATATTTTATTTGTATAAAACTTGGAAAAAAGATGTCAAGGTAAAACATTGTTATAAAATTATTCTTAATTGAAAACTAAAAAATGAAATTAACTGAACTTCAGAGCATCGTAAAATGCACAGTGGTCATTTTCAATGTACTTTTTTAATTCTAAGAAATCCCCATATTTACTTTTCAATATGGGAAGTGGACCACTGTACAGGAAGGAACTGCGTTCTCAGAGGAACCATGGCTACTTTTTCTATGAAGAAGCTCCTGTCAATAGTTGCTGTATTTCAGAGTATAACTGATGAATCTACAGTATAAGTGACGGAAGTGATGACATGGAATGGAAAAATTTGAAATAAGCTTTTACTTAAATTGCTAGTAGTACAAGCAGCCTTCACATAGATCATTTCTTAAATGTACCATTGGCAGCAAATTAATGAGCCTAATGGTTTGAATCGAATTAAATAGGTGCCGGTTGTGCCAATGAACCAATTTGAAGCCAAAATATAAATACCATCAAAATGGAACATGGGATATTTTATTGTGACAACAAATTATTTGGGAGGAAAAACATATATCTAGATGATAATAAGGGATGCCATCACTTTTATCCCTTCTTACCCAGTCTCTCTGGGTGAGTTTTGTCACTGTCTTCCTCTTCTGGCATGACCCAATCTTGCACTGTTATTTTCGTAAGTTTCTTTTTTATATTTCTTTTCACTTTATTTAATTGTTTCATTTCTTATATGTTGTACCTCTCTTTACCATTTTCATTTACACCTTTTCATACTTTTGTTTTTTATTATGTCTTATACTATGTGCTAACTTTCTATACAACATCCATACCTAAAATCTCCTTTTTTAGATATGAAATCCCTAATCCCTATAAATTTTTAAAAAATGAAATAAGGTAAAAACAAGATTGTTATTGGCATCCCTAACGCCATATTTATATTATAAATTCATGAAAAAATAATTCAATCAAGTTAAAATTCATTGTAACTTTTCCTGAATTACTCTACTTTATGCTTAATAAAAAATTTCAGCCCAAAATTATCCCTGAAAGGTATTTTGCAATACATTAAGAATAAATAGTGTAAAATCAGTTATTGACACACCTTCATTCTTATTTATTTTATTTTGGCATTATAACTGGATTAATCTAAATGAAACTACAGGTAAGATACTTATAAAATATACTTAGGAGGATGTGCACTGTGAGGACAGGATAATCATAACCAATCGGGTGTTCTCTCTAACTATTCTCCATTCCAAGCATAGCATTTGCTCAAGTATGGGCTGGACTTTTCAAGATATTGCAAGATAGTGGCAAGTCTTTACCAGTACTATTTAAGTAAATGGTAAATATGTAGATAACTATAAGTAAATAACTTGTCTTTCTTGAAATTTTTTTTTTCAAAAAGTGTTAATATATTTATTAACTTCTTTGTTTTAAAGTACTTATTCAACAAAGTCATGAGGATACAAATTTCCAGGTCCAAAAGAGAAAAACACACAATTAAATTAGTAAAAAGTTCACTACTAGTAACTAAAATAATCATCCGTCCACATCAGGCAAACATATTCACCACTTTTAGGGAGATGCTCGTACCCTTTCAGACACATCTTGTGGAAATTCTTATTATACATTAAACTATTTTTGAGGATTTCACCATACATGGAACATATGGATAGTTTATTGGTCTCAGTATTTGCAGAATGCTTATTTTTTCTTTTTTTCCAAAGCTTCCTTTACATTTTCTAAATTAATGATTTCAATCATTGACTTCCATTTTTGGCTGATTATAACGAGTAGAGATCTTTGGATATTTGTTTATGCCGAAGTGCATTCAACTTTCGAAGGATGCCTGCAAAGAAAATCTTTATACTAGCCATCGTCTGGTCAAATCTTTAATGTTTTTTTTAGCATTATTCAGGGTTGTGAACTCTTTTATAGATAGTAAAATGTATCTATTTTTTTTTTCTTGTTTTTTTTTGTAAAAACTCAGGGTGTCAATAATACATAATGCCAATTTAATGACTAGTAATTGTCATCCTCTTAAAAAAATATCAGAATTAGTAATTTTAGTTCCAAATGCACATTAAAATGTTTAATTATAAAACATGATTGTAATAAAGGACTTATCTTAAATTATTTTGTCGATTAAATGAAAAGAAACCGTAAATCATCCAATACTATTCTTAACAGACTATTCTTGTCCTCTCAACTACTTTGTTAGGAATCTTCTCGATTAAATTTTAATAACCTATTTTTGATGTTTACAGTTTGAAAATATTTTGGCATAGCTGACTTCTATGATTCACAAGAAATTTTGTCCACCTTTATTCGAAACAACATTGACATAAAAGCACATTTTTTTCAATTAAAGATTAAGGTGTCAATAAAATTCTGGTTTACCCTAATTAAACTAGAGAGCCTTCTGATGAGTACAATGAATTATATATAATGAGAATAGTATTCTTATCTTCTATGGAATGAACTATGTTAAAAAAAAATTTAAACACATTTTCTACATATTTTAAAACTTATGTAAAAAAATTAAGTATTTTTTAAAATATATTTCATTCAGAAGAATAATACTGTTCTCAATATACAGTGAATGTCTGTATGTCTGTCTCTTCATTTTTGTCTCTTTATCATTCAGTGGGAAAACTTATTTTACCATTATGGACGCAATTTCAGTTTCCAAACTTGAAATATAAAAAAAGCAATTTCAATTGGATGAAAGAATCATGCATGTGTTGATTTCTTTTCAATGTAGAATCACCAAAACAATTTTGATCCAAATCAGCGATGAACACAATGTACGCTCCTCTTGTTAGTAAAATATATTTATATAAGGCAAGTTAAGAGGTTGTCCTTGATAAATTTCATTTCCAAAACATCCATTCACACAGGTAAGAGAAGACTAAAAATACTTTTTTTCATCTTTAATATTTAAGTCAAATTAGAAAAAATGGTTGAAATGATATAAAGTGTTCAGACTTGAGATGAATATTCATAGAGAGTCTAGTAAATAAAAAAAGGAAAGTTCCTCACCCTCCAGAGAAGCTTCTCTTCCTATCCAAGTAAAAACTATTACTTTATTTTTAATTTTTCAAATCACTATTACAAAGATATTTTGCATTGAAGTTAGTACAAAAAGTAAAAAAGGTTATATGTCAGTTTAGGACATAAGCAGCCAGTGAAGCACAGTAGACTTTGGAAAGAGTCAATTATAGATATATTCAATTGATTAACTTATTTAAGTGGATATAACGTTCACCTCTGGATAAACTATTAAACTATTTATTTTTTTTTAATTAACTAAAACTGATTCTCAATTAAATTTGTTTTTATATTAGGGACTTGAATAAGTTCTCGCTGTTTCTTTATGAAAATAAATGCTTTATTTAAAAAAATGAGTAAAGAACTTGTCATTGAAAGTATTGTCCATCGCTAGCCACTACTTTCTCCCATCTTTCTGACAGCATACGAATACCATGTCTAAAGAACGACTCATCTTTTGAAGTTATCTACGAATCGATCCATTTTTTGGCATCTTCATAAGATTGGAAGTGCTGCTCAGCCAGGACACGAGTCATCGATCGGAACAAGTGGTAATCGGAAGGAGCAATGTCCGGTGAATATGGCGGGTGGGGTAGGACTTCCCATTTGAGCGTTTCCAAGTAGGTTTTGACTTGGTTGTCATGCTTCAAAATTACTTTGTCGTGTCTTTCCTCGTATTGAGGCCGTTTTTCCTTCAATCCTCGACTCAAACGCATTAATTGTAGTCGATAGCGATCTCCTGTGATGGTTTCGTTGGGTTTGGGGAGCTCATAATACACTACACCCAGCTGATCCCACCAAATACAGAGCATGAGCTTGGAACCATGGATGTTCGGCTTTGCCGTCGATGTTAATGCATGGCCGGGCTTACCTCTCGATTTTTTATGCTTCGGGTTATCGTAGTGTATCCACTTTTCATCGCATCACGATACGATGCAAAAAACCTTTCCTTTTCTGCCGTTAGAGCAGCTGTTCACATGTGAAAAAACGCCGTTCGACATCTCTCGGCTTTAATTCGTAGGGCACCCAATTTCCTTGCTTTTGAATCATTCCTAATGCTTTTAAATGCTTGGAAACTGTTGTGTGATCAACTCCTAATGATTCTGCAAGTTCATTTTGCGTCTGACTTGGGTCTTTTTTTTAGAGTGTTCTTTATCTTCAATATTAAAAACATTATTTTTAAAGCGTCTAAACCAATCTCTGCATGTTGTTTCCGACAGAGCATGGTCAACGTAAGTCTCCACAAGAATTCTATGTGCTTCAGATGCAGATTTTTTTTTAAAAAAGGAATGCAGTAAAATTCCCTGCAAATACTCTTTTTTTGGCACGAAATTCGACATGTTTAACACTATGAAAAAGTATGTTGTTTACACTTCGGCGGAATAACATATACTGTGATTTCGAGTCTAATGGTGGAGCTTCACAATAAAGTTGGCTATAGTATTGCCTGATGCAAAAAAACTAAGATAACACCATCTGTCAGGAAACAGCGAGAACTTATTCAAGTCCCTAATAATTCTAAGAAAATTTTAAATAAACTGTTGTCATATTAAAATGTTTTATTTGCCTAGTCATATATTATTCGGTAGGATGAGTTTTATTGAAAAACATACATGTAGTACTGAGAAATTGTGTAGTTTGTTTAAGAAAGAAGTTATTTGTTACAATTGAAGAACTTGGAGTAAAAATGTGACGTCACAATTTAAAAGTTAAAGAGTAATTTGTACAAAACGCTACTTTTTTTCTCTATGTAGCTCTTTATCGTGTTAGCTTGGGTGCATTCCATGAGATAATAGGACTATCTAATGGAATGTACCCAAACTAACATGATAAAAAAGCAGCATATAGAGAAAAAAAGCAGCATTTTGTACAAAATATTAATAAACTTTTAAATCGTGGCTTGTCACATTGTTGCCTCAAACCCTTCAATTGTAGCTAATAACTTCTTTCTTCAATTCAACCATCAGCAATCATATCACACACTTATTTTTTTTAAATGTGTGATTACATTGATTTTAAATCTGAACCTAATAGTCAATCATGAGTGCATAAAAATATGTTTAAGTTGTATTTTTCCGTTTTCCTCAATTAACAGTTTAATAATTGGATGTTAGAAATTTCAAACTGAAAATTTGTTTTTTATAACTATTAATCCCTAAGAATCAGCCCAAAACAAACCAAGGGATACATTATATTGCTTATAAAATAAAATAAGTAACTTAATTAGAGTGGTGTGCATACAATTATTATAAAGGTAGGAAATGGAACATATTGTTATGGATGGATCAAAGGCTCTATTATTTATACTTGTAAGAAAACTTAATTAAGAAATGAAAAATACCAATTCCAGAAATAAATTAAAACCATTAATTTTTTTTTAACATAATGCTCAATTAAGTAGCTAAATAAACTAATTTTTATTTTTAAACCATTTCTCACCTTTGGTAAACGTAAATTTCTCCTTTTGATTTGATTTTGAGGTACTGCAGGTTGAAGACCAAAATAGAAACATGTCATTCCCAACCCCAGAAAAACTAATTGCTATGGCTGGTGATGTTATTTCACCACTGCCAAGTATTGGCTCATCTAAAAGAAATTTACCTGAATCACCACTAGCTATTCGACTCTGAAACAAAATCCAAATGAACATTTGTATTATATTTAGAAGGCTATTTCCAATACTAAAAAAAAGATCATCAAAAGATTTAATTATATAGATCTTAGATATAACTAAGAAGTACTAAACATACCTCAGAAAAGTAATACTCAGGAAATGCTGATCCAACCATGTTTGTGATGAGTAAATCTGGATATGCATCATTATTGAAATAAGCAGGAGTAGGCCCTCTGAAATAAAATTAAAATCAATTACAGCATCATACTATCTAATAACAAAACAAATTAATAAATGATACTCATAAACTGTATTACTGTTGTGTCAATTGAATTTACTTTAAAATAAATCATAAATAGTGAAAAGATATTGAAATTTACTTTTGAAATTAAATCATCATTATTAGTATGAACAAATGTTAATGTTAATTTTAGTTTTAACTAGGTCATAAATTAATGAATTTTCTTTGACAAACAAAATTTTATTAAGACAAAATAGTGCAGATGCTGCTAGCCAATGCCCGCCCTTGGCAGTTGAGCCATTTGGTGACAAGCTGATCAATAAAGATGTGCTAAGACATAATATTGAAATATATAATTAATATTGATTGATCTAAATATGAAATAAAAAGAAAGAAGGACTAATTTAGTTTTACATCTGATTTATTACTTATCTGATTTAATTTAATGTCTGACCTTTCACATATTTGTCTAAACATCATAATAAAATATAGCACATTTTTTAATAAATGAAGTTTTTACTCATATCTCTTCTTGAATTTTCTAATGCAACTGCCTACTGTTTTCTTAATTACTTGTGATTTCCTCCGTCAATCCAACATCTTACAGAATCGTAAGTGTACGAGGCCTGCTGTTTTACTGGTAGAACTGCACTTTTTTTATTGGGATTTAACGGCCTTTCCGATCCTATAAAGGCAAAAAGGACGGGTTATCCTACAGATTACCAACCTGTTCTAATCAAAGTGGGAAAGTTGAAATTTATTACATGAGTATGAAATAAATTTCAACCTGTCTAGGCCGGATTCTAACGGATACCTTAGCAGTCTCGAGGTTGCTAAGGTGACGCCTTTACACTTTCAGCCACCACGGCCTCAGAAAAATTGCACTGTACTGCATTCCAATGTAGATTCACCAACTGCAATGTTTTTCTTCTTAATCTCGACATATTCTGTCGCTAGCATCCCATATGCTATCCAATTGGACACAGAAAGTAGATCCATTTGTTATTTAGTTTTTTTTAATTTATAGCTCATCCTCTTTAATTATTATATTTATATTTTAGCTATTTAATACAATTAAGTTTATTTTAGCATGACCGAATCCCTTTCAAACAAATTATATCAACTTTCTTCAAAAAAAGCAATGTCATCTTTCTTCCAACATTCAAAGAGGCATTTTTCACTGAATAATTGTTCTCACTCTTTTTAGTCGTTTTTCCCCGAAAAAAATAGACTATTGCAGTGGGTCGAAGGTCGGCAGTGAGCGGGGGACTGCGATTTCTATCCATTTCATAACCCCTAGAGCACGATTATGGAAAATTTGGAGATGTCTGATATATATTTATAGATATATTTTTTCCCCGCTACATTGGAGCACCTCCAGCGGCCCCCTTTGGGCCAAATGACCTGAAATTCGTTATGTAGGGCTTTCTTCAAGGCAGAACGATAGCATTAAAGAATGAGTAAATTCCAGCCAAAATTTCGGTATGTTTACCTGAAATTTCGGCGTTTTTTAAGTTTTGCGCATCGCTACAGCTCCACCATATTAGTTTATAGGACTGAAAATTTGTATGTGAATTGAGTTGGTGTTGGGGAAGTATCCTTAGGGGGTCTCGACTTGGTCACCCCACCCCCTGGGTTTTCCGATTTTTTAAAACATTTGCGCACCTTTAAAGCCCCTCCAAGTTGAGTTAGGGAGCTCAAAACCTGTTACATTCGAAAAGAAATTAAATTACCTATAAAACAAAAGAAGTTTCATCGAAATTGAACGGCTATTAGTAAAGATATGGCTATTTCAACTATTTCAATGTCTTATTAGTCGTTTTTCCCCGAAAAAAATAGACTATTGCAGTGGGTCGAAGGTCGGCGGTGAGCGGCGTGACTGCGATTTCTATCCGTTTCATAACCCCTAGAGCACGATTATGGAAAATTTGGAGATGTCTGATATATATTTATAGATATATTTTTTCCCCGCTACATTTGAGCACCTCCAGCGGCCCCCTTTGGGCCAAATGAGCTGAAATTCGGTATGTAGGGCTTTCTTCAAGGCAGAACGATACCATTAAAGAATGAGTAAATTCCAGTCAAAATTTCGGTATGTTTACCTGAAATTTCGGCGTTTTTTAAGTTTTGCGCATCGCTACAGCTCCACCATATTAGTTTATAGGGCTGAAAATTTGTATGTGAATTGAGTTGGTGTCGGGGAAGTATCCTTTGGGGGTCTCGACTTGGTCCCCCCACTCCACTTGGTTTTCCAATTTTTTAAAACATTTGCATTTAGATTTAAAACAAAAGAAGTTTCATCGAAATCGAACGGCTATTAGCAAAGATATGGCTATTTCAACTGTTTCAATGCCTGATTAGTCGTTTTTTTCCTGAAAAAAATGTTTCAATTTCGGTATGTTAGTGGACTGCCTTTTGTGGGAAAATACGACTTTAGTGATGGAGTTCTACTGCTCACAGATTTTTTTTTATTTCACCATGACCAACTTCAGATTGAATAAAATTTATAAAAAAACATGTCTATATTAGCTTATTTATTGATAATATTTCTTTTAACTCAGCATATTAATGCCGCTTTTAGTGACTCCGCGTCTCCCTGGTTTATCAAGTACTCCGCAACCTTCCTTCGATCTCTGCCATCAGCCGATCATCGCCTTTAAGAAAATTATTTTATTCGTCGGTCTCCCCGGCGAACCTTACTAAATCCAAAATCACTCTTCTTATGTCTTACGTCACAGCTGATCTTATTTTCAGCCAGGCCAGTGTGTTCGCTTGGGCTTTCACCATGGTTTCTTGCAGCAACAGTGGGATTCCTGATGATACATTTAACATTGCCAGTCGCAGCACTCCTTCTAGCAACGCCAAGGCAGAAGCACGAAAAAAAAATAAAAAAATGGGTCCACTACTCTCCGTTATGGTGCTACTCACAGTCCCGGGTTTCAGCACAAGTTAGACTCCCTCGCCTCGAAAGGAACAAAAGAAATAAAGATAAAGAAGGAAAAGTGAGGTTGAAATAACACACACGGGATCTGAACTAAAACTAATTTATTCCTCTTAAAAATTCTCTATATATAGTATTTGTGTTCTATTTACATTCAGAGATGGTATTAAGTTCAATATTGTCTTCTACCAAACATTAACTATTCATTTCAAAATGGCAGCCGATTAGAGGCAAGGGCGGGGGGACAAAGTCCGGCAAGTGGGCCTGATGGTCCTTTTTGCCAAGCCGATTAGAGGAGTTATAAGCCTATTACTCGGCCATTTATAAAGATAGAGCATAAAAATAAACTAAAACTAAAACCATTTATAGATTTTTCATTTTGTTTAAGGTCTTGGTGCGCTGATTCTAAACTACTTTACATTTTTTCTCTATCTTTATAAATGGCCGAGTTATGGGCTTATAAATCCTCTAATCTGCCACCATTTTGAAACAAATAGGCAGATAGTAAGTAATGTCAAGTTCCGAGGATCATCGTGGGGTGACCTGTGACTTGGCTTACAGCGGAGAGACAGATTTTGTTTTAATCATATCGTGAAATCTAAAACCTTAAATTTTGAGAGGTGTTAAATGTTTTTTTTCTTAGTTGATTAAAAAGGTGCATTATTGTAAATAATAAACCAAAAGCATTTATATAGAATTTTTTTTGAAGGCCTTGGTGTGCTAATTCTGAAATACGATTTTTCCTCTATCTTCATGAATGGTTGAGTTGGAGGCTTATAGTAAGTAATGTCCAATTCTAAGGATCATAATGGGGTGACTTGTGAAAGCCAAATCTCAAGAAAATCGTTTCAGCAGTCTGAGATAAAAGCTGCGGACAGACAGTTTTTTTATTTTTTATTCTTCGATGTGTCTTGAAATCAAAAACCTCAAATTTTGAGAGGGGGATACATTTTTTTTTTCTTGGCCGATTACAAAGGTTCATAATTGATACTCTTTGATTTTTAAGAAAACTATGTCATAACATCAGAACAATAATCAGTTCAAGTGATGATTCTCAACATTTTTCTAAAATAAATAAGAAAAAGAAAAAAATGGATAAAGAACCCATAAATTAGCCTTATTCCAACATCAGTCCTTATTCGTATTTACTTCCGCAAACAAAATTTAGGTTGATTACTATAAATGTTTGATCGAAAAAACCAACATGAGGAACAAAAGAACAAAAGATTTTTTAACTCACATTAATATTTGAGAATTTCCAGATTCCTTCAATGTGATGTTCCAAATAGAAGTAAAGTCCCTACCATCTAATATATTCAAAGAATCACCATTTGTAAAGATGATATCCTCTATGTCATCACCATTCATATCAGCAATAAGAATTCCAGAACTCACACTGGAAGATCCTTTCCAGATGGTTTTACTCTTGGATAGGTCAGAATGAGAGATACTTTCAAGAGGGATAAGGAATAATGATCCTGATGTTTCAATGCTTCCGGTGGAAAATATCACGTAAGTATTATTGTAGGTTTGGAGGAGACGGGGAACTGTAAATATACTACCCCCATCTGGCATTCCAACTTGTCCAATAACTTCACCATTTTTGCCATTTAATATAATGATATAACCTAAAAAAAAAAATGTCTAAATTAATGAAATGTTAAATAAGGAAAACCAATTATTTTTCTAAATAGTAAATTTAATTTTTTTAAAATTGTTCATGAGAAACATTACTTTCAATACATTAAAAATAAAAGTAAGGACCTAATAACAGTTAATTTGATTACATCAAAATTAAAGCATAGCAAAGGCAACTACAATGCAATATCATTTTTAAGGAAATTTAATTAATTAATTTATTATTTATTTTAATTAATTAATTATAACTTAAGAAAATGGATAATAGTAGTCCTTAATAAGAATAAAATATTTGATTTCTAGTTGGACACTATATCATCAGTGATTACATTAGGGATTGATAAATTATTTGCCACTTCTATAATTTGGTTTTTATTGAAAACTAGTTTTGAATGTTATACATTCATCTCCAGTTCTAAAAACACAAAAATTAAAAATAAGCAATCATTATACAGTTTGGTATTATTATACATATTAAATTAAATGTAATATAAATTATGAATTTAATTAAGGCAAGAAATCAAATACACGTTGGTACTCATCAAAGTTTAAGTAGATTATATCAAATAGAAAAGTTTGTATTGGTTTGTTCTTGCATTTATATTGCATTTAATTTAGTATGTATAATAGTACCAAACTGTATTTAGAATTGCTTATTTTTGAATTTTTGTTTGTTTTTAGAACTGAAGATGAATGTATAACATTCGAAACTAGTTTTCAATAAAAACCAAATTATAGAAGTGGCAAATAATTTTTTCAATCTCTAATTAGATTGATCCTTCTATACCATCATGCGGACGTCAACTGATCAGTAATTACAGTTGATTAAAAAAAATAATGATAGCAAAATTTGGCAGAAAAGTCTCTGGATCAAAATGGTACAAGGATTTTGGTGCTTCATCAAACTTGCAATATTTTGCAAGACTCTGGTTTTTTAAGTATTTTTTTTCTGCTAATATTGTAAAACCCATGGCATTTATCATTACCATTTTTGAAAAATATACATTTATCAAACAAGTTAGTTGCCAAAAGTAAAGCCTCTGTTTACATGATAATTTGTATTTTTTTAGTATTGAGCTTAGGCAGAAAGATTAATTTTTGTCAAATTCAAGGAATTGAAAAATTTAATATGTAGCTGCTTACTGATTCATTCTCTCATCAGTTCCTCACTCGGTACAGCATTTTGTGATTTAAAGGATTAATGCAGTTAGATTTTTTACCATCATCCTAATTGTAGTCTTAACCGGTGAATCACTAGTGATGATATAATAACGTTTAACAAGCTGATGAGTCCTGTTCAGCCTTATTTCGAAGGAAGATACAGTATAAAAACTGATTATTTATTTATTATGTCTATTTTTGGTTGAAATCATCAAAACACTTACCTGACGTTCTAAGGCTTGCAACTGTATGTAGGGTTGGCACATTTCAACACTCTCAATGTATATGCTAAAGCAGGAATAGTTCAGGTATTCATAGCACAAATAATATTCCTCGACATATTATGTTTTCAGGAGAAGTTAATATTTCATAAACGTTCCATAATATTCATTTTTGAACTTCAAGAGTTCACTTACACCTACATACTTGTAAGATAATTACAAGAATCAAAATTATTGAGTTGCTTTATTAGTTCCTTGAGTGACAGTTCAATGTGTCAAGTTCTTTCAGTTTGCCCTTATAGATTTATCATAGCACCTTTCTCTAACCTGATGTCATATTTCGGTAGTCACAGAGAATAAAGTTGGTAAGTCAAAAAATGGTCGTCCTCATGGGTAATAGGTATTGCAATCATCTACCAAGCCTTATGTGCACTCCAATATTCTTAATGTAATTCTTCCTATATTGGTGAAACTAAAAACCACCTCAAATGTCACATTTTCTAACACATAACATCCATTACTTTCTATAACCCTCCCATCTCCAAACTATCAGAACACGCTTTGACCCTCAATCATTCCTTTAACTTTGAACAATCTTCTATCCCTGCAACAGTTTCCAACTATAAAAAGACCGATTTCCGAATCAATCTACAACACCTTGAACCGAAACTCGTTACATCATAAAATAGACAAAAACTGTACTTTCCTCACAAATATATTTTAAACCAAATTTAAAACAGTAAAAACATTATTCTGATATATTCTACCCTATTTTTGATTTATTCTATCCATTCCATATCCTTTCTTAATCCTTTTTTTCCCCTACTCTATCCATATATCATTATTTTTTATTTACTTTGTCCTACCATAATTATTTTCCTCCCACCTTTTTTAATTTTTATTTTCCTTCTGGTATTTATTTTGTTTTGATTTGTCATGCCAGCTTAACTTTCCTACCAGTTACACTCCATATCAATACATTATATTTTATATGTATGCATTCAGGTAAGTGCAAGTGATGGGGGGCTAAATGGGTAGGGCAACAGGAGGGCTAGAGAGGGAGATGGGTGCGGGAATCTCCCCAACTCTTTGTGGAACGATCACGCGATAGTGCCCTACTCACTGCTTGTGACTTCCCAGTCCTCCTTATCCCTATCAACACCTACTGTCACCTTCGATGGGACTCGCGAACGACAGAGGTGGGGATCTTCACTTCTGTCAGCAATGGCAGGAGTGTTAATTCTTTTAGAAACCCAAGCCGAGGTGGAGGGAGCTCGAGCCGCAGGCTGAATGATGGTATAAAATACACACATAAATTTGATCCACTTGGGGCACCAGGCACACCCCATTTTAATTAATTGCCTTCTGCAGGGAGAGGGGGTAGTACCTGTAGCGACTTTTTTCCACCCCCATACTCGTGGGAACAAAATGAACCTAACAACAAAATCAAAAAACCGACGGACAACTTTGTTAAATGACCCGGACTCGGGCACTGAAAATCTCTTGGATATTATGACTGGAATGGTAGAGGCACAGGGAGAGAGATCAGCTGAGTCCATAGGTGGCTTGCGACACTCCTGGATGATGTAACCAGACTCTCAGTGATATCTGATGGGTCTGGTGAAAAAGGTATTGGTAGGGACAGCGCTTCCTCGGAAGTGGCTGAAACCTCCAAACCCAGATTATCCGGGGCACACTTAAGAAGGGAAATTTAAGAAGCTTAGGAGGGCTGGTAATACCCCGGAGGCATCGGGACCCACAACCTCGGTTGTAGGGGACTATAGCCCTGTGGGTCAAGGACCTGCTGCTAAGCGGACCAGATCCTCTCATGGGACCTCAGTGCCTGTGGCAAAGAGACCCAAGAGTGGTGAGAAAATGATTAACTTGTGAAATGATTAAATGACTGAAAATGATTAAATGAAAATGAGAAACATATGCCCTTGCGACCAGAGGCAGCAAGATGGCGATAATCCTCTGTGGATACCCATCTGTACAGCTGTCAAAGGGACAGAGCGAGAAGGTCAAGACCCAGGTGATCAGCTCAGTGGATCAGCTGGAGGAGGGTGGATTGAACCCGGGGTTCAGTGGCTTTAGTCACCACCTCGGGGGCTGTATTATTGTCTGTGACGTTGATACCACCAAGGACTGGGTCACCAGTATAGTGAGTAAATTTACTATCAGTGGGGTATAAAATTCCGCACTGGTAGTACAAATGAGCTCAAAAAGGCTGTCAGGGTAGGTGTATTCTTCCCTGGAGAGCGGATTCCGGAGGACCTATTATTGAGGAGACTCATGATTCAAAACGGTAAGGCCCCAGATGTGGACAGTTGGACACTGATGGGCACTAAAGATGAGCCAACTGGCTTCTATGGGATTCTGCGAATCCCGGAAACCAGCGTCAAATACCTGGAGGAGAGGAACATGATGGTAGCTTATGGCATCACCAAGGTATTCCTCAAGGTATTTGAAAAGAAGAAACCACCGAAGTCACATGCGGGGAGGACTAAGGTGGTTGCTGAAAGGAGTGTTCTCCAAGAGGGAGAGAAGGAAGGGACTTCAACCTCTGCATCTGGCATGGAAGTGGGACCGGCTGAAGAGGAGCGCTCTGTGGCTGGGGCCGGAGGGCTCTCTCTACTCGGGCACACCTCTGGAGGGACCAAGAGAGGAGAGGCCTTCTGTCCCCCGCCGGGGTCGCTCCTCACAATAAACATGGAATTCAAGCTGTTGCAGATCAACCTGCCCCACTGCATTGCGGCCTGTGGAATTCTGCAGCAGTATGCAAAAGGTAAGGATATAGATATTATTCTAATACAAGAACCTTACCTATTTAAGGACAGGATAAAGGGACTGGGCATAACAGGATACAGCAGGACCTGCATCCTGTTCAGGAACAGACTAAAACTGTTACCCTTGTGGCATTACTGTTGTAGGGATCTGACAGCAGGGCAATGGTCCCTCTCTGAGGTTAATGAAGGGGAGAAGATTACGCTGGCATCGGTGTACCTCCTGTATGAAAAAGCTCTTAAGAAACTGATAGAGGGGGTAGGAAAAGGCTCGTGCATAGCATCTTTAGATGCCAACGCACACCACAGCCTCTGGGGGAGCACAAACGTCAACCAGAGAGGCAAGTATCTTTTAGATTTTATTGTTAGCAATGACCTCGAAATCCTAAATAGGGGCAAGGAGGCCACCTTTGTTAACAGAGTGAGAACGGAGGTCATTGACATTGCTTTAAGCACACGATGCGTGAAATCTAGGATTATTGGCTGGCATGTTTCAAGGGAAGATACATGCTCAGATCACCGCTATATCAGATTTGATTTATCTGCTAATAGTATGAAGGAGACTGTGTACAGAGATCCAAGGCGCACTAGCTGGGATGCATTCTGCACACAGCTCGAGGAAGAGGTTAAATGTTGTCCCAAGGCTGTTAGGAATTCTTGGCACTTAGAATGTCTCAATTCATCGCTAACTGAGGCAATAATGAGATCCAAAACTGACAATAATTGTATGCGTAGGATTAAGTCCAACAGGAATACATCCTGGTGGAATGATGAGCTTGGCAAGCTAAGAGTCCTCATACGAAGACTCTTTAATGCTGCCAAAAAATCAGGCAGATGGGATGCTTACAAACAAGTACTCACTGACAATAACAAGACTGTTCGCAGGGCTAAAAGGGAAGCGTGGAGAAGTTTCTGTGACGATATAAATGATACAGCATCCACGTCCAGTGTCAATAGAATTCTGTCTAAGCAGTCTGATGGGGGAGTAATGGGGACGGTCAGAGTTGAAGGGGGCTACACTAACACTAATAAAGAGACCCTGGAAGCTCTGGCGTGTTCGCACTTTCCTGACTGTGAACAGCTGGATGAGAACCTAACTAATCCCACTGTAGATGAACACTTTGGTGGCAGGACAAAGTGGGTTGAAGCCAATAGAATAATTAATTCTATGAGGGTGGAATGGGCCATTAATACTTTTGCACTTTTAAATCTGCGGGTACTGATGGGATTTTCCCTGCCTTACTTCAAAAAGGCGTACCTGTACTAAAACCCTACATAATGGAATTATATAGGGGAAGCTTGGCACTTGCACACATTCCTAATAATTGGAGGATGGCAAAGGTATGTTATATTCCAAAGCCTGGGAAGGAGTCTTATGACAATCCAAAAGCATATAGACCTATTTGTCGACATCCTTCTTGATAAAGGCTCTTGAAAATATTATTGACAGACACATTAGAGACACGGTTTTAGTTGAAAAGCCACTATACAGTGGACAATTTGCTTATCAGGCTGGCAAATCATGTGAGACCGCACTACATCATCTGGTATCAAAACTAGAGAAAAGTCTAGCCGAAAAAGAAATTACGGCAGGCATCTTTGTAGATATTGAGGGTGCCTTTGATCGCACTCCTTATGGCACTATGGCAAAAGCCTTAGAGAGCAAAGAGGTAGGACTATTAGCTTCTGAATGGATCAACTCATTTCTGAAGGGAAGGCTACTCAAATCTGAATTAGGACATGCAAAGCTATGGATTAGACCCATGGGGAGCTGTCCACAGGGAGGAGTACAGTCCCCACTCCTGTGGTGTCTGGTTGTGGACACTCTGTTGACCAGACTAAGCTCTGCAGGATTTTATACGCAGGGATATGCAGACGATATCGCTGTTCTGATAGGGGGCAAATTCCCGGAGACTATCTCCGGATTTCTCATAATAGTAAAAAGAGTGGTGCAAAGATAATGGTCTTGGCATCAACCCACAGAAGGTTAACCTTTGAATCTTCACTAACAGAAGGAACGTGATAATCAGACCGCAACGGCTCGATGGCACTCTGATAAACATCTGTAGTGAAGTTAAATATCTAGGAATTACCCTTAATAGTAAGCTAAAATGGCTTAGCCATATTAGTAAAGTTAGCATGAAGGCACTTCGCTGCCTATGGGCATGCAAGGGAACTGTGGGCAAATCTTGGGATCTGAAACCTAAAATGGCATTATGGCTATATAAGGCGGCGATCAGACCCATTGTACTATATGTTGTAATTGTGTGGTGGCATAGGGTTAATACTAGTAGGCCTTGAGCCATACTGGGCAGACTACAAAGGCTGGCGTGTCTTATGACAACTGGTGCCATGAGCACTACTCCTACTGCTGCAATGGAGGTTCTTTTGAGCCTAACGCCACTGCACCTGGAGATTGAGGCGCAGGCACTCAGCACTGCGTATAGATTTACGAAATTAAGGACAAGATCCAAATCCCTGGTCTACCAGGGACATGGGACACTGTTTAACAGGATTGATCAGGACGAGGTGTTGGCAATGCACTCTGACATTCAAGTACCAAGCTATAGGGAGGGACACCTAAGATCAGCGGAACTGGCTCCCATGTACCATGCAACAGAGTTAACTGTTATACTGACGGATCCCTGACGTACAAGGTTCAGGAGCGGGTATTTAGAGGATGGATAAGCCTAGAGAGGGAATATTCATATCCTTAGGTAAGCATACCTCTGTCTTTCAAGCAGAGGTATTTGCAATCAATGTCTGTGCCCAGTCCCTTATTGAGGAGGGCGTTAGAAACAGACTAATTACAGTCCACACAGATAGCCAAGCTGCTATCGGGGCTTTAAGTGGTTATGCGACCCGGTCAAAGTTGGTGGAAGAATGCAAAATTAACCTTAACAAACTGTCTGAAACCAACAGTGAATGGGTTCCTGGACACACGGGAATTTTGGGAAATGAAAAGGCTGATCACCTTGCAAGGAGAGGCTCTGAGATGAAACCTCGTACACCAGAGTCCACATGTGGCATAAGCCTTAGCTATGTCAAAAGGCATATTAGAATGGCTGTAGGCAATAAAGTTAAGAACTACTGAGAAAATACTAGAAACAGATAAATTCCAAACTGTTTTTAGATGGACCCTGCCCCAAAAGAAGTGAGATTCTTCTGTTTATGGATAGGTGTAATCTTAGGAGAGTGACAGGACTATAAACAGGACACTGTCAACTTAACAAGCACCTCCACAACATGGGACTGAGTCACCGACATGTATACTATGCGGGATGGAGGACAAAATGGCTTTCCACATAATCTGTGGATGCGATGCTTTGGCAAGGGTGCGGTACCTCCACTTTGGATGTGACCGGATCACTGAACCTAAGCTCTGCGAAATGATGGACCCGATGAGTCTACTCAGATTTGCAAAGGCTACTGGCCTGTTTTAAACGGTTTAGGCCAGCGCACAATAGGCCTCAATAGGCCGCGGTGCATACGAGTATATGCTGGAAAAAAAAAAAAAGTGCAAGTGATAGAGCCGTCTGGTGGAGGCTGCTCGAGGAGGCCCAAACTCGATAGCGGGTTGTGGCGCCAAATATGTATGTATGTATATAAATTAATCAAATGTCAAATCAAAACTTTTTGAGGTTATAATACTTTATTTTAACATAAAGCAACGAAATTGTAAATTCGATTGTAAAGGAATAATGCAATAATAATCGATTATAATGACTTCAAAATAATGCAAATCTAGTTATTAAAGATACTTTATCTCTTCTCATGGTTTCCATTTTTCCATGTATAGTTGAGTGTTTAGAAACGATAAAAAATACTTTTTTTGGTGCACTTTTCGTTGTATTCTTGCAGATAGGCACAAGAAAATATTTATATGAAGGTTTTGGCTCGAATGGTTTTACTAATCACAGAATTAGATCAAATTTTGCAAGTTTCACCAGAATCAATAAAAATTCGTTTAAATAGCTTTGTTGACATGAAAAGTGATACCACATAAACCCCGTGAAAAATGGTGTTTGAATAGCCAAAATATCTTGCCCAAAGGAATTTTTTTTTTTAATTTAATAAGAATGTTTTTATGAATGATTTAATATTTTACTTACCTTTGGGACAAAAATAATTTATTTAAGATATTTTCAAAAATCATGCATATACCTATTGGCTCTAACCTTCTAAAAAAAAAAAAAACTTTCTACATATTCAAGATTCTGATAAGTCAACTTCATCTTCACTTCAGAATTTGGGGAAAAAATTATCACATCATAAAACCATAGCATAATACATGATTTTAAAACTGATATTCATACTTGACTGATCTGTTGTATGTGAAATCAAAACATCAGAGAAACCATCACCAGTTTGATCCACAATATATTGAGCAGAATACAAGTCCAAAAGATATTGTACATTTGATTTTGTAAATTCCCAAATCAAAATACCTGTTTTTCCATCAACAATACCCAGAACCTGTGATAAGAAAAAAAAAAATCATTATATTTACAAATCAAAATATTCACAGCTATAGCAGAGACTGTAAGTCAACTACGTCTTATAATATTATAAGCAAAAACAAAACAAACTTTTATAGGAATACATATTTAATTATAGTGTAATCTAAACTGAATATTATCATAAAATAAAAGATGACTTTCATGTTGATCAATTAATTTAATTAAACTTTTCAATCAAAACTTATAAGACTTTAATATTTAAATTACTAATTATAAAATTATAAGCTTCTAAGATAATAATTTTATTTTGCATTCTAGCTAGATCTCTGAATTTCATTCAGCTTTTGAGAGAATTAAAATAATTTTCTATGAAAAACCTTCAGCATTCTCTATTAGGTATCTTAATAGGAAATGCTTCATGGTTTCCAGAAGGTTGCATATGGTACTCAACTTCATTCAGTCTGCAAACATTTCTGCTCCAATAAAACTTGAGCCCCCTTGTCAGGAGAGAGTTCAATCTTAATGATAAATCTTAGATTGGAATACTATCTCATTTCAGCAGTCTCATTGCTGCCTTGTTAACAGTTACATTTCTAGGTGGTCTACTGTCACGCATCTCAGTTAAATTGATAAACCACTTGATTGTGAAATATGAGAGATTCACCTTTAGTGGCACATTCAACTGGGACCAAATTTCCATGTGTGTTAAATGGTAGATGTAATTTTTTTTTTTTTTTTCAAATTCACTTCGAATTTTTTAAGAATGTCCTAGTATCTTAGTGCTCTTACTTGCTTAAACTTTCTTATTTATTGTTACTTTATTATTTATACTTAGACTTTAACAATGCCCCAAAATGACATTTTTTTTTTTTTTCAGAGGGAAATAATTTAAGAGGAATATTCTTTCAAAAGAAAACATTACCAGGTCAGGATTTGAATTGTGTTTTTCAATTAGCTTCTGTTTTATACCATTAACAATTATAATAATTGTATCATAAATATTAAAAACTAATCTATAGTCAATAAATAATAATACCCCTCCTTTTCCAGAGATGAGGCAATCTTTAGTTTTATCAGCATTAACATTTTCAGAACAGTCAATGAACAATACATCCTTTCTAGTCCAGTATTTCCACAAAATGGAACCAGTCTTACCATCTAAAACCAAGGCACCACCCCCGCAATTCTTATTAGCATCAAATGAACTACACTTCCTTGGCATTTCACTTTCTTCAATTCCTGAAGCAAAAAAACACATTATTTTTAAATAAAATTACCAATATTAAAATTAACCCTCTTTCCTCTCGAGCTGATATCACAAATTTCATATTTCTGGAACTATTTACTCATATTCTGTTCAGAAAGAGCATTCTCTTCTTCGAATTTTTGCACCAAACAGGTAGTTTCTGTGCCAGAAAACTTGTGTTATCAATAATTGCATCATATTACTAATATTTCAAATTTTAGTGTCATATTGTTTAACCGAACTCTAAGACAAAATTGAAGTGAAGACAAGACCGTTTACAAATTCATTTAATGTCCAGGGATAAAAGTGATACCAGCCTTAATTGGATTTGAAAAATAAATAAAGCCAATGAGTGGATTACAATTTTCAAAAACAAGAAATCACCCATTTTTTATGATCGACACCATTATCTAAGCCATTGAGGCTCCCATACTTTTAAAAATTCAGAGGGTTCATAATGAACTATGCACTTATATTGCATAGTGCAAGATGAAAATTCCTCCAACACCCAGTAGGCTTAAAGGCCTCACATATTAGGAAAGAGTTGGTCTGAATATTCTGGAAAAGATAATCATCGTTGTATAATCCAAGTAACGATTATATTTAAGCCATAAAACTTTAAATAACTGTTGTAGGCATAGTAGTCTGCTCTCCCCACAAATTTATTTTTTAATTATTATTTATTTTTAATAGTTAAAACATTATGGTCTAATAACAACCATGAATATTCAGTAGAAATGTAAAAGTTACTTATAATTATAATAAACATAATAATACGTTTGTTACCTGCACTTATTGAGTAAAATTATTGCTTAAATTAGAGATTAAATTTAATGAATAAATAAAAACAAAAGAACTTACTTGTTATAATCTGATCAAGCGATTCGTAATTATGATTTCATCAAACAAATAATGAGTGAAGTGACCTTAAGACATAAAAAAATCAAACAAATTTAAAAAAAAAAAAGCAAACAAAAAATAACAATTATTTTAAAATAAGAATAAGAACTGAAAACATAAGGAGACAAAAAAATGCAATTTATAACTAAAAACTGAGGCATGAACAATAAAATAATATAAAAAATTGTCACAAGCTTCTGCCTGACTTACCTTTTATTGTTTAAAAAACTTGATAGTGATACTATGGCATTAGATACCCTTTAAATAATCTCATATTAGCATTACAGCCACTTTTCATATCAAAACAAGCTTATCCGCTAAACTTCAATACAGAAATATAGCGTTATAGGATAGCATATATATGTAGAAATATAGGCAATTTGCATATGGCCTGCAATACAAGCATTACACAGGGATGCATTTTAGAAATAATATGTAACTAAAATGAGGAATACATTTCAGAACAATTTTCAAGGAATTATAGAATACTAATCAATTCACTTCAGGTGTATCAATCTTCTTAGATAAAATAATATGAAAACTAAACATTCTTTGGAAAACCTAGCCAAGACACCTAATAGCTCTGGTATGTTGTGGTTCCTTTTTTGTTTGAACTATTTGGAAGATTTACCAGATGTAGCAAACACCTTGATACAATGCTTTAAACTCCTAATGATCTGGCAATTTGTTTAAGGGAAATTAGACAAAAGATTCTTAGAAAACCAGGTCTTAATTTCCTAAACCTATTATAAATGAAGTGGCTGTCTAATGGTCACCATCCTCATAAGGCCTACCATATTACGAGTATAGCATGTAAATTATTATAATGATTTAGCCCAGTCAAATAAAATGAAAAAAAAAAAAAAAAGGCTAAACCTCAGAATAAAAGATATAAAGCTGAAAATTTGCATGATTTTCAGCTTTATATCTGGCCAATACATGGCCAAATTGATGTACAAGATGTGTAATTATGTTATATTTTGCAAGCATTCATATGCTTCTCTTTTATTTTATAATCTTGCAAATTAATTATTTTAAAAATTTCTGATGTGGACAACACATGACTTCCTTGTACACATATTAAACTATAAATCGCTGGCTCAAAAAGTGATCCAGAATTTGGTTACTAGTTTTAAAAGATTGCAGTATCTCAAAAACGACACTCAGCGTCACAACATCCATCTATTGACACACACATAAGCTCTTGTTTCTGGAGGTCTCATTCCGTTATTATACTACGTTTTCTTTCAGTAGGTAACAAGTTCCCAAGTTCATTGCTTGTTCATCTCACAAATGGGGAGGAAAACAAATATTTTAGACTTAATTTTAACACTGAAAACAAGTAAAAAAAAATGTTTAATTACAGTGGAAAAAAAAACATCGTGTTTGTAACCTTTATTACTGAACAATATGATCTCTGTATTTAATTTTAATATAATTTTGGATGTGTTTATTATGACCTTCAACTAAAGTACACTTTTCGGCTCACCAATCAAGTCATTTAACCAAAATCTAGTAAATACTTTCATATTGATAAAAGTCCTATTTACCAAATTTGAGATGTTTTACATCACATTTTAATGTAATTTTTGATGAAAGTCTAATATGACCTTTAAATAAAGTACCACTTCTGGTTTGCCAATTTTAACCAAAATTTATTCTGTTATTTATTTATATATGTAAGTCTTAAACACCAAATTTGAGAAGTTTTGTATTATATTTTAATATAATTTTTGATGAAAATCAATAATGACCTACAAGTAAAGTACCCCTTTCGGTAATCATATAGTGACCAAAAACGGAGGTTTACAACTAGATTTTACAATAATCCTAAATAAAAATTTTTAACTTTCTATTGCTAATCGTTTTTGAGTTGTGGGAGATACGAGCCTAGGTACATACATACAGACGTTCCGACAAAACTAGTCAAAATGGATTCAGGAATGGTCAAAATGGATATTTCCGTTGAAATCTAAAAACCGAAAATGTTCAGAATTGCAATACTTCCTTTATTGTGTACAAGGAAGTAAAAATTATTACAAGCCAAACAATAGCCACTGGTACTGTACATTTTTTGTTGTTCTAAGGATACTAGATGTCCCAGAATAAAATTTATTTATTTAAAAAAAATATTTATGGGAAGTTTTTGTTGATCACAAAAAACATTATAATTTATTTTTCATTTTTAACCTTTACTATGACTTTCTAAATGTCGGCTAAAAAGTCTCATAAAATCTGGTGGAGGCATCTCCATACACTCGGGACTTAATTTTTTCAACATTTAGGTTTTTTAATGTGCTGAATACAAATCTGCAATCATTTTTGGAGTAAAAAATCTATGAGGCTAGTTTACTTAATAATTCAAACGCTTTTTGAAAAATTTATTTGACCAAAAATCAATTCTTTTTCAATGTTTATATTTTTCCTCTAATATACTTTTAAAAAAAATATTTAGATGAAAAAATCATGTCGATATCTCTTCAAACACGAGATATAAAATACATTTTCAACATGTTTTATTACTTCCTTGTACGAAGTAATTGCGAAAATTTTCGGTTTTCAGATTTCAACGGAAATATCCATTTTGACCATCCCTGAATCCATTTTGACTAGTTTCGTCGTGGCGTCTGTACGTACATACGTATTTCGCATAACTCAAAAACGGTTAGCCGTAGAAAGTTGAAATTTTTTATTTAGGATTGTTGTAAAATCTAGTTCTGAACCTCCCATTTTGGCCACTGCTTAATCACAGGACGTGGTATTTTACTTGAAGGTTAAAATTGATTTCCATCAAAAATTATATTAAAATACTTTGCAAAACTTCTCAAATTTGGTATTTATAACTTATACATTGATTTAAATAACATACTAGATTTTGGTCTAAATTGGAAAACCGGAAGCGGTACTCTACTTGAAGGTCATGTGTTGTCCACATCAGATATTATTTTAATATAATTTTTGATGAAAGTCTAATATGACCTTCAAGTAAAGTACCGCTTCCGGTTTTTCAATTTAAACCAAAATCTAGAATATTATTTAAATCAATATATAAGTTATAAATACTAAATTTGAGAAGTTTTGCATAGTATTTTAATATAATTTTTGATAAAAATCAATTATGATCCACCACTTCCGGTGAACAAGCAGTGACCAAAAAAGGAGGTTCACAACTAGATTTTACAATAATCCTAAATACGAAATTTCAACTTTCTAGGGCTAACGGTTTTTGAGTATGCGAAATACGAACGAACGAAGGTATAGCTCACCCAAGCAAGAGACAAGCTCCTTACTGCGCAACTCGGTTTAACGGGGAGGTGAGCTTCCCCCTCTACCTCTTCCAAAAGCATTCTCTATTCACTGCTTATAACGTGAACATCTCTTTGGTAATTATTGGGATCTCACACTGCTTTATCAAAAGGGGGCGTGGCTCACATTGTTGACATTGAGGTTACGTCCCCACCACCTTCCCCTACACATTCGTCACTGTTTTTCGAATAGTTCACTTCTTCCTGGTAAATATTTACCGAAATATACATAATTTTACGTTTCCCACTGACGATAATCACGACTGTCTCCGCTTTTTCAGAAAATTAACCACAATAATTACCAACTAGGAATTTAATTCAAATGATAATGTTTACATCGAAGAAACGAATGAAAAGTTATATACAGTAAACACAGAAATGAACACATTTTTATTATTATTAACAATAACAAAGTTAAAATAAATAAAATTGTATGTTCCCCATCGCGTTAATCACGATATTCTGTACTTTTCTAGATTATCAATCACACTTATTACGAATAAGAAAAATTACGAAGCTAGAAATTTAATTGATTAAATTCATAAAATAAAAATTTAAGAATAAATAAGATTAAATTAAATAAGAATAAATAAGAACATAAATTTATGTTTTTATTTATGTTAATAAAATTAACATAAATAAGAATAAATTAATTAATTGAGTAGGGCTTTAATAAATAAATTGGTAGTTGGTAATTTTTGATCCTACAATTGAATTAAAATTTGTAATAAATTTTAATCGGTCTTGCAACTGGATGATTTTTCTATTATTTTATACTAATGCTATAGTTCATAATGGTGTGTTACCACAAAACTGAAGTTACCTAAAAACAAAACTCCTTATTATTATTAATTGATCAGTGACCATCTAAATCCTCAAGTGAATATATGAAGATATTGACAAAGTAAAATTGTACAGATGTCGGGACATGGGGAAGGAATTATGTAACTTAAAGAAAACAAAGATCCTGATGATGAAGAAGTACTTTGAAAGGTCGAAAACAATATTACAAAAATGTTTTTTTTAAATATAAAGTTAAAGATCAATGGGAAGTTGTCCTTCACAAAATAATGTATCATGATATATTAACTCCCCTAGCAATAAGAAATTATTTAATAAAATAATTTTTTAATTATAGTAGTAAAACTGAGTTGGGTCTTATTCACTCGACCTGAGTATCGAAGGGTAACCTTGCAGAAGCTTGAAACAAAGTGAGGACATTTTGGCGGAAAGGAAATCTTTATTTGTGAAATTTCCTGTTGACGTAGAGGGCAGTGAGGGGAATGGCGCTATTTTCAAAAAATTAAAGACATTACATTCGAAGAATTGCAGGAAGTTGATGTTGGTGGGGAGACGCGGTTTTTTCAAAAAGTAGGGGAAAGGGAAAAATGGTGGGGGTAACTGGTGACGTGAGGATGCATAACCTTACATAGGCCACGCCCCCTTTCTTATCAGCAGCGTGAGATCCCAATAATTACCCAACTAAGCCACAACGGGCTCTGAGAAGTCAGGCAAGGAAAATTATACACAACGTTCATGCCTATTTAAGTGAAAATAAGAAAAAGGAAAATTTAAAATGTAATGTTGCAAAATCCACTGCTTTAGCAACAGGTGTTTCATTATGGACAGTCCAACAAGTTGTTCTAGAAGGAAAACAATCAATAGCAGAAGGCTATGTAAAACCGAAATTTTCAACTCCGAAGAAGAAGCATGGGGGGTATAATAAAATAGAATTTGACAATTTTAACGAAGACGTGTTGAGGAGACTGGTCCACAATTTTTATACAGAAAAACATGAAGTACCAACTGTTAAAAAACTACTATGCCGTTTACAAGAAGATGGATTAGTAAATTGTGGAAGAGAAACCCTTTGCTGCAAGTTATTAGAATTAGGATTCCAATGGAAAACTTGCCAAAGCAACAGAAAATTGTTGATTGAGAAGCCTGAGATAATGGCTTTAAGAATTCGTTACCTGAGCTCAATTGTACAGGCCAGAAATAGTCAGCGCCCCATTGTGTACCTAGACGAAACATACCTGCACTCCACCCATATGAACCCTAAGTGTTGGCAATCTCCTGAGGAAAGGGGCTGCCTTTCTTCTGTTTCCAAAGGGAAGAGGCTTATTATAATCCATGCAGGTGGAGAAATGGGCTTCATCCAGAACGCCCTACTGATTTTCAAGTCTGACCAACGTACAGGAGATTACTGTGGAGACATGAATAAAGAAAATTTTAGCGAATGGGTAAGAACAAAATTAGTACCTAAATTACCTCCTCATTCATTAGTAGTTATGGAAAATGCTGCCTATCATAGCACACAAAAAGACGGAAGACCGAATAGCGTGACTTTAAAGTCTGATATGCAAGGGTGGATAATAAGGAAAGGTGTGCCATGAAAAATGCTGAGCTTTTAGAAATTATAAAATCAGTGCCGATTCAAAAACAGACATTTTTAATGAGAATGGACACTCTGTTGTAAGACTTCCACCTTACCATCCTGACCTAAACCCAATATAATTAGTGTGGGGTCATATTAAGGGTAAAGTGGCAACAGAATGCATTTCCAATAACATGGAAGAAAAATTGGAATGTCTAAAGAAAAAATTTTCAGAATATACAACTGAACAATGGATTGCATGCTGTGCTCATGTCATGAAGATTGAAGAAGATTATATAAAAAATGATGGGTTAATAGATGAAGCAATGGACAGAATAATTGTTACATTAGGAGACTCAACATCAGAAGAGTTGAGTGATGAATAGGTTGTGCTAAAAATATTTTATATTGTTAAAAATTAGTTTAGTTTGGGTTAAACATATTTTAATAGTAAATTTTATATTTGTCGACTATTTATATAAATACGATATAAGTATGTAATTTTGAATCAATTCAGGAGTATGTTTATGTAATTAATGCATAAACATTTATTTATTTAGTTAAAAATGCAAATATTGTAAATAAATATTGTCATTTTTTTTTAAATTCCGTATATTGCAATATACGATTGATTGTTCAGTGAATATTCATTTATTCTAAATTACCTGAAAATTTTCTTGTTTTGAAAATGTCAAACAAACAACCAATTTGCATTTTTTTGGAATTATATTTTGCATTCTGATAACTTTATTATCAAGATTAAAATTCATTTTATATATCAAGAATTCAAAATTTTGTAATTAATATCATATATGTATAAATTCTATATTCTGTAAAAATATGAAATAACATTATGTAAGTAAGCATATATTTAACTTATTTAAATAAAATACCAAAATGTAATATAGTTTACTTTCTTTATTCACGAGACATTACTCTAATAAATTAAAACATAAATTAATAGGTTGGACTGGAACTAGAGGGGGAATTAAAAGGTGGAGGAGAGAGGGTACAATAACTGACCTCTCCAACCTTCCCCTCCAAATGGCCACGCCCATTCAGCTCGGCTCTTGCTCGGTCAACCTATAGGCACGTACAGACGCCACGACAAAACTAGTCAAAATGGATTCAGAGATGGTCAAAATGGATATTTCCGTTGAAATCTGAAAACCGAAAATTTTCGCGAATACAATACTTCCTTTACTTCGTACAAGGAAGTAATAATGTAAAACATCTCAAATTTGGTAAATAGGACTTTTATATTGATGTGAATGTATTTACTATATTTTGGTTAAAATTGGTGAGCCGAAAACTGTATTTAAAATTATATTTAAATTAAATACATAAATCATATGTTTCGGAAACTAGTAACCAAATTCAGGATCACTTTTTGAGCTACTGATTTATAGTTTAATAGGTGTACAAGGAAGTCATGTGTTGTCCACATCAGATTTTTTTTTTTCTCAGCTCCTAGGACCCATTGGACAAAACGGAAGGATATGGATCAACTTTTTTTCAATGTAGAATCACCCAAAAAATGTTTATTAAAATCTGTGATGGGCACATTCTGCATTCCCCTTGTTAGTTTTAAACTATAAAGCAATAGTTGTTTTTTCAACATTTTCACCGTTAAGCACATCTTGCATTCCCCTTGTTAGTTTTAAACTATAAAGCAATAGTTGTTTTTTCAACATTTTCACTGTTGGGCACATCATGCATTCCCCTTGTTAGTTTTAAATTATAAAACAATAATTGTTTTTTCAACATTTTCACCTAAGATTTGAAGGAGGCGATACTACTATCTGCCATGCCTATGGGCGACAATACAACAAATCAGCATCTGCAAGTAAACTATAAATTATAAAAATGTTCGAGAAACACCCCGATTTGTCCCATCCAGTCAATTTTTTCTGCTTTAAAAACATATTGCTAGAAAGTGGAACGCGTATTCTATCAGCAAAGTATATATAATGCTTCAAATCAAAACAAAGTATTGAAAATTTATGATTTACAACACATATTCACCAAATCAACAAGCCTCAAGAGACAGGTGCAGTTATCATCTTTTCCACCTTAATGCCTAGCAGTTTGGCAGCATACAATAGGGTCTACAACCAAGTCCAAACTTGGACAGGGAAAGATTTAAAAGCTGAGGATTGGAGGTAGAACTTACAGAACAAGTTCTTGGAATGGACGATGATATTATTACCACCAGAACTAGAAGAACTGTTGGGCACAATCTTCTGCAATTGCAAAAAAGGCTGTGACGCGAATAATTGTGGAAGTAGAAAAGTAGGATTGCAATCCACCACACTTTGCGGCAAGTGTAACGGACAATCTGGCCTCAACACAAGATATTGAAGGAGACAATGCATTTGCTGTAGTTGAGGCTTTGGATTCAAACGAGTCGGACAGCCAAAATCATGATGATGATTAAGAATTTAAATCTGGGCATTCAAAATATGAGTACGAAGAGGAACATGAAGAATCTTGAGCAATAGTGTCATGTTTTTTAAATAATTTAGGTTGTCCAGCGATATAACATGAAAAAATTCAAGCATAATTCAGGAATTTCAAGGCACTTTTTGTCAATTTATTGGATTAAATTTAAAACAACATTGGAATCATAAAATGTTGTATTTGGTTGGCTTATGATAAAAAGAACAAATCATACTTCAGAATGGATTTGAATTTTTATAAAAGTAACATTCCTGTTTGATAATGAAAAACTGTAACTCAACTCCTTACATTCTTCGTTAAAAATAAAAACAACTAGAAAATAGATTAAAAAAACAATTTCAAGTTCAAATAAATAAAATTTACGTATATCAATAAATTTCACCGCAATTTTATTCATAAACTTATTTTAGATAGCAAGAACCAAATAATATGTACAACAAAATAATCATAATTTGAAAATAAAATGAATCCTGGCAACTTCCCCCTTAGTCTCAAGGGCGAGGGGCAAACCGGCGAACATATTGTAAGAAGACAAGTATAAATCAGTTGAAACTCAAACGCGGAGCTGTTTGGAGCTAATACATTATTTTACCATTCCATAGCATTCCTACCCTACTTCACTTAGTGACAGGCTTTTTCTAGTTTTCAAGGAATTATAGAAGGAAAGGGGAACAACCAAATCAACCTTCTACTCAATATTTAATACAATTTTGCTTAGTACTGGTGAAAAATGGAATTATTAGTATAAAAATTCCCGATGACTGGGAATTTGTCGAGCATAATTCCTGATTTTTTCCCCAACACAAAAAATTCAAACAGAATTCCTGATCTTCTGGACTGCTGGACATCCTGTAATTACTCTATAATTATGTTGCCACTAAATTTGGTTAATTTGTTTATTAAACAGTTAATAATAATTATTTTGTCAACAAATGGTAAACAACTTGGACGAATTATAGTCAAAAGACAAGCAAGCACATATATCCTGTCCACTTGAAATCAGATTTTTCATTCAATTTAATCTTTTTATCAATAAATCATTCAGTTCAGTACTCCTTACTGAAACACCTAGTTTTTTATTTCTTATTCTTATAATTTCTTTCATATTTTTCTGAAAAACCAACTTTGTAGTTGGTTTGAAGCATCCAGTCTTCAATTTGATTTATTCAAGCTGATAGCAGGTAAAACCAACATTATTTCCATCGCAAATCAAGATGTTTCTCGAACATTTTTATGGTTTAAAGTTAAAGTCCAATACTTCTAAAAATTTTTAATTTTTGTAATAATAAATACTTGAATACTATTTTATTCTCATCAATATTGCATCAATTCTATTAAATTATGAAAATTGATCAATTAACACGTTGACTGACAGGGCCATAGCATATAAAGAGCTGAGATTTCCGCCGTAGCAGGTACAGCTCAAGTAATTTCAACTTCAAAGGTCCTACACCTCTGCTCCTTGTTTGTTTTAATAAAAAAAACTTTCATGGAATTAAAGATGGAAAGGGGAACAACTACATAAACCTTCTACTCAATATTTAATACACTTGGTTAGTACTGATTGGGAGCGGGGTAGCTCAGTGGGTTAGGCACTGCGCTACTAATCTCAAGGTCCCGGGTTCGAGACCGGCTGAGGCAGGTAATTATTTATTCTGTATTCAGTCGCGGATCGACCCTGTGGGATCGGGGGACCCTCCTGGGGCTCACCCAGCCTCTATAAAGTGGGTACCCTTAATTGGGGGAAAAACCTGGCGGTTGAGCATGGTCTCGGCCAAATCACCTCCTTACACAACCGTTGGCTTAGAAACAGTACGGTCCTTACCCCAAGTACTGAGCCCAAGACCCTTCACGGGTTGTAGTGGTACAGGTTAGTACTGATGGAATTATTAATCTAAAAATCCCCGATGACTAGCTGTTAGTCAAGCATAAAAATATTACTTAATATTTATGGAAAAAAAAAAATAGGTAGTGTGTGTTAGTACCACACCCGGTATTTTAGTGTTATTTTATTACTTAGCTGTTGAGAGGGTAAATAACAGATAAAATAAATTGATTTCCATGAACACATACCACATCTTTTAACAAGCATAGTTGACCGTAGAACTGATTGTAGAAGTTAGTTATTATGGATGCAGTCAGTGAAGAACATACAAATAAGAAACTTATTTAATTGTGTGCCGACGTTTTGAGTCTTAGATTTAGACCTTCATCAGGGCTAAGAAATACGAGATAACGAAAAAAATAAAACATAGATGATAAATAATAATAATAAAAAACTTTCTATTTACAGCAGAACAAGAAATTAAAAAAGAATCAAAATGTAAATAGGTAAATTAATAGATTAAACATGCATTACAAAAATGTCTTCAAACCAAAACAATCAAGTTGCATAAAATGTCAGGACTATGAATTATTAGCAAAATTTTTAATAAAAAAATAAACCTCTAAGCAATCTGAAGAAAAAAATTAAACAAATAGATCTTTATTTTAAACAGAGCATTCAATAACATCAATAAAAATATTAAAGAAAAAATAAAAACCTTAAATAAAAATAAAAAAGCAAAAAGTCAAGTTGGCAGTAAAATGAAACTATAAGCATACTTTTCTTCATGATGTAAAGTTTCCACCAGTGTCATTCCAGCAAAACCAACTTTTTCAGTAACATATTTAAACTACTGAATACCTCAGTATTTTGTGTTTTATTTGTAATTAATTATAGTACTCATTTACGAAATGGTCGACCATATGTTGAGTTTATAATTTGACACCATAAACTGATTCCTATTTACACAAATTCAGGTCCTGACCTCAACTGAAAAGGATCCATTGGGTTTTTTTTAATTTCTTGAGGGTGCATGGAGAGCAGATGTCCTTAGTTGTAATCCAATTAAAGCAGTAACAATGTTTGTTTAGATTCTGAACTACAACAATAGTCTAGCATTTAGTATGTAAGTACCATAATTATAAAGTGTTGTTTGGTAGAATTTTTTTTTTTTTATCCCAGCAAATATGCACCACTGCCTATTAAGGCCTATTGTGCGCTTGGTAGAAATTTTAGTCATTATACCAACAAAATGGCTGAATAAAAAACATAATTAGACGCTCTCTATATTGAATATATTTTGTTCTTCTATACTGAATAATTAAACGCATCAAGTTTTATCAACCATAGACCAATTTACAGAACAGTATATACATTATTATTATAAATTAAATTATATAAAATATGATGCATCTTCCAACATAGCTAGTGGGCAACAGGTAGAAATCATAGAGCCTCATTGTACATAGAATGCCAACAGTATCCAAGTGTGTCAGAAAGTAAGGATGTTGAAAAGGCGACTATCAATTATACGGCTGCAGGTTTAGATAGATCAATGTTTAATTAAATAAAAACAGATTAAAATGAGTAGACAGAGATCAGATAATATATTAAAATTTTAGTGTCAATTGTTGTAAGAAGTTAAAAACATTTATAAATTTCTCTATTTCGCACAAGTCAATAAAAATACATGTAATATACAGATTTTTGTTTCTTATTTTTATTTTATTTTGATCCTTTCATTTATTAATTTTGATTGTAGCAATATTAACTTAGTTATTATTTTATCTTTTCATTTGTTTCTCAAATTTAATCACTACTATTTTAATCAAATTCTTAGTTTAATAATTATTTTTATTTGTAATTGTGGTCCCCTGTACTTTTTCGGATTATTAAGCACTATCGTCGGCTGGAAACATAAAAATTGTGTCGATTTCAATATTTATTTACTAGGAAGAAATAAATGTTCAGCTCCATAAAAGGAGCATAATTTAATCTAAATGTTGTTTAGTCAGTTCATGCAGTTACGTATACTAATTAATAGGAAAAAGTGAAGGTGGGGAATAAAATTTCCCCTCCTTAATTTTGGACACGCTCGGCTACTTTTCGCAATCTATGTACAGACAGGTTCTTTAATCTCTGCCTGTTGCCCACTGATATTGGAGGAGCATTCGTGCAGTAGTACCCAATCTCATCTAGGTTTCATACTTTTATTTCAATTTCCTAACCTCAATCTTAGTCAAAACGAACTACCTACCAGAGGGAGAGAATAAATTTTTATTATATTATCATATAACTTTTAATTATATCAGCTATAGTAACTATTATAACTTAGAATAAAATGATGTATCAAGTAATTAGTTTAAATAAAGTTTCTTTGGTGTCACTCTTTTAATAACAAATAACTTCTGTAATAACTAGCATGTTTGTAGTCTGAATGACAACAAACCAGACTTAACAATCCTATTTGTAAGAAATCCAAGTTAATACACAAAGATACACCTACAATTCAAACAAATTATAAGATTTGTCTTATTTTACTAGTATCAATGAAGTATAAATGATAAATTGTATTAAATATTATTGTACCAGTAGAAAACCCGACAACGATATCCAAGATATTATCACCATTAGCATCAAAAGTTGTAAGAGCAGCTTCTGTTTTTAGTTGAGAAAATGATTGTTGCCAAATATGTTGATTTTTAAAATCAGAACATGGAACAACATTCTGATCAATTTTCCTGTTGATTGTCCACTGCCTTAATTGATCCAAAGGGCTGGACATTAAATTGAACATAATAACGACCGCTAGGGTAACACCTGCAAAGTTCAACCAATTCCTGGTCATAATTAATGTAAACATCAATAATGAATCATGATCAAAAATTGTTCCTACCTAAAAATATTGCAATAAATGTGATTCCATAATTACACTGGATTCGTAAACCTATATGGAAAGGTCTCTTGCATCGTGGAGTATGCGGATTATTATACTTAAACTTTCTTCTGGGAGCCATAAGTGGTCTTTTGACACCAATTTCATCATCAAATTTGAAACCATTCTTTCCATCCCGAATAAACACTTCGTCTTCAACATCATCACTCATTTCATCATCATCAAAACTGTCTTTGACAGAAATTTTCGGACTACTTATCATTTCGTAAATCTCAGTGTAAATCTTGACAAGCTAATTTCTAAACCTGACACTATGTTATATAACCTCTAATATGTCAACCAAATACAAAATATAGAGGTAATAAAGCAAATACAGAAACTTGTGTTATTAAATTTTAGGAAACCAGTCTAAAAAAATAAATATACTATAAATATTTTTATAAATTGTATTTAAATGCTCTTTTGCGGTATTTCAACACGCAGTGCAAGATACGAGTATATTAACAGAAACCGCAATTCTCTGAGATGCAAGCAAAGTTTAAGATTTTACTTTCTTAATATCAAGCATGAATTTTCCGCTTTATATATAATTTAGAAAGTAAAGAAGCATTATACCATCGTTGCCATCACAAAATATTTAATATGCTATCAAATATCCTATGAGATTTTTCTAGTTTTAATTGTCTAAATTATTTTGAAATAAGATTCATTAAGAATGGGGCAAAGATACTTCTCAGAAAACTAAAAAATTAAAAACAAATTTTATTTCTTAAAGAAAAGAACAATTAACAAAAGAACATTAGATTAACACCATATAACTAGTGAATTACGAAATAAAAACAAGACCAACTATGGAATTACAAATGAGGAGGTATATATACAATCTTGGAAGGAGGATCCAACTATTTGCTGACATTGTAATTTTATTGACCTTAAGTAACTTTGTTGTAACTTTATTGACCCCTTTTGAAGTTTTCAAAATTCGTGAGAAATTGTTGAAGACACATATTTCTCCTGGTCTGAAAATTGGTAATTGTTTTAATAGATTTTCTATCAGATTTTGTTTTTCGGCATACCGGATAATTATTGACGAACCAAGCAATGTCATATTTTATTTTAGGAAAATAATAAATGTAGAATCACCCAAAAAATGTTTATTAAAATCTGTGATGGGCACATTCTGCATTCCCCTTGTTAGTTTTAAACTATAAAGCAATAGTTGTTTTTTCAACATTTTCACCGTTAAGCACATCTTGCATTCCCCTTGTTAGTTTTAAACTATAAAGCAATAGTTGTTTTTTCAACATTTTCACTGTTGGGCACATCATGCATTCCCCTTGTTAGTTTTAAATTATAAAACAATAATTGTTTTTTCAACATTTTCACCTAAGATTTGAAGGAGGCGATACTACTATCTGCCATGCCTATGGGCGACAATACAACAAATCAGCATCTGCAAGTAAACTATAAATCATAAAAATGTTCGAGAAACACCCCGATTTGTCCCATCCAGTCAATTTTTTCTGCTTTAAAAACATATTGCTAGAAAGTGGAACGCGTATTCTATCAGCAAAGTATATATAATGCTTCAAATCAAAACAAAGTATTGAAAATTTATGATTTACAACACATATTCACCAAATCAACAAGCCTCAAGAGACAGGTGCAGTTATCATCTTTTCCACCTTAATGCCTAGCAGTTTGGCAGCATACAATAGGGTCTACAACCAAGTCCAAACTTGGACAGGGAAAGATTTAAAAGCTGAGGATTGGAGGTAGAACTTACAGAACAAGTTCTTGGAATGGACGATGATATTATTACCACCAGAACTAGAAGAACTGTTGGGCACAATCTTCTGCAATTGCAAAAAAGGCTGTGACGCGAATAATTGTGGAAGTAGAAAAGTAGGATTGCAATCCACCACACTTTGCGGCAAGTGTAACGGACAATCTGGCCTCAACACAAGATATTGAAGGAGACAATGCATTTGCTGTAGTTGAGGCTTTGGATTCAAACGAGTCGGACAGCCAAAATCATGATGATGATTAAGAATTTAAATCTGGGCATTCAAAATATGAGTACGAAGAGGAACATGAAGAATCTTGAGCAATAGTGTCATGTTTTTTAAATAATTTAGGTTGTCCAGCGATATAACATGAAAAAATTCAAGCATAATTCAGGAATTTCAAGGCACTTTTTGTCAATTTATTGGATTAAATTTAAAACAACATTGGAATCATAAAATGTTGTATTTGGTTGGCTTATGATAAAAAGAACAAATCATACTTCAGAATGGATTTGAATTTTTATAAAAGTAACATTCCTGTTTGATAATGAAAAACTGTAACTCAACTCCTTACATTCTTCGTTAAAAATAAAAACAACTAGAAAATAGATTAAAAAAACAATTTCAAGTTCAAATAAATAAAATTTACGTATATCAATAAATTTCACCGCAATTTTATTCATAAACTTATTTTAGATAGCAAGAACCAAATAATATGTACAACAAAATAATCATAATTTGAAAATAAAATGAATCCTGGCAACTTCCCCCTTAGTCTCAAGGGCGAGGGGCAAACCGGCGAACATATTGTAAGAAGACAAGTATAAATCAGTTGAAACTCAAACGCGGAGCTGTTTGGAGCTAATACATTATTTTACCATTCCATAGCATTCCTACCCTACTTCACTTAGTGACAGGCTTTTTCTAGTTTTCAAGGAATTATAGAAGGAAAGGGGAACAACCAAATCAACCTTCTACTCAATATTTAATACAATTTTGCTTAGTACTGGTGAAAAATGGAATTATTAGTATAAAAATTCCCGATGACTGGGAATTTGTCGAGCATAATTCCTGATTTTTTCCCCAACACAAAAAATTCAAACAGAATTCCTGATCTTCTGGACTGCTGGACATCCTGTAATTACTCTATAATTATGTTGCCACTAAATTTGGTTAATTTGTTTATTAAACAGTTAATAATAATTATTTTGTCAACAAATGGTAAACAACTTGGACGAATTATAGTCAAAAGACAAGCAAGCACATATATCCTGTCCACTTGAAATCAGATTTTTCATTCAATTTAATCTTTTTATCAATAAATCATTCAGTTCAGTACTCCTTACTGAAACACCTAGTTTTTTATTTCTTATTCTTATAATTTCTTTCATATTTTTCTGAAAAACCAACTTTGTAGTTGGTTTGAAGCATCCAGTCTTCAATTTGATTTATTCAAGCTGATAGCAGGTAAAACCAACATTATTTCCATCGCAAATCAAGATGTTTCTCGAACATTTTTATGGTTTAAAGTTAAAGTCCAATACTTCTAAAAATTTTTAATTTTTGTAATAATAAATACTTGAATACTATTTTATTCTCATCAATATTGCATCAATTCTATTAAATTATGAAAATTGATCAATTAACACGTTGACTGACAGGGCCATAGCATATAAAGAGCTGAGATTTCCGCCGTAGCAGGTACAGCTCAAGTAATTTCAACTTCAAAGGTCCTACACCTCTGCTCCTTGTTTGTTTTAATAAAAAAAACTTTCATGGAATTAAAGATGGAAAGGGGAACAACTACATAAACCTTCTACTCAATATTTAATACACTTGGTTAGTACTGATTGGGAGCGGGGTAGCTCAGTGGGTTAGGCACTGCGCTACTAATCTCAAGGTCCCGGGTTCGAGACCGGCTGAGGCAGGTAATTATTTATTCTGTATTCAGTCGCGGATCGACCCTGTGGGATCGGGGGACCCTCCTGGGGCTCACCCAGCCTCTATAAAGTGGGTACCCTTAATTGGGGGAAAAACCTGGCGGTTGAGCATGGTCTCGGCCAAATCACCTCCTTACACAACCGTTGGCTTAGAAACAGTACGGTCCTTACCCCAAGTACTGAGCCCAAGACCCTTCACGGGTTGTAGTGGTACAGGTTAGTACTGATGGAATTATTAATCTAAAAATCCCCGATGACTAGCTGTTAGTCAAGCATAAAAATATTACTTAATATTTATGGAAAAAAAAAAATAGGTAGTGTGTGTTAGTACCACACCCGGTATTTTAGTGTTATTTTATTACTTAGCTGTTGAGAGGGTAAATAACAGATAAAATAAATTGATTTCCATGAACACATACCACATCTTTTAACAAGCATAGTTGACCGTAGAACTGATTGTAGAAGTTAGTTATTATGGATGCAGTCAGTGAAGAACATACAAATAAGAAACTTATTTAATTGTGTGCCGACGTTTTGAGTCTTAGATTTAGACCTTCATCAGGGCTAAGAAATACGAGATAACGAAAAAAATAAAACATAGATGATAAATAATAATAATAAAAAACTTTCTATTTACAGCAGAACAAGAAATTAAAAAAGAATCAAAATGTAAATAGGTAAATTAATAGATTAAACATGCATTACAAAAATGTCTTCAAACCAAAACAATCAAGTTGCATAAAATGTCAGGACTATGAATTATTAGCAAAATTTTTAATAAAAAAATAAACCTCTAAGCAATCTGAAGAAAAAAATTAAACAAATAGATCTTTATTTTAAACAGAGCATTCAATAACATCAATAAAAATATTAAAGAAAAAATAAAAACCTTAAATAAAAATAAAAAAGCAAAAAGTCAAGTTGGCAGTAAAATGAAACTATAAGCATACTTTTCTTCATGATGTAAAGTTTCCACCAGTGTCATTCCAGCAAAACCAACTTTTTCAGTAACATATTTAAACTACTGAATACCTCAGTATTTTGTGTTTTATTTGTAATTAATTATAGTACTCATTTACGAAATGGTCGACCATATGTTGAGTTTATAATTTGACACCATAAACTGATTCCTATTTACACAAATTCAGGTCCTGACCTCAACTGAAAAGGATCCATTGGGTTTTTTTTAATTTCTTGAGGGTGCATGGAGAGCAGATGTCCTTAGTTGTAATCCAATTAAAGCAGTAACAATGTTTGTTTAGATTCTGAACTACAACAATAGTCTAGCATTTAGTATGTAAGTACCATAATTATAAAGTGTTGTTTGGTAGAATTTTTTTTTTTTTATCCCAGCAAATATGCACCACTGCCTATTAAGGCCTATTGTGCGCTTGGTAGAAATTTTAGTCATTATACCAACAAAATGGCTGAATAAAAAACATAATTAGACGCTCTCTATATTGAATATATTTTGTTCTTCTATACTGAATAATTAAACGCATCAAGTTTTATCAACCATAGACCAATTTACAGAACAGTATATACATTATTATTATAAATTAAATTATATAAAATATGATGCATCTTCCAACATAGCTAGTGGGCAACAGGTAGAAATCATAGAGCCTCATTGTACATAGAATGCCAACAGTATCCAAGTGTGTCAGAAAGTAAGGATGTTGAAAAGGCGACTATCAATTATACGGCTGCAGGTTTAGATAGATCAATGTTTAATTAAATAAAAACAGATTAAAATGAGTAGACAGAGATCAGATAATATATTAAAATTTTAGTGTCAATTGTTGTAAGAAGTTAAAAACATTTATAAATTTCTCTATTTCGCACAAGTCAATAAAAATACATGTAATATACAGATTTTTGTTTCTTATTTTTATTTTATTTTGATCCTTTCATTTATTAATTTTGATTGTAGCAATATTAACTTAGTTATTATTTTATCTTTTCATTTGTTTCTCAAATTTAATCACTACTATTTTAATCAAATTCTTAGTTTAATAATTATTTTTATTTGTAATTGTGGTCCCCTGTACTTTTTCGGATTATTAAGCACTATCGTCGGCTGGAAACATAAAAATTGTGTCGATTTCAATATTTATTTACTAGGAAGAAATAAATGTTCAGCTCCATAAAAGGAGCATAATTTAATCTAAATGTTGTTTAGTCAGTTCATGCAGTTACGTATACTAATTAATAGGAAAAAGTGAAGGTGGGGAATAAAATTTCCCCTCCTTAATTTTGGACACGCTCGGCTACTTTTCGCAATCTATGTACAGACAGGTTCTTTAATCTCTGCCTGTTGCCCACTGATATTGGAGGAGCATTCGTGCAGTAGTACCCAATCTCATCTAGGTTTCATACTTTTATTTCAATTTCCTAACCTCAATCTTAGTCAAAACGAACTACCTACCAGAGGGAGAGAATAAATTTTTATTATATTATCATATAACTTTTAATTATATCAGCTATAGTAACTATTATAACTTAGAATAAAATGATGTATCAAGTAATTAGTTTAAATAAAGTTTCTTTGGTGTCACTCTTTTAATAACAAATAACTTCTGTAATAACTAGCATGTTTGTAGTCTGAATGACAACAAACCAGACTTAACAATCCTATTTGTAAGAAATCCAAGTTAATACACAAAGATACACCTACAATTCAAACAAATTATAAGATTTGTCTTATTTTACTAGTATCAATGAAGTATAAATGATAAATTGTATTAAATATTATTGTACCAGTAGAAAACCCGACAACGATATCCAAGATATTATCACCATTAGCATCAAAAGTTGTAAGAGCAGCTTCTGTTTTTAGTTGAGAAAATGATTGTTGCCAAATATGTTGATTTTTAAAATCAGAACATGGAACAACATTCTGATCAATTTTCCTGTTGATTGTCCACTGCCTTAATTGATCCAAAGGGCTGGACATTAAATTGAACATAATAACGACCGCTAGGGTAACACCTGCAAAGTTCAACCAATTCCTGGTCATAATTAATGTAAACATCAATAATGAATCATGATCAAAAATTGTTCCTACCTAAAAATATTGCAATAAATGTGATTCCATAATTACACTGGATTCGTAAACCTATATGGAAAGGTCTCTTGCATCGTGGAGTATGCGGATTATTATACTTAAACTTTCTTCTGGGAGCCATAAGTGGTCTTTTGACACCAATTTCATCATCAAATTTGAAACCATTCTTTCCATCCCGAATAAACACTTCGTCTTCAACATCATCACTCATTTCATCATCATCAAAACTGTCTTTGACAGAAATTTTCGGACTACTTATCATTTCGTAAATCTCAGTGTAAATCTTGACAAGCTAATTTCTAAACCTGACACTATGTTATATAACCTCTAATATGTCAACCAAATACAAAATATAGAGGTAATAAAGCAAATACAGAAACTTGTGTTATTAAATTTTAGGAAACCAGTCTAAAAAAATAAATATACTATAAATATTTTTATAAATTGTATTTAAATGCTCTTTTGCGGTATTTCAACACGCAGTGCAAGATACGAGTATATTAACAGAAACCGCAATTCTCTGAGATGCAAGCAAAGTTTAAGATTTTACTTTCTTAATATCAAGCATGAATTTTCCGCTTTATATATAATTTAGAAAGTAAAGAAGCATTATACCATCGTTGCCATCACAAAATATTTAATATGCTATCAAATATCCTATGAGATTTTTCTAGTTTTAATTGTCTAAATTATTTTGAAATAAGATTCATTAAGAATGGGGCAAAGATACTTCTCAGAAAACTAAAAAATTAAAAACAAATTTTATTTCTTAAAGAAAAGAACAATTAACAAAAGAACATTAGATTAACACCATATAACTAGTGAATTACGAAATAAAAACAAGACCAACTATGGAATTACAAATGAGGAGGTATATATACAATCTTGGAAGGAGGATCCAACTATTTGCTGACATTGTAATTTTATTGACCTTAAGTAACTTTGTTGTAACTTTATTGACCCCTTTTGAAGTTTTCAAAATTCGTGAGAAATTGTTGAAGACACATATTTCTCCTGGTCTGAAAATTGGTAATTGTTTTAATAGATTTTCTATCAGATTTTGTTTTTCGGCATACCGGATAATTATTGACGAACCAAGCAATGTCATATTTTATTTTAGGAAAATAATAAATGTAGAATCACCCAAAAAATGTTTATTAAAATCTGTGATGGGCACATTCTGCATTCCCCTTGTTAGTTTTAAACTATAAAGCAATAGTTGTTTTTTCAACATTTTCACCGTTAAGCACATCTTGCATTCCCCTTGTTAGTTTTAAACTATAAAGCAATAGTTGTTTTTTCAACATTTTCACTGTTGGGCACATCATGCATTCCCCTTGTTAGTTTTAAATTATAAAACAATAATTGTTTTTTCAACATTTTCACCTAAGATTTGAAGGAGGCGATACTACTATCTGCCATGCCTATGGGCGACAATACAACAAATCAGCATCTGCAAGTAAACTATAAATCATAAAAATGTTCGAGAAACACCCCGATTTGTCCCATCCAGTCAATTTTTTCTGCTTTAAAAACATATTGCTAGAAAGTGGAACGCGTATTCTATCAGCAAAGTATATATAATGCTTCAAATCAAAACAAAGTATTGAAAATTTATGATTTACAACACATATTCACCAAATCAACAAGCCTCAAGAGACAGGTGCAGTTATCATCTTTTCCACCTTAATGCCTAGCAGTTTGGCAGCATACAATAGGGTCTACAACCAAGTCCAAACTTGGACAGGGAAAGATTTAAAAGCTGAGGATTGGAGGTAGAACTTACAGAACAAGTTCTTGGAATGGACGATGATATTATTACCACCAGAACTAGAAGAACTGTTGGGCACAATCTTCTGCAATTGCAAAAAAGGCTGTGACGCGAATAATTGTGGAAGTAGAAAAGTAGGATTGCAATCCACCACACTTTGCGGCAAGTGTAACGGACAATCTGGCCTCAACACAAGATATTGAAGGAGACAATGCATTTGCTGTAGTTGAGGCTTTGGATTCAAACGAGTCGGACAGCCAAAATCATGATGATGATTAAGAATTTAAATCTGGGCATTCAAAATATGAGTACGAAGAGGAACATGAAGAATCTTGAGCAATAGTGTCATGTTTTTTAAATAATTTAGGTTGTCCAGCGATATAACATGAAAAAATTCAAGCATAATTCAGGAATTTCAAGGCACTTTTTGTCAATTTATTGGATTAAATTTAAAACAACATTGGAATCATAAAATGTTGTATTTGGTTGGCTTATGATAAAAAGAACAAATCATACTTCAGAATGGATTTGAATTTTTATAAAAGTAACATTCCTGTTTGATAATGAAAAACTGTAACTCAACTCCTTACATTCTTCGTTAAAAATAAAAACAACTAGAAAATAGATTAAAAAAACAATTTCAAGTTCAAATAAATAAAATTTACGTATATCAATAAATTTCACCGCAATTTTATTCATAAACTTATTTTAGATAGCAAGAACCAAATAATATGTACAACAAAATAATCATAATTTGAAAATAAAATGAATCCTGGCAACTTCCCCCTTAGTCTCAAGGGCGAGGGGCAAACCGGCGAACATATTGTAAGAAGACAAGTATAAATCAGTTGAAACTCAAACGCGGAGCTGTTTGGAGCTAATACATTATTTTACCATTCCATAGCATTCCTACCCTACTTCACTTAGTGACAGGCTTTTTCTAGTTTTCAAGGAATTATAGAAGGAAAGGGGAACAACCAAATCAACCTTCTACTCAATATTTAATACAATTTTGCTTAGTACTGGTGAAAAATGGAATTATTAGTATAAAAATTCCCGATGACTGGGAATTTGTCGAGCATAATTCCTGATTTTTTCCCCAACACAAAAAATTCAAACAGAATTCCTGATCTTCTGGACTGCTGGACATCCTGTAATTACTCTATAATTATGTTGCCACTAAATTTGGTTAATTTGTTTATTAAACAGTTAATAATAATTATTTTGTCAACAAATGGTAAACAACTTGGACGAATTATAGTCAAAAGACAAGCAAGCACATATATCCTGTCCACTTGAAATCAGATTTTTCATTCAATTTAATCTTTTTATCAATAAATCATTCAGTTCAGTACTCCTTACTGAAACACCTAGTTTTTTATTTCTTATTCTTATAATTTCTTTCATATTTTTCTGAAAAACCAACTTTGTAGTTGGTTTGAAGCATCCAGTCTTCAATTTGATTTATTCAAGCTGATAGCAGGTAAAACCAACATTATTTCCATCGCAAATCAAGATGTTTCTCGAACATTTTTATGGTTTAAAGTTAAAGTCCAATACTTCTAAAAATTTTTAATTTTTGTAATAATAAATACTTGAATACTATTTTATTCTCATCAATATTGCATCAATTCTATTAAATTATGAAAATTGATCAATTAACACGTTGACTGACAGGGCCATAGCATATAAAGAGCTGAGATTTCCGCCGTAGCAGGTACAGCTCAAGTAATTTCAACTTCAAAGGTCCTACACCTCTGCTCCTTGTTTGTTTTAATAAAAAAAACTTTCATGGAATTAAAGATGGAAAGGGGAACAACTACATAAACCTTCTACTCAATATTTAATACACTTGGTTAGTACTGATTGGGAGCGGGGTAGCTCAGTGGGTTAGGCACTGCGCTACTAATCTCAAGGTCCCGGGTTCGAGACCGGCTGAGGCAGGTAATTATTTATTCTGTATTCAGTCGCGGATCGACCCTGTGGGATCGGGGGACCCTCCTGGGGCTCACCCAGCCTCTATAAAGTGGGTACCCTTAATTGGGGGAAAAACCTGGCGGTTGAGCATGGTCTCGGCCAAATCACCTCCTTACACAACCGTTGGCTTAGAAACAGTACGGTCCTTACCCCAAGTACTGAGCCCAAGACCCTTCACGGGTTGTAGTGGTACAGGTTAGTACTGATGGAATTATTAATCTAAAAATCCCCGATGACTAGCTGTTAGTCAAGCATAAAAATATTACTTAATATTTATGGAAAAAAAAAAATAGGTAGTGTGTGTTAGTACCACACCCGGTATTTTAGTGTTATTTTATTACTTAGCTGTTGAGAGGGTAAATAACAGATAAAATAAATTGATTTCCATGAACACATACCACATCTTTTAACAAGCATAGTTGACCGTAGAACTGATTGTAGAAGTTAGTTATTATGGATGCAGTCAGTGAAGAACATACAAATAAGAAACTTATTTAATTGTGTGCCGACGTTTTGAGTCTTAGATTTAGACCTTCATCAGGGCTAAGAAATACGAGATAACGAAAAAAATAAAACATAGATGATAAATAATAATAATAAAAAACTTTCTATTTACAGCAGAACAAGAAATTAAAAAAGAATCAAAATGTAAATAGGTAAATTAATAGATTAAACATGCATTACAAAAATGTCTTCAAACCAAAACAATCAAGTTGCATAAAATGTCAGGACTATGAATTATTAGCAAAATTTTTAATAAAAAAATAAACCTCTAAGCAATCTGAAGAAAAAAATTAAACAAATAGATCTTTATTTTAAACAGAGCATTCAATAACATCAATAAAAATATTAAAGAAAAAATAAAAACCTTAAATAAAAATAAAAAAGCAAAAAGTCAAGTTGGCAGTAAAATGAAACTATAAGCATACTTTTCTTCATGATGTAAAGTTTCCACCAGTGTCATTCCAGCAAAACCAACTTTTTCAGTAACATATTTAAACTACTGAATACCTCAGTATTTTGTGTTTTATTTGTAATTAATTATAGTACTCATTTACGAAATGGTCGACCATATGTTGAGTTTATAATTTGACACCATAAACTGATTCCTATTTACACAAATTCAGGTCCTGACCTCAACTGAAAAGGATCCATTGGGTTTTTTTTAATTTCTTGAGGGTGCATGGAGAGCAGATGTCCTTAGTTGTAATCCAATTAAAGCAGTAACAATGTTTGTTTAGATTCTGAACTACAACAATAGTCTAGCATTTAGTATGTAAGTACCATAATTATAAAGTGTTGTTTGGTAGAATTTTTTTTTTTTTATCCCAGCAAATATGCACCACTGCCTATTAAGGCCTATTGTGCGCTTGGTAGAAATTTTAGTCATTATACCAACAAAATGGCTGAATAAAAAACATAATTAGACGCTCTCTATATTGAATATATTTTGTTCTTCTATACTGAATAATTAAACGCATCAAGTTTTATCAACCATAGACCAATTTACAGAACAGTATATACATTATTATTATAAATTAAATTATATAAAATATGATGCATCTTCCAACATAGCTAGTGGGCAACAGGTAGAAATCATAGAGCCTCATTGTACATAGAATGCCAACAGTATCCAAGTGTGTCAGAAAGTAAGGATGTTGAAAAGGCGACTATCAATTATACGGCTGCAGGTTTAGATAGATCAATGTTTAATTAAATAAAAACAGATTAAAATGAGTAGACAGAGATCAGATAATATATTAAAATTTTAGTGTCAATTGTTGTAAGAAGTTAAAAACATTTATAAATTTCTCTATTTCGCACAAGTCAATAAAAATACATGTAATATACAGATTTTTGTTTCTTATTTTTATTTTATTTTGATCCTTTCATTTATTAATTTTGATTGTAGCAATATTAACTTAGTTATTATTTTATCTTTTCATTTGTTTCTCAAATTTAATCACTACTATTTTAATCAAATTCTTAGTTTAATAATTATTTTTATTTGTAATTGTGGTCCCCTGTACTTTTTCGGATTATTAAGCACTATCGTCGGCTGGAAACATAAAAATTGTGTCGATTTCAATATTTATTTACTAGGAAGAAATAAATGTTCAGCTCCATAAAAGGAGCATAATTTAATCTAAATGTTGTTTAGTCAGTTCATGCAGTTACGTATACTAATTAATAGGAAAAAGTGAAGGTGGGGAATAAAATTTCCCCTCCTTAATTTTGGACACGCTCGGCTACTTTTCGCAATCTATGTACAGACAGGTTCTTTAATCTCTGCCTGTTGCCCACTGATATTGGAGGAGCATTCGTGCAGTAGTACCCAATCTCATCTAGGTTTCATACTTTTATTTCAATTTCCTAACCTCAATCTTAGTCAAAACGAACTACCTACCAGAGGGAGAGAATAAATTTTTATTATATTATCATATAACTTTTAATTATATCAGCTATAGTAACTATTATAACTTAGAATAAAATGATGTATCAAGTAATTAGTTTAAATAAAGTTTCTTTGGTGTCACTCTTTTAATAACAAATAACTTCTGTAATAACTAGCATGTTTGTAGTCTGAATGACAACAAACCAGACTTAACAATCCTATTTGTAAGAAATCCAAGTTAATACACAAAGATACACCTACAATTCAAACAAATTATAAGATTTGTCTTATTTTACTAGTATCAATGAAGTATAAATGATAAATTGTATTAAATATTATTGTACCAGTAGAAAACCCGACAACGATATCCAAGATATTATCACCATTAGCATCAAAAGTTGTAAGAGCAGCTTCTGTTTTTAGTTGAGAAAATGATTGTTGCCAAATATGTTGATTTTTAAAATCAGAACATGGAACAACATTCTGATCAATTTTCCTGTTGATTGTCCACTGCCTTAATTGATCCAAAGGGCTGGACATTAAATTGAACATAATAACGACCGCTAGGGTAACACCTGCAAAGTTCAACCAATTCCTGGTCATAATTAATGTAAACATCAATAATGAATCATGATCAAAAATTGTTCCTACCTAAAAATATTGCAATAAATGTGATTCCATAATTACACTGGATTCGTAAACCTATATGGAAAGGTCTCTTGCATCGTGGAGTATGCGGATTATTATACTTAAACTTTCTTCTGGGAGCCATAAGTGGTCTTTTGACACCAATTTCATCATCAAATTTGAAACCATTCTTTCCATCCCGAATAAACACTTCGTCTTCAACATCATCACTCATTTCATCATCATCAAAACTGTCTTTGACAGAAATTTTCGGACTACTTATCATTTCGTAAATCTCAGTGTAAATCTTGACAAGCTAATTTCTAAACCTGACACTATGTTATATAACCTCTAATATGTCAACCAAATACAAAATATAGAGGTAATAAAGCAAATACAGAAACTTGTGTTATTAAATTTTAGGAAACCAGTCTAAAAAAATAAATATACTATAAATATTTTTATAAATTGTATTTAAATGCTCTTTTGCGGTATTTCAACACGCAGTGCAAGATACGAGTATATTAACAGAAACCGCAATTCTCTGAGATGCAAGCAAAGTTTAAGATTTTACTTTCTTAATATCAAGCATGAATTTTCCGCTTTATATATAATTTAGAAAGTAAAGAAGCATTATACCATCGTTGCCATCACAAAATATTTAATATGCTATCAAATATCCTATGAGATTTTTCTAGTTTTAATTGTCTAAATTATTTTGAAATAAGATTCATTAAGAATGGGGCAAAGATACTTCTCAGAAAACTAAAAAATTAAAAACAAATTTTATTTCTTAAAGAAAAGAACAATTAACAAAAGAACATTAGATTAACACCATATAACTAGTGAATTACGAAATAAAAACAAGACCAACTATGGAATTACAAATGAGGAGGTATATATACAATCTTGGAAGGAGGATCCAACTATTTGCTGACATTGTAATTTTATTGACCTTAAGTAACTTTGTTGTAACTTTATTGACCCCTTTTGAAGTTTTCAAAATTCGTGAGAAATTGTTGAAGACACATATTTCTCCTGGTCTGAAAATTGGTAATTGTTTTAATAGATTTTCTATCAGATTTTGTTTTTCGGCATACCGGATAATTATTGACGAACCAAGCAATGTCATATTTTATTTTAGGAAAATAATAATTTCTCTTTATTTCCTCATATGTCTCAAGAATGTCCCGATAGAATGATTCCCAACGTAATACTTTTCAATTAATTCACGTTGTTCATTTTCTTCCACATCTATGACCATTTGTTTAAATCATAGTTTTTATTGACGGAAGTTTTGCCTCAATTATTACTGATTTTTTTTTTTTAATTCCTTCAAATTCATTTCTAACGGTCTCGACATCTGGTTCACAGTAAATGACATATACTGTATTAGGCTTAAGAATCTCTAGAAGTTTTTCTTATAAATCTTGTTTCCAAGGGTATGCGGTTTGCATTAGTACCTAAATTTCCCAAATGGTTATTGTTCTCTCGGAACCTAGTTGTATAAAAAAATTATACTTTTCTATATTGTTTGGTTTATTTTCGTCACCTATTAGAATTTTATCATGAATGCTGTCTTGGGAATGCTGAGTAGCGCCAATGCTTATGTCATCTCCTCTGTTGTCCTCGACCTTTGCGCTTTCTTTAAAAGTTTCAGGTATGCCTTCCGGTCTTTGACTTGCCTCATATTCCTCCATCCTCTCTACATGCTCTTACCATTTGAGATGGTACCTTTTAACAGTGCCCACGAAGTCGTCATTATTCTAGAGCTCATATCACACGACGTTTTTCATTATTCGCCATTGATCATCTATTTCTTGGCACCATATATTTTTCTGAGGATTTGTCAGCAACCTCTCAGTTTCCTGAGTCAAAACCCATGTTTCACACCCGTCGGTAACCACTGGGCTTATAATAGTTTTATAAACCGTTACCTTGGTGTCCTATGACAGTTGCTTTGATTTTAGTGCTTTTGTTGGTGCATGAAACACTTATTGTCTGCTGTAATTCTGGCTTTTATTTTGGCCTGAATTTTGCTTTAGTTTATCATTACCACTCCAATGTATTTGAATTCTATACGCATTGAAAAATGATGTCGATTAATCTGTATCATTACATGAAATCCACAAGGAATGATGAAGCTATGCCTGAATCATTTCAGGCATAGCTTCATCATTCCTTGTGGATTTCATGTACAGACTTTTTTCTTCATTTATCCTTAGGCCTAGTTGCATTGTTGTTTTTTCGAATTCTTCGATCGGTCCTGCCAGAGCCGAAAATGTGCGGGCGCTGATAAGAATATCATCAATATACATAAGGCATGGGGTTAGATGATTATAAATCATCCAAAAATACAGCATGTAATTTATATTGACATAAAAATCTTATATACAAACTTGAGATGTTTTACATTATTACCCGAGTACGGCGAAGCCACAAGGAGTATCTAACGATATTGTGAGAAACAGCTATACCGATTATCAATTTTCGTGGCTCAAATTATTATTATTATTATCTTTTCCTTTCTTCTCTCAGATTCCTGGAGTTGTATCTACATCCCGGAAAAACAATCAAGGGAATGCAGATGATTTCACTTATTTAAACATTTTCTGACAATCCTGCAGGTATCCAGCAGAACTGCCTTCTGGGCTGATTTTAATTTTTCTAGATCCAGGCCAAGGTCTTCCGTACCATCTCTTGGGCTTTTGAGTATTAATCCATTCCACTTTTACTAGATGACAAAGAGATTTCAACTCTATGGCAAGTTCTTGATACTTCCTAATTTTTTCGGCCCTAGTGGTCAATAGGTTGGAATCACTTGGGATTGCTACATCAACGATTCTGGCCACTTTTTTTATTTTGTCTATAATCAAAATGTCCGGATGGTTATGCATTACTCTGTGATCCGTGATTATTTTCTCATCTCAATAAACTTTAACACTATCATTTTCTAAAAAGTTACATTAACTGTAGCACACTTTTCGCGACCAAAAGACATACTAATTGCATTACTAAACGTAGACACAAGTTCCATCATGCTTTTTAATTTATCTCTATTTTTCGCATATAACTTCAGGTCGTCCATATAAAGACTATGGCTGACGATGGATCCGTTATTCCCTATTTTCAATTGGTAACCAATGATGTCAATTGGATATGACTTAATGATACCAAAGGTAAGCAAAACCATAGAAGACTGAGTGAATCTCCTTGGTAAATTCCCAATGAATTTTATATTTTTTGGATGAATTTTATATAATTCAAAGACTTGAATTAACCAACTGTGTGGCAAGGTGTCATACGCTTTTTTTTGCAGATTTGATTTGCAATAAATGTGTCCATCACTAATAGCTCCTTGCAACCTCTAGCTCCTTTCCTACATTCCAAATGCTCTGACGGTAAAAGTTCATTATTCATGATTATTTATTTTTAAAGCAATGATCGCTGTCAGGAGCTTATATATAGTATTTAGACATGTAACCGGTCTAAAGTCCTGAGGTCCTAGAATAAGCCCTTCCTCCTTGGGTATCATATAAGTTATCTCCGCTGCAAACTCATTAGGTATTTCAAGTCGATCCGTCCGTTGTTGATTGGAAGAGTTCCGCTAACTTCCCATGAAGACTAGTGAATTTTTTCAGCCAGTAGGCTTGTAAGTTATCATTTTCTGGACACTTCCAGTTATGAATTTTCTTAACGGCTGCAGTTACATCCTCCTTTGTGATGGTATTGCATTTACATCTATTTTTTCCCCTCTTATTTTTTTATAAAACTGACGTTGATCTGTTCCAAAAGTCCTATTGTCCTCTCTGCGAAGATTTGCCGTTGTGTATCTTCGTACTCTATTTGCGTAAACAGCTTTTATTTAAGTTTGTCTGCATAAAGTTTGAGGGTTTTAGTGAGTTCATTTTCAAGTATTACGATGCCAAGATGAAGAACCATAATCTCATATATCTTTTTCTTTTGCATTTTTGAAGCCTTAGTTGTATCCTTTACATAATTTTTTATTATTCCAAACCGTCTTCGCAACTCAGCTATTTTCTCCTCCAACCTTCTCCTCCAAGCAGGCTGTCTAATATTCCCGGGAGTTGAAGATTTCTTTGACGCATCCTTCTCTTTCAACTCGATTTGATTCACCATTGCGTGCGCTATCTGTAGATGCCGACTCATTATGAGCTGTCTGGGTTGAGGATCTGCTGACTAGCTTATGAGGATTCTCCCGAATCTCCGGTAATACGTGTTGAAACTTCATCATTAATTATTTGAAGATCTGCAGGATCAATAAACTGTCCCATCATAATCACCCTCACCTGGTCGGATATTCTTTGCGCTGTTATATTAATTTCAGAGTATTTTTCAAATCAATAACCTAGGATTCTTCTAAGGTATCCTGTTCTATTTTGTTCTAAATTTGTGGCAAATAGTAAGCTCGGATGACCTCTTTGTTCATTTCAGGCGTCCACTTCATCCTTGAAGGAGCTTCTCTAGGTCTCTGTTGCTGAGCGCGAGTGGGAAGAGTAATGGGAGTCGATCGGATCGTCTGAAACATCTGAGACAGAAGAAGAGGCGCAAGAACCAGGGAACAGAGGAGGCGATGGAAGCGGTAGTGTCTGAAGGAGTCGAGGACGACGGGCAGCATCGGAGAGGAGAAAACGACAGAAGATCTGAGGAGAGGGACACCGGAGAGGCAACCTCGCAATAGTGAGTAAAATTGTGGATAGTGGGCTGTCTATAATATGTAATGTATAACGGGATAAAGAAAGAGTATACCGACATTTTCATCAAAGTGGGCGAAATATTGAGGGCAACGAGGAAAACCGTGCACGACATCCCGCTGAAGCAAGATAGGGTGAGCTACATAAAAGAACGGCGGTACCCGCAGGTACTTCGTCAGCACATCAGCATAATTGGAGACCCTGAAGAGGCAAGGGATTATCGTGGATAGCACGTCTCCATATAATAGTCCCCTCTGGGCAGTAATGAAAAAGAGCGCGACAGACGAGGAAAAGTATAGGGTCGTGGTGGATTACAGGAGGTTAAACGAGAATACGGTAAACGAGAGATACCACATACACAGATTCAAGGACATCCTAGATACACTCAGCAGGGCGACCGTATTCGGCACATTAAATTTGACGGCTTTTACCTTCGAGAGAGGCCACTACTGGTTTATAAGGATGCCGTTCGGTCTCAAAAAGGCCCATTACATTTCAGCGCCTTATGTCCGAATTTTCGCGAGGGATAGACGAGTCTATATGCCAGGTGTACATGGAAGACTTGATAGTTTTTAGCAAGAACAAAGACCAGCACCATTTGCGCAGCGTATTCGAACAGATTCGAAAATTCGGGTTAGAGTTGTCCGCAGAAAAATCACAGTTGGTTCAAGAACAAATAAACTTTTTAGGGCACACCAGATCGAAGGAGGGAGTGAAACCAGACAGCGCGAAAGTGGAGGCGATACGGAAAATTGCAGTCCCGAGAGATGTACAAGGGATCCGGAGGCTATTATGGACGCTAAACTATTATAGACGATTCGTTCCTTCCGATGGTGGAATAACCTCGTAGCTATAAATAATCTACTTAAGAAGGGTCAGAAAGTGGTTGTAATACCTCACATGAAAGATAACATTCGGAGGTGCCACGACATGACTCCAAGAGGAACCGGTACCAGCTCTAGTAGGCGCCTCACGGACACAGAAATGAGATATAGTGCGTTGGAGAGAGAACTGCTAGGTATCGTGTGGATCATAGACCATTTTAGGGCATACGTATTCGGAAGGAAATTCACAGTACGTTGTTGCAGATTGGTTGTCCAGGGCGATTATTATCAATGCAGTTGAGGATGACGGAGGGAAGTCATCCAGAGATGTACGACGGTTCCTGCGGGAGTGAACACTGGAACCGAGAAGGGGAACAGACGAACCGGAGGCGATCGGTGCGGAACAGTCGACAACAGAGGAGAGCTCTACAGACATGGAGGAGATTGACGAAATAATTAATGACAAGGGACGTCAGATCAATTGGAAGAAGAGGACAGCGGGTCTGCTCAAAATACGGAGTATATGGAATACGGGGTATACAAAGGGCGTAAAATCGTCACCATTTGGTCTCAACCGGGGGAAAGGCCCGATCAGATTAGGTACTCTAGGATGCGTTGAGACCTGGGAAAACCCATTATTTATACGTGGAAAACGAAACAATTTGGGAGAAGATGAAGAGGTTATGGCGAACTGAACAGATCGGAGTCGACAGAACATTCATACGGTGGAGCCTGATGGTAGAAACTCTACGAGACGAGAACCAGCAGAAGTAAGTGACGCTCGCGTACCACCAGGGAAAGCCAACCACCGAGGCGAGCAGGAAACATTTGTCAAACTAGAAGGTATGACCGGCACCCGCCAAAAATGCAGTAGGAAGAAACCTCCACGGAAGAAACACCGTCAAGTGAGCTAAAAATAGACACGCTCACATGGAGAGGTTACAAGTGGTTCACTATGATTGATCTATTTAGCAAAATGGCCATGGCATATCCGGTGCACGAACGGTCATCTGAGGCGGCGCTAGGAACTCTGCGCGTGTGGTTTCAGTTTTATGGGGTACCGGATTGGATCTCGTCTGACTGCAGCAGAGAAATCGACAGCGCGAACATGAGAAAGGAAATGAAGGGTACTGGATGTCCAATGGCATTTCAACACCCCCAGGTCATCAAAAGAGCAGAGGAGGTTTCAAGCGACTCCATAGCACGCTGGGTGAACACCTACGCGTGTACCACACAGATAAAGGGGTGACAACAGAGGTGGCGATGCCGAAAGCAGTGGCGACATATTCACACCGTGACGGGATTCGCCCCATTTGAAATTTTCTTAAATAGCTAAAAGACTGGAGAACAATCGCATAACGCTGGGTAAATTGTGGGATAAAGTACGCGGACGTTTGGAGAGGAAGAGGAAGAGGCATTAAATGAATTTAGGAGAGGTAGAGGATATCAAAAGAACTTTGTTACATATAGTAGTCAAAACTAACTGGAGGAATCTCTGAGAGAGAACTTCTCTCCTCACGAGGACAACCCCAGTAAGGCTGAGAGAGAACTTAGTAATAGCTAATCCCGACCTGAGTATCAAAAGCTCATAGCAAACTTTGGCATCATGAGGCATCTTAACAGTACATTAATTTGAGATCCCTTCAGAACATTCCTGGCTATGAAACTTTATTGTGATATTTACAATTTTATAACATGATATATAGCAACGATATAATGACTTTTCATAATAATAACATACTTACAATATAAACATTTTTCCTGGTACGATTGCCGAGGCAAGATCAGTTTCGTACTTATCAATCAGTAGGCGCTAGTTGTTACGTGCTAGTTCCTATGTTCGTGTCCAGAGCGCACAGTCGTGCCGCCCGGTTCATTTAAAGATCCGTTACACTTCTCCTCCCCTAATGGATGGAGTCCATAAATGTAACTTGGCTTGAAAGAGCGTCCGGAGCGAGTTCCTCTTCACGGGTAGTTCTGCTGGAGCTAAAAGCCTGAGACTAATTGTCTGGGTTGTGATTAGGGAAATAATGGACGGTTGTAGCCTGAAGAAACAGTAGACGGTTGTCTGCTGACAAGTCTGTGTGTCCTTATACAGTCAAGGTTATATGTTGCAGGCCGATTGGCGCTTATGCGGTAAATTGAAAGCTAACAGCTTTCTGGGATTTCCTGAGATTTCTATATGAGTAATCCCAGCAGTGCATTGATTTTGTTTAGCAGAGCCTGTTTATTACGATACAAAGGCTGCATTGTTTATTGTTGAGCAGAGCCTGGTCATGTCGATACAGAGAGGCAAAGTTTGAAGCTGGCTTTGTACGTTGTCCGTAAAGTGATGCCGCTTAGAAACACTATGGATAAATGGGATCAACTTTCCTCTTAGTCTCAGGGTGTACGCACTAAGTTTGCAATTGTTGCATTGGTGAAAGTTGCTGCGTCGGTGAACGTTGCAGTACCGGGAGCCTTTTCTGCACTTGGGGCCTTCCCTCCGGTGCGATTGCTATACCGGGAGCCCTTGCTACGCCGTGGGCCTCGTCTCCGCTGTCTATTGCTTTTTTCTGTAGCCATGGCTGTGCCGGGGACCCTTGCTGCGCCGCGTGCCATGTTTTCGGTGATCGTAGCAATACCAAGTCTGTTTCCAATTTGCACAACCCTGCACTTCCAGAAATCTCCGCAACTAGCAGATGCTGTCTGGCTGTGGGAATTTAGATATGTTTCTCTACAGTTCCTCTTTTTTTTACGATGACGATTGATTTCTCTTCCTCGTCCAGTGGCATATTAGCTGTTGTGGCGAGCTCCAGGTTCAATCTCCATCGTATGTGTCAGCAAGTGTATTGATCTGGCTGACAGGATGGTCAGTATGTAATATGGCAATTTGTAATATGCATTGAGATTCTTTCCGATAATGACAATTTCTTACGTGGGTTTAGATGGGCTACTGTTGATGAACAGAATAAAATACTTAAAGGGTGAGTGGACAGAGAAATTATTTTTATATAGTACACCAAGTCTAAAATTTTCTTTTTTATATGCAATGGCATTATACCAACTTCTATTTGTAGGCTCGCTATGGGGCTTGAACGGAATGCATCTGTCGCTACTCTAAGTGATGAATTTTGGATCTTATCAAGCGTCTCGAGCGTCCTATTACTTGAGGAACGATAGGCTATCCACGCATAATCTAATTTTCTCAGAATAAGGGTCTTTTATTGCCGGATTATACTGATTATACCAGCTCCCCAATTGTGATTACAAACAGTCTTTAATAATAATTATAATTATTTAATTATCGCGAATAGACGTTGAATGTTTCTCCTCTACATAAACCACTATATCATTAGTATACATCAAAATCTTGGCTAGGAGTCTTTTTGCTATACTACCCCCTTAATTACAAGGCTAAACCGTGTAGTGCTTAGCACGCTGCCTTGGGTGACACCGCAGTAAAACTTTACAAGAGGGGCGCGTTATCACTGGTACTCCCGATCTTACCCGAAAGTCGCCGGACTAGCATACTCTAGCGCCATTTTTCCTAACTGTTTTACATTCAATTGTAACATTCAATTATTCAACATTTGCAATTATTCAAATTATTACTGCCTTAATTGCATATTATTTTAAATAGTTAGTGCTGTCGACTTCCGGTGATCTGGGGTTTGTTTATATTAAATTTAAGAAATTTGCCGAGTTAATTTAAAGGAGTGATAGTTTAAATTACGGTAAGAGCCCGACCTTAACTGAAAAGGAACTTTTGGAGTTTGTTTATCTCTTAAGCGAACGGAAGTCGTCAGCTGTGATCATTTTAAAGCAGTAATAATTGAAATTACGACAAGACCCGGAGCTCAACTGAAAAGGATCCGTTGCTGGTTTCTTTATTTTTTAAGCGAGCGTAATAAGCGGAAGTCGACAGCACTAATAATTTTATTTAAAGGGAGAAGTTGGCCGGGTGGTGCGGTCAAAGAATTAGACTACTATAAGCGAACTTATATATTATATATAATATATATAATAATATATAAGTTCGCTTAGAGTAGTCTAATTCTTTGACCGCACCCCCCCACCAACTTCTCCCTTTAAATATAAATATACGGTCAACAATAACTCCCTCCACTAATAATTTTAAATGATATATATTTAAAACAGTAATAATTTTAATCATTCCAATGAACACGAATGTTACAATTGAATACAAAGCAATTAGCACAAATGGCGCTTGAGTATGCTAGACCGGCGACCTTTGGGTAAGATCGGGAGGAACAAGTGATAACGTGCCCCTCTTGTAAAGTTGTACCAAATTTGATATGAATCTAAATATTTTACCAGTAATCCCGATACAAGATATATTTTTTGCCGAGAGAATTGAAGGCATTTCCAACATTCAAAACGCAGCTAAAAGGAATTTTTTTTATCGAAAGGCTTCTATTATATCAGTTTCTAATTTTATTAGATTATCTGATATACCATTCCGAAAACCACTTTGCCAATCATCAAGAATATTTTTACTAACCATTTACCACTTTAGGCGATTTGCTACTATTCTTTCTAAGAGTTTACAAATGCAGCTAGTTAGTGCAATTAGTCGGTAACTAGACATTAATTCTTTAGGTTTACCCAGTTTACTTTTTTTTAGAATAGGAATTATTTCTGATATGCAACAATCATCAGGGAAGAAATTTAAACAAAAAAGAAAGTAATAAACCGAAAAGCCACTAATAAACAATATAATGAAAAATAAATAACACTTAAAGTTAGTTAAGGCTTGTAAAATGAAAAGGTTTGCAAATCTTTAATATTGTGTTAGACTTGGCACTAGCATAAATAGTGAACAACAGAATTTAAAAATAAAAAATAAATATATATACATACATGTAGTAGTAAAAGTTATAAAATATCATGAACGGTTTTTAATTTTATTCACAAACAAAACAGTTCTAAAATTTTCAGATGTTTTAAATCAGTTACTAATTTAAGCTTATGGGTGGAATTTTTATAGTTCTATGGGCACGTAGTCACGACCGTCTGGTTATGGTGTCTTCTAGTTTTAATTCGGATACGTTGCGGTTTAGTAAATAATTCTTTTACAACATGGCTAATTGGAACAGTTATGTATTATTTGCTTGTGTTGCTGTCTTAAATTGGGGGTTAACTTATTCTAAATCTCAGTTAATACATTTAAATGAGAACAATTGGGAAAAAATGCTTACCGGGGAATGGATGGTTGAATTGTAAGTCGTAATGTTGAAAGTATGATTGAATATATATGTGAAATATATTTTCCCCATTTCCTATATGATAACAACCTTTATGCGACCAATGTTATTTTAAAACTCACTGAATGTTACTGTTTCATTTCTACAGTTATGCTCCTTGGTGTCCTGCTTGCAAAGCACTTCAGCCACTTTGGGAGGATTTTTCTTCCTGGAGCAAAGATTTAGATCTTTCAGTAGCACAAATTGATGTTACTTTATCACCAGGTCTGAGTGGTCGCTTTATCGTTACTGCATTACCAACTATATTTCAGTGAGTAATGTATATTATTTTTAAATAATATTTTAGATAAAATTACAATCGTTATGATGGTGCCGATTTTGACCAATCTTATTATAAAATCTGAACATCCCTGTTGATGTATGTTATTATCTTATATGTTAATACTGATCTGGTTTAGATTTCCTATATCTTTGCTCCTACTTCTCCTTTTTTATATGTTTAGATTTTGAATTTTGACAATTATCCATATTGTTACAGCTATTATTATGCTTGCGTTTGATCATCATATAAGTTAACTTAAATTTTAATGACATAAAGCATGTTTTGGAAGTCAATTTTTTGTTCATTGTTTCAGGTAGTTAAATAAGTCTAAAAATGTTTCAAGTTCTTGTATTGATTTAGGAAGAGGCCTTGATTTATATATTACTAAATTTTCTTTAACTGGATATATGTCCTTAAATTATAGCCAATATCTCAAGTGCACTACTTTTACTTTTACTTTTTTATTTGGATATAACATTATTTCTATTTTCCTGTTTAGGACTGCCTTTTTATTAGCATCATCCTGTTATTTTGTATAATTTCACTGGAGAATACTGTCTATAAAAATCTCTCAATAGTCAAGATCCGCTAAACAGTTTTTGAATCTTGCTTGAAAAATTTTTGGGACATAGTTTGTTGCTAATGGAAGATGCCTAAACTTGCAATATCTTTGGTATATTGATGGTACATCAATCCACTTTCCTTATCTAGGCCTTTTTGTTAAAATCCTGACATGGCCTGTCTTAAGTTACATAATGCCTCTAATTTGACAGTCTTCATACTATTTCTATTTTTGGGAAAGGGAAGCTATTATGATTGTAAATCTATAATCTTATAATAATTAGCAGTTTATTACCTGCAATCACTTTGTTAATTTAATTTATGAACATTTTACTAATAACTATCGATGCTATTTTTTGGAAAAAGCATAAGCTAAATGGCGCAGCAACCTTTATGGGAAGACAAGAAATATTTTTTCCCAAATAACAATTTTTTTTTTTAAATTTTATTGTTTATGGTGGGAATTTTTTAAGGTGGCAAAACGTCTATGATTACATTATATTTTTAAGTCTTTTAGCACTGGTCAAAGCCAGAGTGATGACAGAGTCATCAGTATTTAGTCATTATGTCATCAAGTCTATCTTTAGACCATTTCCATTTTTTTTTTTTTTTATTATATATATATATATATATATATATATATATATATATATATATATATATATATATATATATATATATATATGTTGTGAGCGAGAATCGGAGGTGGTCTTTATGTCCATAATAAATTGAAATCTAAATTTTCAATTTACTTTTTCTTTTTTTAATCCATGTTTTCTGGATGTTTTCTTTTCTTATTATTTAATTTTCATTGAAAATTTATTTTTAAATTCTTTTCAAAATATTAGAACTCCTTTAATATTTTTAATGATGAGAGTATGATTGACTATGGAAAATGTGCGTAAGAGAATCTTGGTTGGGGTGCGGGAAATAAATAAACCCACTAATAAGAAAAAAATTGTAAAAATTATTATAATGTCAGCCGACGTTTCGGCCTAAGTTTTAGGCCATCGCCAGGGCTAAGAAAAAACAAGAAAATATATGTAACAACAGTGGCAGTATCAGTAATAATAAAAAAGTTAACAAACAGTAAGATGAAAAAATATAAAGTATAAAGAAAAATATGCTGATCATAATATGTTAATATTAATGTGAAAAATAAGGAATATAGAAGAATTTGTTAATAAAGTATAAATAATGTTAAAAAGTATAAAGAAAAAATACTAATCATAATGTGAATAATAATAAGAAACAAAGAAAAATTTGTGAATGGATAATGACAAAAAAGATATTTAAAATTATTGTGAAGTATAAATATATAAAATATAGAAAGAAAAATAAAATTAATGAAAAGAAAGATATAGTAAAATACATGAAAAATTCTAATTATAATAGCACTAAAATGAAGATTTAGGAGCATGAAACGTATCTCAAGATAATATGGTAATATAAGTAATGTAAAATATTTCTATGTAAGATATAATGAAACACATGGAAAAATGCATGTAAAAAATAACAAAGTAAAATAAAGTAGGAAGATATAAAGTTATGCAAGCTTAAAGAAAGGTAATATAATCATTAGTAATTATCATATGTAGGGGAAGAAAAATAAAGCAATGAGGATATACAAACAATTAACAGGGTGGAAAGAATTAACAAGTTATCTTATTTGAAGAAGAAAAATAAAACAATGAGGATTTACAAACAATTAGCAGGATGGAAAGAATTAGCAAGATGGCGAGAAAGTAGAAAATAATTAATAACAAGGAAGAGCACACCTGAGTGGCTAATGCTAGCCTACTGAATATGTCAGAATTTTTTACTGTTTAGAACAAAACAATGTTGCTACTATATGGGTTTGACGGATATTAAGATATAATTGCGAAACTGGATTTAAAGATAAAATTTTTGATTATGTAATTTAAAAGAAGTTTATATGAATATCACAGAAAAACTTTAAAATGACGATTTGGCAAACCAGGTGGTTTGATAAACATTTAAACAAATTGTTATGAGTTAATCTGAGGATCCAAATGTGACATATTGTCATCCCTTCCGTAGAAATACGACTAGTTGGAGGTTTTTTGACTGGCTATTTTTAGGGATAGATATCGTCTACTTGAGTTATAAAAAAAGTACCCAAGAGACCCTACCAATGGGTAAGATGGGGAGGGAGGGGAGTGTCTTCATTTTCTCACCCGTTTACACGGGGTTGTGAAACGGGTGGAAGCACGAATGATGAGCAAGTCGGTTTTGAACTTGCCTCTTTTTCAATCCCATGTGAACCCGCCTTAAGGCAATTGCAATAGTCTCCAATCCCTTAAAACTGTTCCTCATAGCCCAATTCTGTTCTTCTTATACAGTAATCCCATAAAGTTCTATTCAACCATTAAAAATCTTGGAATCACTTTTGACCAAACTCTTTTTCTGTAAAAAACCATGTCTCCGATATCTCCCATCATCTCTTTTCCACCTTGAAGCGACTAAATTACCTTCATCACCTATTTCTATTTGAAACCTGAAGATTCCTAGTTATCTCCTCAATATTCCCCAACTTCAACTACTGTTGTAAGGTATAGTCTCTGATGATCTTGAGACAACAATAAAACACATGATAAATTGCTTTGTACAATTCATCATCGGGATCGCGAGGGATGTGTCCGTCTCCCGATTTATGGAGAGTTGAAGTGGCTTTATCCATCCTGCTGCCGTATGTTTTGGCATTCTTCCATATCATCCAATCCTGCCATCTATCATTCATCTTCGATCTACTTCAATAAACATCCTCTGTCCATTATGGCCGTATTCTCAGCCTTCAGATTTATAATCAATGGCCCATCGATCTGCATTTCAACAGATCTTTTCTTATGAAATCCTCAACTTAATGGAATTCCATTCCTTCTTCCATCCGTCTCTCTAATACTCTTCCTACTTTCAAATCCCGCCTATTCAGTCACTTCCTGTTCATTCAGTTCCAGAAAAATTGTTGTTACGAATTCCTTATATTCAATTAAAATTGTGCCTAATTATGTATTGATGCATTTCTAAAGCATTAATACATTTTATTTTTTGATAATTCTCATATTATTTTTTATTTTACTCTAAGGCTATAAAGTGCAACTAATATTGCCTGTAATGTTATTCTAATGGGATATATTTTATCGACATCTTGGCTGACCCCAACTAACATACCCTGGATTTGATTGACCCTGATCATATTAAACCATTACCATAATAATGGAAAATATATTCGAGCTTTATAAATTTTATAGTATAAAGGAAGAAGTAAGACAAGAGTTCAGACCGATGTTGAGTGATTGCTATGCTATTATTATAGATTTGTAGTGTTATTGGTTATTAACTTATGTAATACAGTGTTCTATAATTTTAATTAATTTACTAGTGGTTTTTCTTAGACACTGGAAAAAGAAGGGTATATGAAGTTGAAAGGATTAGGCTATAGCCTATGGAGGCACAGCCAAGTACCTTAGCTGAAGTAAGAGATATAATCACTGATGTAATTTGCCTACTATTGAGCTGACTTATGCAGTTGGTAACTAGTGACAGGACGTAAATATTCATCAACTATTTATAAAGGCCCGAGAAAATGTTCTAAGATAGAGGAAGGTTTTGTTGTCCTCATTAACTGTTTTGATCTATTATAGCCAAATAATAATGAAACAAATGGTTCTGAAACCTTTTTTAAAAAATTGTAAAACTGCGACTTATAATAGTGAATGATATAGCCAATATTGATGAGATAGCTAAATGTCAACAAACCCTACTTATAATAATTAAAGTTCACACTAAAGGGTGTAATAATAAATCCAATAATACCAGCTTCTTACAGAAATATGGTTCATTTCATGAAAAGTCAATATACCAATTTCCACACTTACCAGTTATCAGACAAAATGGCTCGGTTGGTGGTGATTTTACATCTCCATCATTCATTGTCAAAAGACTGCACAACTCAAGATTTGAGAGCTAAAGGCTATAAAGTCGTGGTTTTATCATACAAGTCACAACTTACGATGTTCATTGTCGATATTGAGCCGAAAACATGCTCAGAAACTATTGTTTGTATTAAAAAGATATTTCATTGTTGGGTAGAATTTATAGTACCTCATAAAAAATGAACTGTTGTCCAGTGTACTCAATGCCAAGCACTTGACCACACCAAGACCTAATGGTGTACATCCTTATCAGTATATCAGCTGTGGAAAGAACTAAGTATGGTGTACATCCTTATCGGTATATCAGCTGTGGAAAGAACTAAGTTTCAGGTCAATATGGAAAAATACAAGATACTCAAGCAACATGCACCAACTTTTATGGCGCTCACCCGTCCAACTACAAAGGCTGCAGATTATATCAATTAAGAAATGTTAGAGCTCAGTCCTATGCCACTTCCTCAAGATCCTATGCCAGAAGACCAACGAGCCTTTCCAAAACTTCAATGGAGCCTAGTTCAACATTTTCTCAATAAGGTCCTCAACCTGGCTTTACTACCCAGACTTCACAGACCAGATCACCACAAAAAACATATTCAGTTTTGGGGCTACAGAAACTTCCTGTAATGTCTTCTTACAGGCCCTTATCTTTTTACTTTCATGTTTTTTTTTGTAAGCCTACTACTACGCAGTCAGTGCTGGGCAAGACATGATTACTCATTGTTGTTTGGGGTGAGACTGAAGAGGAGAGAGGTTGGCCTTAATCAGTGACACTAGCGATACCTTGCTACTGCCCAATGAAGTATTTTCAACACTTCACTCATTAAGAGATTCATTTGTTAATAATTACTGTTTTGTAAATAAATAGTGTATTTTATTAGTGCTTTATGTTCTTTATATAAACTGTGAAATGCATTAATAATATACTTTAAAAAATTAGACCCAAAGATTTAGAAAACAAAAAATGATTTAATGCTTTCTATTGTAAAAACCACCCAGCATATATAGAGCTCTCTCATTCTGCCTAAATCAGAACATCCTGGAGCTAGGTGCACCTGTACTTAGTCAGGCTAGAAGCGAGTGTTCTCATTTCTGTTCCTATCTTTTCCTCTACTTTCTAGAGGTGGCCGTCTTGATCTCTGTTCTTATCTTTTCCTCTATCTCCCAGATGTGACTGACTTGGTCTCCTGTATCTCTGTTTCTGCTTCTTTCTGAGGTTGCCGGCTTGATCTCCAGTATTTCAGTTCCTACCTCTAAGAGGTGGTCGACTTGATCTCTAGCCAAATACCCTTATCATATAAATGTTGTTAATTTTATTCAAATGTTGATCCCATCAATTTAATGGTGTTCTAAAAAGGTATGAACAATCCTAAGCTTTTCACTTGAATCTTGAGATAATTTAATAAGGAAATCAAAAAAAATATTGGCCTACAAATATGTTAACCAATTTGGCGTGACCTCCACCTCCAACATGTCAAAATAACGATGGTATGAACATTTATCAACAACCAGCTGATTTTCAGGCCTAATCTTCTCTATATATAATATACGGTACTATAGAACCCTTTTCTGGCTCTCAGGAGTGATGGATTTTAATGAATGATTTATCAAAAGAAAGAGAATTTCATGGAGATTTGGATAAATTCTAATTTCCATTGTTAAATTCTCACTAGGGCTTAAATAAAAGTGGTGGAATAACTGGGAGGTTCCAAAGCTTTGATGATGAGAAGTCGGCCCATCGAGATAAAATGAGGAGTGATTGGACCGAGTTTCGATAAGTGTCTACAGATCAGATTGAATGTCGTCTACTAGCGATCTCTAGTGCCGTTCTTGTTAATGGCGTGCCTCCTTTTTCCACACATTCTTTTAAATTTGGTTTTATGTCCACCGCTTAAAGGTGTCTCACAGTTTCCAAACTGATTCTTATTTGGGCTTAAAAGAATGAATAAAGATAGAGTTAAGAGAAAGTAAATGCCAAGTTTGAATTTTATTGTGCTGCTCATAGTTTTAATAAAAAAATGTTAGTAAACATTAATGAAATATTAATTAGATTAGGGACCAACACGCTCCAGAAGGAAATCGGTATTGTTTTTTTGGAGTGAGTTTTGGTTGACCGTAGATATACTTAAGGAAGAAGTTGGTCGGGAGGTGCGGCCAAAAATGAGCACTTTAATAAATATTAAGTGTTAGTATTTGTTTTGCTTTTTGTGTAAAATAAGAAATAAATATTGCCCAAACTTATTTAAAGATATGTGGGGTAAAGCCATTTATTATTCATCTTATATTACCAACAGGATGCCAACAGTATCTCTGGACAAAGCAATAACCCCTAATGAAATGTAGAAATGGAAGAAATCTGGAAGTAGCATACAAACATGTTCCGAAGGAGTGTTGGAGGAAATTAGAGCCCAAGTGTGGGAAATTAACAATGATAGGATATGCTTCTGGTGATAGATGGAGATTATGAAATCCAAGAACTATAAAAGTCGTTTTAGGACGCAGTGTTATATTTGATGAGAATTTACCTGAACGTTAAAACTTGGTAAGAGTGTCATCGACAGTGACTTCAGAAGAAACACTGGCAAACTTGGTGAAAGTATCAGCAACAGTAATTTAGAAGATTGGCCAGAAGATTTTGAGTTAGAAATAAACAGTGAAGATGAAGCTATGTTTGCTCTACTTTCTGGTGGGACTGAACTACCAACAACCTATGATGAGCTAAGACGGTGAAACAACAAAGATGCATCGATGAATGTTGTGAAAGAGAAATTTTGCAGGAAGAAAATCAGACTTGGGAAGTAGTTCTGAAGCCAAAAGACATCAAAGCAATAGACACCAAGTAGGTTTTTGCAATTAAAATTTTACCAGATAAGACGACAGTAGATGAGGCAGAGTATGTATGTATATATATTGCATTGAGCGAAGCTACTGTTGAAGCTTGCTGGGTGTTAAAACTATTTCAAGAGTTATGCATTAATTGTTTGTTTTATGAAGATAATCAGATTACAATAAAAGCTATAAGAAAGAAACCCTGATCAAAAAAGTTTAGACTAGGCACAAAGGATGTCTAGTACAATTTTATCAAAAGTAAGGTTAATAACATTACCATTACAGTAAAGTATATTAATACTAAAGATCAGGAAGCCAATATCTCAACTAAATTTGTAAATCATAATGTTTTACAATATTTTTTAAGTAAGTAAAAACGCAAATTTAAATTTAAACGAATTACGTACTTTTGTCCTATCGTATGGGGTAAAATTTCACATTGGAAGGGTTTAGAAAAATTGTGATATCTCTGTTGATAATTCTCCAATGGAAGGGGCTTTTGGACAGGATTTAGTGAAGATCGTGATGTTTAAACTTCATGCAGAATATTGATGATCAATTGTTCTAAATATGAAAAAATAACTGTAGTGTGTATTCTTACCCCCATCTACCTTAATTGTTTTATTATTTATTTGATTTAATACTTCAATTTTTAATTGAATTTAACTATTTTAAAATTTGTCCGCATCCTTGTGGCACCCACTTTGAGAAACACTGCCTTAGAGTTTGAATAGTTGATGAGATTTTCCGATTCACCTACATAAATTGTTGTTAGTAAATTGCAAAATATAATTAAGTAAAATTTCAGATGAATGGATGCCAAAAAATTGGTATATATCTGTTATTACTTATCATATTTTTAACAAAACTTTTTTTTTTATTATACAAAGGCATTGGAGTTTAGAGAGCACTCCTACGAAGTCAATTTCTCAATAGGATATTTTATCATTACACTGTTTTGTATTCTTAAATTGGGTTTCTTGAATAATCAGAATTCTGAACCTCTCCAATCATCTGGATTTTTTTTTTTTTGTTAAGTGTGAACAATGGAGAATTCAGACAGTATAAAGGTTCAAGAGATAAGGAATCCTTCATGTCTTTCATCGAAGATGAAAAATGGAAAAGAGTGGAGGCCGTTCCATGGTGGAAATCACCTTCTTCTGTTCAAATGTCTATTGTATCCTACTTTTTTAAGCTTTCACAAGGTTTGAGAGTGAGTATAACGCTTTTATTTTTTATTAGTGTTGCTACTTGTTTGAGTCATAGTGTAGGTTTGAACAAAAAGAACCAGCAGGCAATGCTGTTATTTTAATAATTATGCAACTGGCACAACGAATGTATTAAATATTTTATATTATGTGACTAGAAGAGCTCGTCCAAAGGGCATTTTTAATCACTGAAAAAAAATACAAAACACAATATTTTGTAATTAAAATAAAAACATAATTATTTATTCCACTTTGTTTTAGTAAATATCACGAGAAACAGATAGTAGCAAACAATAGCTGCACAAATATAATTAAATACAATAAAGGTGACAATAAGCATTAAGACGGTAATAAACCATATTTTTTAAGGTTATTATCTCAAAATAATCCAATAAATGAAATTTTAATTATTTTTTTTCACTCATTCCCTCCTTCCCAAAATGAGAAATAAACTGTAAGATTTAATAAACATTAACCTAATAATGTGTGTGTTGATATGATAGAGCTTTGATTAGAAAACGATCAAACAATTAACTAAGATCAAAGGGGGGGGGGGAGAGAGAGAGAGAGAGTGGAGGGGGGGGAAGAGAAAAAAAAGTCAAATGGAAAATTTCAATTTGCTAGGAGTCCGCACAGCCATTACTGGGGGTCTGCTAAACAATTTTGTCATTAACTTTACATCACTCACTTTTCATTTTTATTCAAATGACTCATTTAATAAAGATCCTACATGATTAAGATTTTTTGTATTTGTTGTTAATTAACTAGTTATTAATATAACTAAACCATAATTAATAAAAATTTAAATGTCGAGGGTTAGGATGGGGTCCTAAAAAAAAATGTTGTTCTAGAAGGGGTCCTTAGACTATATTATGTTTAGAACCCCTGATGTGGGATACATAACAGAAAATTTTAATTTTTGGGTATAACATTTACAAATAGGTATTGGTAATCAGGTTGTCCAGCAGCCTTGAATTCCTTGAAGGTCGGGAATTCTTCTTGTTTTTTATTTTTATTTTAAACATTTGGCCCATACAATAAATAAAGCCTTAGTTTATCAGTTTCAGGTGAACAAGAAAAATTATAGTTTCTTATGGAATATTAATACTAAATATTAAGACACTATTGCGAGTTCTCAACAGAAATAGACGTTTTAAGGTCCCCTGAGTTCAAATAACCAAGTCTCATAAAACGGTGTGTGACTGTATGATGAAATTTCCGACAGTCGGGAATTCAAGAAGAATTCCCGACTGTCGGAAATTTTTCTTGAATTCCCGACTGTCGGAAATTTTTCTGGTCAGGAAAAATTATGCTTGCAAAACAGCCGGTCATCGAGAATTTTTAGATCCATTTTTCCATCAGTGCTAAGCAACAAGTGTATAAAATATTGACAAGAAGGTTGATGTAGTTGTTCTCCTTACCATCTCTAATACAATGAAAGCTAGAATAGGAAAAGCCTCCTTCCACTTGATTGAGCCATTTTCATGAAAATTCTAAAAAAGGATAAAGTCGATGATGTAAAGTGGGACTTCCGGTGAGTCGATTTTAACAAAAAAGTTGCTGTAACTTCTCAGGAATATACCTCCCTCAAATATGTAATTTCCATATTTTTTGTTTTTGAGTTAGGCTGTTCATCATACAGTCACACACCGTTTTATGAGACTTGGTTATTTGAACTCAGGGGACCTTAAAACGTCTATTTCTGTTGAGAACCCGCAATAGTGTCTTAATATTTAGTATTAATATTCCATAAGAAACTATAATTTTTCTTGTTCACCTGAAACTGATAAACTAAGGCTTTATTTATTGTATGGGCCAAATGTTTAAAATAAAAACTAACTTTTAATCCTTAAAACTAGGGTATTAATTATTATAATCATTGGAGTACCTATTTGCATTCCTTGATAAAATGGTCATTTTTTTTATTCATTCCAATATTTCATATATAGATAAGTGAAAGTAAAAAATTATTTCAGATTATTAATTAGAGATTTAAAATCTATTGAAAACTAAAACAAAAGGGATTATTTTTTATAAAATTTTGTTTGTCGATTATAATATCGTTATTATAAATATATTGATAAATCTGGTATGTTGGTTACAAAGACTGCTTGAAAAAAAAAAAAAAGAGTTTAGTGAAAAATCTCAATTTCTGAATCTATGTGAAGATGTGCGATGAATATTGGTATATGAATAAATTTAACTGTTTTATTAAATGTTTATTATTCATATCTTGGGGCTACTAAGAGGTATAGGACATTCAAGAAGTCTAAGTGGTGCTGTTAAAACCATCTTCTGTCTTAAAGGCATTTATTCTTTGTACTAAAATTTGATTGTTAACATGTTTGATATATATCATGGAAAATATAATTAACATCAGATTCAAAATTTACTAAATGAAAAAACAAAGCTGCTGAAAAAAGAAGTTTATTCATAATAGAAAAATAACCTCATTAGATTTAGACAGAGTTACTTCATGATGATTTCTAAGAAGTTCCTCAATTTTCAGAAAGAATGTTAATTTTCCGGATGAACAGTTTCAAAATTGTTTTAGCTTTTCATTATAAAAAATGTCAATGATACTCTTTTGTTTTGTATTATGTTTCAGGCTGTACACAGCAAGCTGATGGAGGATTATGGTCTTCCGAGCTGGGGATCTTATTTGATATTTGCTTTTGTTACAATACTTTTAGGAGCCCTACTTGGTTTGGTGAGATTTTTTTTTATTATTTTATTTTTTTTTTTAGGATTGTGTGAATATTTAAAAAGCAAAACAAATATTCTAGAATTATCATTTATAAAGGTTATTGAAATTTAATAATAATTGATTTTCTCTGCTATTTCTGATTATTACTATGACCAGGGTGTCTAGAAACCTTGAATTCCTTGAAGATTAGGAATTCCGCTTGAATTTTTTACATCGGGAAAAATCGGGAATTATGCTTGAAAAGCGCCAATCATCAGGAATTTTTAGTTTTTAGTCTAATAACTCCATTTTTCCATCAGTACTAAGCAACAAGTGTATAAACTATTGAGAAGAAGGTTGATATAGTTGTTCCCCTTACTTTTTTTTTTTTTTTTTATTCCCCTATCTGGCCATTTCTGGCATACGAGGTTTCAGCAGCAGTGGGGTGTTATGCATGGGATGTACGTATGCCACTACCGCAAATAAAACTCAGCTTTATTTATTTTTTTTTAAACTATTTAATTATGGGAACAATATTTGGGTATTTTATGCTGCACACTGTTTACTGATGGTGCTGCATCTTTAAGTCCTTTCTTCCTGATTCGTGTAGTCAGGCAGCCCTTTGACTTGCCACTCTGAGCCTCCTCTCTGCACCACCCAGAGCTGCCACTAGACTTCAGCTTCTTCCTGCGGTTCCTCCTCAGGCTGTCTCAGCAGCGACATTGTTGGACATTGGTGGACGGCCCTACCAAGAGTGAAATGTGTGGGACCCACGACCTTTCTCCACCTTCCTATATATTCCATGAAGAAGGGTAATTCCCCTCTGCCAACCTTGGGAAATCGGCCTCGTCAAAGGCATAAGTCCGGCTTTCCTGTATAGCCAGGCTCGATGTTCATCCATGGCGGCACAGGATATTACTGCATGCTCGGCTTTATCAGGCACACTGCAGGTGGGAAACTTGGGATTGATATTCTTGCCATGCTTCTGCAGCTTCTCCCGGAAACCCCCATGGCCTGTCAGAATCTGTGAGGATCAGTAAACGAGATGAACCCACTTCGCAGCTAGTCTGGAATAGACGGTAGGAAAGAATTCCTTAAGGGTTGCACTCTTTTCACTAGTAACCCGCTGTCTGCTCCACTCATCCAGTGAATCCTCCCTTAACACCTTCTTCCACCTCCCAGGCTCCTCAACTATCCTCTGCTGCAGTCCCTCCAGAATTGCATCAAGCTCTTGTCTCTGAACATCGAATTTGATCGTGCGACAAGGTTCTGTATGCCTTGGTGATCCTCATTAGTGCCAGCCTCTGGATAAGCGCCAGCTTCTTCTTCTGCCTTTGTGTGAGATAACGACTCCAGGCAGGGAATGCATACCTTAGGATTCCCAGCACGACTCCCTCGACAGTCCATTCAGGGAACAGGTCACCCTATCTCCTCGGAGGTATCCGATGTGTGGGGTGATGTCGAATCTCTTCTTGAACTTGACCCCAAGATATGTCACCGAGGCGGACCCATTCTCTTCCTAGGTTCAGGCTGATAGGGTAAGCGCTATCTGTCGAGCCTCTCAGCAACATTGCCTGGGTCTTGGCAGAGGCCATGCTTAGCTTTCGCTTCGCACCATTCCGCTGTCTTGTTGGCATATTTCTCCGTATCTCCGATTAGTCTAGCTCTGCTGTTCGCGGAAATTATAACCGCTAGGTCGTCAATATAAGCCGTCCCTAGAAATCCCTCCGCCTCCAGTTCTCCCAAAAACTGATCACTAGTTTCCACAGGGCTGGCCCGAGGATGGAGCCTTGCGGACAGTCCCTCTCAATCCTTTTCTTAACCTCGTAGAAGCAACCACGCACCTTGACCCTCCTATCACTGAGATAACTTCTAACGATTGTTGTTCCCCTTACCATCTGTTATTCCATGAAAGCTAGAAAAGAAAGCCTCCTTCCACTAGCTTTGTTTATCAGTCTCTCTCTTGCAAATATGTGCTCATTTTATGTTCTGTCTCAACTTGCCATGTTGGTCTATCTGTCATCAACAAAAGTGAACTAGTGATGTTTGCATTAGCTCCAAACAGCTCTGAGTTTTAATTTAAATTGATTTACTTATCTTATAATTCTCAAGTCCGAATTGCACATTTTATCATAAGCCGACCAAATACGAAATTTCATAGTCCTAATGTTGTTTTAAATTTAATTCAATAAATTGTCGAAAAGCACCTTGAATTTTACAATTCACAGCCTTGAAATCCTTGAGTAATGCTTAAATTTTTTCATGCTATATAGTTGGACACCCTGTATGACTTAACCATTGGTTAAGACCCTTTTCCTAACCATTGGTTTCTCTTTATTTATTGAAATTCATTTATAAATTTTATTATATGGACGTGGACTGCAGTTAGGAAATCTTGAAATCATATATGAATTGAAGTGATTGAGTGAAAATGTGTGAATTTTCAATCACTATTTATAGTGATAAATCCAAGTTTTCTTTTTCCTACCTTTTTGCTTGTGCCATGTCATGCCAAAAATTTTAATTTTTCTTGTTTTCCAGTTCTAATTTTTTATCAGTCCTCGTGAACGAATATATAAAAGTTGTTGAGTAAACAATTTTGTACAAATTGTGTATGTAAATTGTGTAAGTTATTTCTAGGAACATTTGCATCTAAAGAGTGTTATGTTACTTCAAATTTTCAATAATTTAACTACTTGAAAAAAAAAAATTTCCTCTCACTATCCAAAACTTTGTAACATATTATTGAGTGCATGAAGACAGATTTTTACTGGTTTGTATCATTTTTTTTTTCTAATAATATTTTATTAATATCAATTATTTATATTTAATATCAAATATTAAAAGCATGACAGATTTGATATTATTACTAAAAAAAAAAATTAGCTTGTGTAATTTCTGATAGTTAATTTTTATGATTTTGATTTATTTATTTTACCATCTCAAACTTTTGTTGCAGTTTATGGTCTGTTTGATTGATCTTATCTATCCTCCTAAACTTTCTCGAAGGACTGTTGTTACTAATGATGATACCAAAGGAGATTCCGCTCATGATTCTGTAAGTTATTTATTTTTTATTTCCAATTAGCTGGTTACCCATCCATTGTAAGGCAATGATAAACACTGAGCTGTTCCTAGCAATATCCGAGAAATATTGCAAGGGGGTGACTGTTCTTCACTTCTCTTTCTCTCTTTTTTTCAAAGTAAAAAATTTATTTTTCGTTGTTAATTCTTATAAATTAACTAATTATGACATAACTATGTTATGCTTTAAAAAGCCATAAGCAAGAGTTTTTTTAATTTTTTACCCGAGTCTCCTGATAAACGATGTTAGGTGTCTCTTGCTCTGAGACATTGATAAAAAACTATCATGGCAAGTCATAGGATAACCAAGAACTGCTGCTGCTTGAACTCAAAATGGTTAGTACTTGTTTGGGATCAATCGGATGCGAGGTTTATGACCTCTATGACTTTCCTCTACAAGCTGCATAACTATAAACATATGGTGTTACACAAACTGGTGGAATTCAAGTTTTGCAGAAGTCTGATGGGATCTCCAACCTTAAGCATGGATTCAGGAGCTCCAGAAATGTCCTAAGATAAGGAGGAATGCTTTTGAGACTGTTGGTTTATTCTAGAGTCCATTAGCCTAGCCAAATCAGATCAGAAAACCCTCCGTTCCTTGATTAACTAATCTCTCTGACCTACTCTATGTTCATCAAATGACCGACTGTGGCAGGCATAGGAAGGTTGTAACTATTTAATGACACTCCCAATTGATATCAGGGCCTGTTGATCAGATTTTTTGATAAATAAAAAATTGGTTGATTAACTCTAAATTGTTTAAACCGTCTGTTTGTTTCTGTATGAAACACAGGCAAAATATCAAAGTTTTTGATCCTTCACCATTTTATTTTAATATGGCAAATGGCAGATTGTTATTATTGCTCAAAGCCTTATGGCTATATTTAACAATGGAAAAAAGTATTGTCAAAATCAGTTGAATAGAACCCATAAAAGTGGAACAAACAAACAAAGGTTTACATTTGTTATTTTATTTATAAGATTATATTATTATTCTTAATTCTAAGAATGTCAATACCTAATAATTGTTTTTTTAGGGTGATGAAATTATTGAGGAAGAGATCACTGATGAAATCGCACAAGAAGGAAACAATGTACGGAAACGTAAACCTCGTAAAGCTGATTAAATACACTCCAACAAATATTCCTCAAATAAATACCTTTATAAATATATTGGTATATAAATATAAGTATTAGATGAGTTAAAACTTAACAAATTATGTATTAAAAGCAATCGTTGTTGCTTATTTTTTTATGACGTATATATTGCTGACAGTTACAGTCACCTTTTCTGATTGTCTCAGTTAACTTTTTTAATTATTTATTTATTTCTTCAATCATGTAAATTATTGCTCAGTAAGGAGTGTACATTACTTGAACTTTTCTTAGTGATTTATATATAGTTTTTTTATATGAATAATTGATATCAGATGTTGTCTACAAGAACAATATCTACATCTAAAAATACTAAACTATTAAAAATGAAATTAATTTCTAATTTAGAACAATGTTTCTTACTTTTTAGGTATTCATTTTGATTATAAGGTTAATCTGAATGTTTTACTTTTCAAAAAATATATATGTTGAAAATAGCTATTATTTTGTTCAACCTCTTGCTGTATTTTCTGCCTTTTTCTATCTGTAAAATTACTGATTTATTATTTTTTGTATAGTTTTGAAAGTTTCCTTAATAATATCATATAATGTTCTGTTTTATTTAATCTTCATTTTAAATATAAAGGATGATATAAATGTTTATAGATCTCCATTATTTTACTCATCTTGTTTTGTTATGTGTATTTTGTATATGTTGCATTTTGTAATTAAAAATGTTGTAATAAATATTTTTGTTTTAATGCATCTTTTATTAAAAGTAACCTTTACTGTTTTAGTGGGATTTTTAAATTGAAAATTACTAATTATTTCACTTAAAAAGTTTTCTTTACCAGAATAAACATTTTAATTTTTTCAACCTTCAAGTAAAGTATCCCTTTCGGATCTCCAATTTCAGCCAAAATCTATTAAATTATTTATATTGGTATAAGAGTCTAATTTACCAAATTTGGGATGTTTTACATTATATTTTAATATACTTTTTGATGAAAGTCTAATATGACCTTCAAGTACAACATCCGGTTTGCCAATGTTTACCAAAATTTATTATATTGTTTATATTAATATGTGAGTCTTAAATACCAAATTTGAGAAGTTTTGCATAATATTTTAATTTAATTTTTGATGATGATGATTACAATCGCGAAAATGTTTGGTTTTCAGATTTCAACGGAAATATCCATTTTGACTATCTCTGAATCCATTTTAACTAGTTTCGTCGTGACGTCTGTATGTACCTATCTCAAAAACTGTTAGCTGTAGAAAGTTAAAATTTTGTATTTAGGATTATTATATAATCTAGTTGTTAACCTCCCTTTTTGGTCACTGCATGATTACCGGAAATGGTACTTTACTTGAAGGTCATTACTGATTTTCATCAAAAATTAAATTAAAATATTATGCAAAACTTCTCAAATTTGGTATTTAAGACTCACATATTAATATAAACAATATAATAAATTTTGGTAAACATTGGCAAACCGGATGTTGTACTTGAAGGTCATATTAGACTTTCATCAAAAAGTATATTAAAATATAATGTAAAACATCCCAAATTTGGTAAATTAGACTCCTATATCAATATAAATAATTTAATAGAATTTGGCTGAAATTGGAGATCCGAAAGGGATACTTTACTTGAAGGTCATAAGAAACTTACATCAAAAGGTATATTGGAATTGTAAAATACTTGTTTTCCACCCCATTTGTGTGATGAACAAGTCTGCATCAGGAGAATAAGATATAAGTTAAGTGGGTTTTTTCCGCTTAAAATGTCGATTTCCAATGCTTTATCTAATGATATTGACAGTTTAAATGTTGTCATGGAACACGAAGAAATCTCTTAGAAATTTCAGTTATCATGAGACCTCCAGAAACAAGTGTGTGTGTGCGTGTGCGTGCGTGCGTGTCAATAGATGGATATCGCGACGCCGAGTATCGTTTTTGAAATTCTGCAATCTTCGGAAACTAGTAACCAAATTCAGGATTACTTTTTGAGCCGGCGATTTATAGTTTAATAGTCGTACAAGGAAGTCATGTGTTGTGCACATCAGATATTTTTGCTTCATTATAAGGCACTTTTTTACTAAATTGAATGCTTTTAAAGTCTTTATACATTTTATAGATAAGGCATGAGCGGTTTAAACTATTATGTTCTCCGCTACAATTTATGCATTTTGGGGCCTTAGTGCATTTGCCCTCGGTGTATTTTTCATCGCCATATTGTGTGCAGATGATTTTTGCACTGGTGCATTTAAGAGTCGGATGGGTAGAGCTGAGACACTTATAACATCTTATGGGATTTACTTTTCAAATTTAATATTTTGATAACCTACTTGAAGTAATTCAGGTGTGGGAAAGGTATATACGAGTTCGTAAGTTTTTCAATACCATTAGATTTTATTTTAATTTTCTCTATGTCTTTAATTTTTCCATTTAATTCAGCTATAATTTCGTCTTTGTAAATTGAAATTGTAAGTCATAACACCTGATGACCCTCTTACTGTAGTTTAAGGTTGAATGAGGAATTACTGAAATGTTAAATTGTTCGGCAAATTTTATCCATTCAAGAAGCTGAATTCCCATCGCTTAGTTTTTTATTATTTTAACATGGCCAATTAGGTTTGATAAAAAATTATTGATTAAAAAAGGTAATACCTTTTGAAATCCTTCGTCCCCCTCTCTACGAATTAAAATAAAAGAGGGTACATTTTCTATTGTCTCATTAAAACGTATAGGTTCAGTTGGAGTTTTCATTATACCTCTTTTCTTTGAGCTGAAGAATAGCTCGTCCATACTGACTAATTTATCATTTATTATTATGTGATTATTTTACGTTAATAAAAAGTACAGAGATTTAACAAAGAAAAGAAAAAAAATAGCGATAAGAATAAACAAAGTAAGAAAACAAGTAACTAAAAGAGTTTTTATCTAATGAAGTACGATAGCTGCTTAACCCTTAGGAGCACTAAACACGATCTTCCTCCTTGAGATCCTAGAGCTAACTCCTAATTCTGCATATAAAACTTACCTTAAAAAGTTAAATTTCTTTAACGATTGTCCTCACCTGTCTCATTATTACAACTGTCAACAACGCTGGTCACCATGCACCAAAAAAATAGACAGAGAAGCAAACTAAACAAAAAAAAAATAACTAAAGGTATAACCACTCCCAGGGAAGTGATAATAGAAATACCAAGAAGGCTGACAATGACGGCGTTTTTGCCGCATTTGATAGCTGCCTTGCTTCCTCCATGTTATTATTAGCTCCCTTTTCAGTAGAGTCTCTCGGGTCTAGGAGGATAGAATATTTACTCTTCCATGCTTCTAGTCTGAGTACTTTTTTTGTAGCTCAGGTATTCGGCTGCTAGCACTCAAAAGAGCCGGTCGAGAAATCTCCGACTAGTTAGAGATTTCACGACCACTAGTTGTATTTCTAAAGAAGAGATGTTAATATTTCACATTTAGTTCCTCCGATAAATTTATGACAATTTTTTTTATGTTTACCAAACTACAATATTTTGAACATTCGCCATTTTTTAACTTTTTCTGTGATATTCACATAAAGTACTTTTAAATTATTATTATTTTTTATTTATTTTAGATTGACAATTTTGTTTGCTACTTCATGTCATTTAACAATCATTTTTTGTCATTGCCAAATCATTTTTTTTCAAACTTTTTCTGTGATATTCACATAATGTGCTTTTAAATTATTATAATTTTTTTTTTATTTTAGATTGACAATTTTGTTAGCTATTTCAAGCCATAGCCCAATTTAAAAACCATAATACATTTCTATTCCAAAAACAGATAACCTCAATTTTCTTTGTTTGTAATATTTATAAATTGTTACGAGTTAACAAGAGGATCCTTGTATATTGATATTGTATATTATAAATTGTATATTGATAAATGTGAAATTATGTCATTCCTTCTGCAGAAATCCATCCAAATATATATATATGTATATATATATATATATATATATATATATATATATATATATATATATATATATATATATATATATATATATATATATATATATATCCTCTTGTTAACTCATTACAACTTACTTTTTTATGTTTATTAAACTATTATGTTTTGAAATGGCGTCATTTTCAGGTTTTATGTCATTAAAATTATATAATCAATATTTTAATGGCAGGAAAATTCTATCGCTTGCTAGAATTTATCATACATTGGGTATCATAATAAACGTAATTTGTTTTTTCATAAATGTTGAGTGTCTGCTTGCATTATGAAGATAAGTGTTAATATGTTTTGCTATGTCATTTACCTATGTATTTATCAATGTCACACAATATTAATTAATATAAATTAAAATAATAATAAAAAAAATTTATTTTTATTTTGTAGAAAGAGCTTGAAAAGCAAACGCAGCTGTCTAATCTTTTTCTAAAAAAAATTGATATATGCTTTATTGCAAGGTCCAAATTACGTGGTTTAACATATAAACTACCACGATTATCAATGAAAACCACAAATGATTTAGCAATCTCATGTTTATAATTTTTACTTTCCCTTACCTATACATGAAATATGTAGTAAGGGGAAGTAATACGATCGTGAAAATTTTTGAGTTCGAGTTTTCAACAGAAATACACGTTTTAAGGTCCTCTGAGTCCTAATAACCAAGTCTCGCAAAATGGTCTGTGTGTATGTGAACAGCCTAGCTCAAAAACGAAACATTGTACGATACCTAAATTACGGATCTGAGGTAGGCACATGTCTGTGATGTTACAGCAACTTTTTCGTCAAAATCGACAAACCGGAAGTGCCATTTTATATAATCGATTTTACACTTTTTTACAATTTTCTTGTAAACGGCTCAAACGATTTTGATGAAAATTGCCTAATGTCTTCTCCTTAAAGCCCTTTAAATTTTCATATATGTCGTATATCAACGAGAATATGCAGGAGAAAAAGTCATAGCGAAAAGAAAATTTTATTTGCGCATAATTCAAAAAGTAAGTATTTTATGGTAAATCGTGTATGAAATCATATACACTACAATACTCTAGATAGATAACCAAGTAGATTGCATCCGAAAGGAGACAAATAAAACCGAACCTCCTCCCACCAATCCGCCAATCTGTTGTTAACAATACGATCTGTAATAATCTAATGTAAGACTACAAAAGCAGAAATTAACTTAATCATTTCTTCTATTATGTAGAAAATGTTTCCATGGAAACTAAACCGAAACTTTTAAAATATATTTTCAACTTGGCAAACTTAATATATATAGGTAGCGTATAGAATTGTTATACTAAAATTGTTTCAAAAACTGTTTAATTGTACTTATATGGGAGAAGGTGTGAAGAAGTGAATGCTGCTGAGTTTATTTCAAGTATTATTTATGTAAACTCTTTAAAATTATATTAAAAAGATAATTATTAAAGGACGGTAAGGGAAAGTTGTGTGATGCGCGCACCGCACCAGATTTTTAGTTGCCTAATATATCGTCGGTTTGAAGATACAAGTGATTAATTACTATTTTTGCGAGAATGAGGTTTATTGCTTTCTACCTGTGCCTGAGCCAAATTTACGCTTCATTATTGATAAAATTGTGGAACTATCAATGTCAAACTAATTATTATTGATAATTCCACTATTTTGTCAATAATGAAGCATAAATTTGACACAGGCACTTAGAACTCCAAACCGACGATATTTTGTATAAAACCTAAATAAAAATAAATACTTAAATGCATAGAACTATTTTATTGTGTTTTTTAATATAATAAAAACGTTTATAAATTATTGTAAGGTCGCAGAATATTTCTGCACTCCATCAAAAGAGATATATTAGCACAACTGAATGAGCATGCTGCATTCCTGTAAATATAAAAATTGCTTGAAACTTGAAAGATCTGTAAAGGAATTTTTTTGGCTATACTAAATAGAAGTAAGTCATCATATATCAGGTACGATTGGGTACTATTCCTCCTCATGCTTGGATTCTATGTTTTTTTTTCTGATGAACATTTTTCATGTAGTTCAATGACAGGTATGAATTTATAAATATTGTTGAAAGCGAAACTTGGAATCAGACAGTGAAGTTAAACCCATTTCGATAATTGTACTTGCCAACAAAAAACTATCTCTAAAATTTCAGTTGTCAATTCTTCATGAAGTTTTGAGCGTTCGTTACCTCAACGTCGGGTTATAAAGTGTGAGGTTTAAGTGTTTTCTCGATGATATAGTGGGTTAGAGTCTTTGGTTTTCATTTTTGCATAAGTTGTTCATGGTAGCACCTTAATCAGTTTATAAAATGTCCGATAAATCATTTTTACAGTTACAATTAAACCCTTGGATAATTCGGCAACTAAAGAACATTGGTATTTTAGAACCTACCCCTATTCAGGAAAATTGTATCCCACAAATTTTAAATGGAAAAGATGTGATTGGTGTTGCCAAAACGGGCAGTGGAAAGACATTAGCATTTGGTCTTCCTATTTTACAGCATTTGGCTGAGGATCCCTATGGAATATTTGCTGTCATTATTACGCCAACCAGAGAGCTGGCTCATCAGATTGGTGATACATTCTCAGTAGTTGGTAAATGTATGAATCTGAGAGTTTCTATAATTGTAGGGGGCATGGAAATGATATTGCAAGGTCAAGAACTTTTAAGGAAGCCTCACATAGTAGTAGCAACGCCTGGTAGACTATTTGATCATCTCACCAGCTGTAATACATTCAGCTTCAGTAAAATAAAGTATTTAGTTCTTGATGAAGCTGACAAGCTTTTAGGAGGCCCGTTTGATAAGGAAATTCATGGTATAATTAAAAACTTGCCTTCTAATCGGCAAATGTTATTATTTAGTGCAACTATGACTGATACTCTTGATCAAGTTAAAGCAGTAGCCAGGAAAGAAGTTTTTCTCTGGCAGGAATTAGCAACCATTGCTACAGTCGAGCAATTGGAACAGTTCTATGTTTTTTGTCCATCTTATGCTAAAGATGGATATTTGGTTGAGACCTTACGACGATTCATTGCGAAACATGAAAATACATCAATAATACTTTTTGTTGACACATGTAAGAATTGTCATTTGCTCTCTGTTACACTGAATATTCTTGGCTTTAAAAATGTCCCTCTCCATAAAATGATGCCACAGAAAGAAAGACTGAATTCACTGTCTAAGTTTAAATCGCATATTGTTCCATTGTTGGTAGCTACAGATGTTGCTAGCCGAGGTCTAGATATACCAACTGTTGAATTGGTACTGAATTATAATGTACCACATATTCCTAAAGATTACATTCATCGAGTAGGACGTACTGCTCGTGCTGGAAGGAAAGGTTATGCTATATCATTAGTTGTTCCAGAAGAAATAAAATTGTTGCAGTCTATTGAAGAAACAATAAATACTAAGCTTAAGGAATTTACAGTTAACAATAAAGAAGTAGCTAAAATATTTGCTCAGGTCTCGATCACCAAAAGGGAATGTGAAATCGAGTTTGAAGAATCCGAATTTCATGAACGTAAAACTATAAATAAAAGAAAAGATTTAATTCTGAATGGCAAAGATGTCTCAAGTTTAGAAAAACGAATATTAAACAAGATAACTGAAAAGCGCCTTAAACAAATGAGAAAAAATAAATTAAAACAAATTAAGAAAATGCAAAACGTTATTAACTGTTAATTAATATTATTTAAATGAAATATGTCATCCAAATGTTTTATATATATTTATTTGTTATATTAACAGAGGGTTAGTGTAAAACATAGAAAATTGATGTCTTACCACTGCAAGAAAAGTTACTTCCAAAATTGAGGTTTTGCTTTATCAATTTTCGTAATGTGCTCCAGCATTATCTAAAAGAAGAAATACCTATTTTGACTGGGGGGATGGTTTCTGAATCCCAAGGATGTAGTCAATCTTAATGGCTATTTCAGTTTTGGTCCTCCTGAAGTTTTCAGAAGTGTCATTGCCTTAAAAGATTTACTATGTCAGTTTAAGTCTGTAAAAATAATTTAGATTAAATTAGCTAAATGGTTATATTAACTAGTTTCAAATCCTAGCTAATTCAAAACTTGTATCATTATAATTTGAAATTTATTTTTTATAATAAAATTTAAGTTGTAAGAGAATATTTACGTGTATTTAGATAGAATACCTTTAATTGATGTTTAAGATAGGTAAAATTTAATAATATAAATAATAATTTCATATTTTGTCAATATTAAAGCGATAATTAATTTCAGGCATATATATGTAAAGGGACTAACTTTTATCTTCGCAAATATGCAGTTGATCACTTTTACCTTTAAACATACTAGTTCTGAAAAAAATTATATTTTTGGTTCTGTTCATTGTTATTATGACCCATCTTCATATCATTACATTAACCATTGTTGGTTGTTTAAAGGTTTTATTCTATTTTGCCTCAAGGTCAAAAATTATGTGACATTGAGACATAATATTAGAAAAAACTTATATGATGGAAGGTCAAAAATGAGAACTAATATATTCATATCATAAAATGTTGGTCTCTAATGATGACAATATTCCTAAAGTTAATTGGCTGTATAAATATTAATTTGAATTTTCCAAATCTTTAACATCAGTAATCAATTCAATACAAATTAATTAATTAATAAATTCTTATTCCTCTATGTTAATTTCATTTTCCCAAGTATTATTGATTTAATCATTTCCCTTATTTTTTTTATTTGGGATTTAACATCCTTACTAAATAAATAAAAAAATTCCCTTTAAGTGTCAGAGTCGATTTGATCTAAAACCAGTCTGTTATATTTATTAAATAAGATTTGCACTCATTATTTTGAACAAAAAATTTAAGGTTGGATAAAAAATTATTAGAGAGAAAAATAAATATTTTGAAAATTAATGAACTATTATGTTTATATACTGGACCTTAGAGCCAAACACAATAAAAAGCTTTTTTAATATTTTGTAGTGCCTAAGTAATGTAAAAATAGACACTTTAAATTAAATACATAAGTGATCACAATTATAAATAGGGGCACACTATCAGTAATGTCTAGAGCATGCCCCTGAGATCAACTGAAGGCGTCCGATCTCCCTTCTCTCTACTGTTAGGTGATCTAGTTCACAAATCTATTGGAGTAACAAATAAATCATGCATCATGCATGCACACAAAAATGCATCTAATTAATTGTTCTTTCTTGAGAGTGACCAGTATCTACCTTTGTGCATCACAGTTATGAGCAGTTAATATCTCAGCAAGTTTAGTTGTGGATACTGATAGCGGTAATGATAGAGAGAACAAGAGCCTCTGTTTGCTAAACCCAAATAACCAATGAAAATTTCTCCAGTCTCCCTCTGCTAATGATGGAGGAGAGTATTCATTTTTCATGACCTTTATTAACAAACAACAAATACAGTTCTCTGTTTTTATTTTATTTTTATCTGGTTTTTGTGTTAATTTAAAAAATGCTGTTACTTTATTTAAATGTCTGCATTGAATGTAAATCTTGAGTAAATTCATATGATTTTCTTAGTTGTCATGGGTGCAAGCTGAATGTTCACAGTAGGTCTGCATGTTCGGGTTTGACCTGGATTGAAATGCGATAGGTGCTCAACTAATACCAACACCGTCAATCTTAAAACCCTTCTGTTGGAAATTCAAGAATTGATCGAAGTTACACATCATTCTTGCTCCTGCTCAAATAGTAAAAATGATATTATCAAATAAGATATAGCAATAAGAGAAAAAATAATTTAATATTTTTTAATGTTCCGGAATGCAGCTCTGAAGTTATTGAAGAAAATTCTATGATAAGCAACTGTATTAATAATGTTATAATTAGCTGAAGTGAAGGATTCATCTGTTGTTATACTTTTTCGACTTGGTTTTACACTTGGTCTCCTGGAGATGACAGGCAAGACCTATCAAAGTTATATTTAAACAGAAAGCCTCTGCTTTACATATCTTCAAAAATAGAAATAAGGTTAGTGCTGATCCACAACTGAAAAATGTGAAAATTATCAAAAATTCGACTCCTATGGAAAAAGAAGTTAAGAATTCAACTAGAAGAACGCAAGAAAAGTGGTGAAGATAATCTAACTATTAAATACATCAGGGGGCATCCAGGCATTATTAAATTAAAAACTAACATCATCTCTGTTATTTATTTAATACCAGAATTGCAATAGAGTAAGAACTAAATTAAATTTTCTGAAACAAAATATTTTCTCTAGTGTATATGATATAACTTTAAGTGAAACCAATTTATATGGTGCAATAAATTCAGAAGAACTGGTTCTTGATAATTATAATATTTTTAGAAAGGACAGAGACTGTGATATTAGCTATAAAAAGAGTGGTGGCAGAGTCCATATTGCAGTTTAAAAAAAAACTCATTTCTTATCAACTTAAATTAGAAGTACGAACATTCATCAATGTTAAAATGGGGTGTAATTCTGTTCTAATTGGAGCTGTCTATATTCTACCCGCATCTAAACTTCAACTTTACCAGGATCATTGTTCAGTAATTGAAGAGATCTGTTTTTAATGCATACACCTATACTCAAATGTTTCAAATAAACTCGATAAAAAGAAGTAGAGACAAGTATCTAGATTTAGTAATTTCTACTAATAAGTATGTACATATCAATTAGTGATACTGTGGAACTAATTTTTAAGGCTGAAGGATACATCCTCTCCTAGATTTTACATAAATAATTTTGACTGTGATAGTCATTATGTGAAAGACTTTAATATAGACTTTGACTTTTCGAACTCTGATTTCAATGCAATATCAGAAAACATTCTTGAATTTGATTTATTTTCAAGAGTTCTAAAGAATATTATTCACTTTTATTCTTGAACATACTCCTCTTAAGAAGATATTTACCTCAAGTTTTCCTCATTGGTTCTCAAAAGAATTAATCAGGGTAATCAAAGAGAAAAAACTGCCCACAAAATCTCCAAGGAATCTCATCTGTACTGATTATATTATGTTTTTCATCTTAGTAATATCAGTGCTATTCTTAACTATATTTATACAAATATTAATTTATTTTTGATTGGTATTAGTATTAATAGTATATATGGATGTATTAATTAATTGATATGTATAATTGTATTATTATTGATGTTGATATTAGTATTGGTATTTGATTGCATAAATACATAATTTTATATAGCTATAATATATTTTTATGTACGGTTACATTTTGAATCATTTAATAATTTCTTATATCTATTCATGTTCCTACTCTTTAATGAGCCTAACTAATGTTCCTATAATAAGATAAACCTAGTTACTCTTAGTGCAATACTAGAGTATATACCGGCTTTTGCCATTTGTTCTTTTATAAATAAATAATTTGAACTTTCTATTACTGATCTGAATTCTAATAGTTCTTTATGAAATTATTTTAATTCGCTGAAAAAGTAAGGCAACTTTCTTGTTTCATTTTAATGAAAAATTTGCTAATTATAAACAAGGGATAGCAAATTTGTTTGTTCAATATTTCTAATCTGTATATCATTCGAATGCAGACTATTATAACTATAGTCTGGATTTGTCATTTAATAATATTAATTTTATCTGGTTGATCACTCTATTCTTAATAATAAGCTTTCTCCTCTGGGTATTCATGGCCCCCTTCTAAACTGGAATTGGTCCATAACTTAAACTTTAGATCCACATACCCTTTACTACGACTCTACATGTCCATGGTCCGTCCAATTTTAAAAATGGCTCTGTTATTTGGAATCCATATTAAAAATCCAATATCCAGTATTGGAAAGTGTACAAAGACCTAAGTCTCATTTGATTTCACAAAATATTGTCTTTTAAAATTAATTTTATTGCTCCCATAAAACTTTATGTTATTTACATTGCATAAACAAATTTATAACACATTGCGGTGAAAACTAATATTATTAATGTTTTCATTAATATTGCTTAATCTTTCTGTTTTTAGGGGTTTAAGTCAATAACACTAAATATTTACAGCCACCTTTATAATTAACATTAATATATCTTAACAGGTTTCTTTTGTATTTACTATATTACTAAAATAACATTAAATACCAACATATCCATTAGGATAAATAAATCCTCATGTCAACTTGATACCAACCATTAAGTTGATGTTCTGCAATCAATTACATACATGAGTTTAAAAAAACAACAGTCCTTGCTGGTTATTGCTGCATGAACAATAGTAAACTTATCTGCAGAAGATGGGTGGGGAGTAATTCACAACAGTGAATTTAATAAATCAGCAAATACCAAAATACTTTTTATTAATTACAAATATAACTATTTACAAATAAGGCAAAACTTAGCTGCTTAACCTGGCTTTTCTTGATTTCTATTCAATTGCTTCTCTAATTCCATTTCAATTAATTTGTCTAAATCATCTAATGGTCTGTAAATAGAATGAACAACTTGTGCACCAGCAAACATAGAAAGCATGGAAGCACCTAAAAATGTTAAATACCTGCTCCAAGTAACACCAGCTGGCATCTTCCAAACGTTCACTAATAATATATTAAGAAACAGGAACTTCTTCTTCGTGAATCAATTCTTTTAGTTTGTCCTGAATTTGTCTTTTCTTGTAAGTTCTATAGAAATTTACCTGACCCTTAAAATCCCAATTAATCATGGAATATTCAAGAGCAGCACCCAAACAAAAAAATATGGGTAAAAATCTGAATATGCCAAATAATCTTTTCCCAGGCCACTTATCCAAAAATTTCTTTAAAGATTCATTTCTTCTCAACATACTTCTCACCAACCCGTTTGAGTCACAACCAAAGAGATCCTTAGAAAGAATTATGAAGTCGATTTTCACAATCCAAAGAGGCCTTGTAATATTTTTCTGTGCTCTAAAGGTGCGTTCACACACTAGTAACATTTTTATTAGCAAAATGTTAATAAAATGTTTGTCATCAACATTTTCATGTCAATAAATAGCGAAATGCTAACGTTGCTTTTGACCATGTCTATTAGAAAAATGGTAATAACATTCCTTCGAACTGTCAGAGGAGGAAATAACTTTTCGAGGTTAGGATGATAAGATTTACCAGAAGGCCTCGAACAATACGTATCCAGGTTGGAATAAGGATAGCTGGACGGACAGAAGAGAAGTGATCAAAGTATCGAAAGGCCAACTAACGTTACCTATGACCAGCGAAGCTAAGGATATTCGCCCTAGAATATTGCAGGAAGGTAGACACTAACGGAAGGTATTCGCCACCCGACTTAGTGGGGGACGATGGGACACTGCACACAGGAAGCCACGAGAAGAGAGTATTAGCCATCTGACTTAATGGAGGATGAATTTTCACCCTCGGATCTGAATATAGGAAAACTCTGGGTAAGCGAGAAATGAAATAAGCAACCATTTGTAGAACTCACATACTAGGCAGAGATACACTGGTCTACAAGTGGGATCTGTCCGGTATATATTGGTTGAAGAATTTGATTTAAATAGCACAACTCTGGTGTATTAGTACCGTAATGTGAAACATGGACATCGAGAATCGTTACAATTAATTATTATTTTGGGCTTAGAATAGTATACCTCTATAGCTTTATTATAAGAAAAAAAAACAATATATACATATTTACAATTAACAATAAAAAAAAAAATTTATATTTTACATGGCGGGGGATTTCCTGGTTATTTCCTTGCGCTATTTAGTTGAGGGTATGAGAACCAGCAGTAGAAGAGAAGAGGAGGTTGCCGCCTAATACAAGACAAATTTTATTAGCAAAATTGTTAATATGCTACAAACTTCAATACTTGTTCAAAACAAGATAATAACATCTTATTACTAACATTCTTTGATTCGGATCGCGTCCACAGCGATAGCAAAATTTATGCTTTTAATATAATGTTAGTAGCAAGAGTTATTGAATTTTCTTTTTTTGAGAAAATCTTTGAAAAGAGTTATTACGCAAATAACGCGTGTTAATAGCAAAGTTATCTCCGGCGTGAATCCACCTTCAACTCGAATCGTTTCACAGACCCAGATTCTGAGCAGGAGATTCTTTGTATTTTTTTTTAATCGAATTTAACGCTTTTATGTACTTCAATCAGGCATGAAGAGCGGATTAGCCTACTAGTCTGAGATTGAAGGAAATTTTTATGTTATAATTTTTCCGATGGAAGGGTAATATTTTTCCATGATATATTTTTTCCCATAAAAAGAACATGTCAGTCGGAAAATATTTTACTCTTTTCTAAATCATCAAATGGTCTGTAAATAGAATAAATAAAGTGTGCACCAGCAAACATGGAGAGCAGGGAAGCATCTACAAATGTTAAATATCTGCTCTAAATAACTCCAGCTGGCATCTTACAAACGCTTTATAATTAAGAAGAAACAGGAATTTTCTCTTAATTAATAAATTCTTCAGGGTTTAAAGGCAAAGCCTTAGAGATCGATAAAAAAAAAAAAAGAAAGAAAAATACAAGCTTATAGTTCATCTTCGTGAATGGTATCATAAAGGTTACAATAAAAGAAGTCTTCCAATGGAATATTATTTGTAGAAAGAGTCTAGCCGGGACTAGTAGCATCTGTTTCGGAGATTCTCCGTTCTACTATGACTATGACAACGCCTGGACGAGCTAGAGGTCTATTGGAAACTGATGTTTCTTTAGCATCCGGCAACCTTAAAAAAGAATACTGAAGGTTCCTTTCTATAAGTTCCATTTCTTCTACGAAGGAGTCATATTTATTGTGTCTCACAGTTTTCCTTAATAAAACAGGTCTAGGGTTTAATAGCCAAGAGGGTGTAGTTGCTCCATTACAAGATCTCCGAGGAAAGTTTAAGAATTTTTCATGTGAAGTAGCATAGTTGAAGAGATCTGAGAGAGTGTGGAGCTTCATTCAAAACACTAACCCATCTTGCTGAATCGAGACTCCGATTCTTTAATGCCAACTCGATTGTCTTCCAAATGATGCCAACAGATCGTTCTACCTGCCTATTTTCTTGCGGATTGTAGGGTGATGTCCTACTAGAAGATATTCCTAATTCGAATAGATCCTCCTTCCCCAAGATACCGCCAAAAAAATCCTTTACCTCAATACCTTAAAAACCTTATTCATTCCAAACGATGTTCTAGGAACCTCTGGAAAAGAACCAGGCATCCTGACGATCGGAAATTAAACAACCACTATTCCAAATTAGTTAATAAGAACTTGTCCACCTATAGATCACAGTCCTATAACTCCTAACTTTCCTCACTATCTGCTTCCGATAACTCTCTCTCGAAAGTAACGAAAAAAAATCCTAAAATACCAGTCTATTTCCCACCCTCTCCGACGTGGTGATGGATCCTGGGCTTCGTCAGATGGGAACAGAGCAGAGAAATTTGCCAAGCATCTTTCTAACATATTCATTCCCCATCCACACTGCTAAGATCGAGGAATTCCTCTCTTCACCGATTCCTCTCTCTTTACCTCCCAAAGCTGTCCACCCCTCGGAGGTCAAATTCCTTATAAATAACCTCAAACCCCGAAAATTCCCCGGATACAATCTCCTTACTTCCCAGATCCTTCGCCAACTTCCTCCAAAACCGGTTGTCCTCCTTACCTATTTGTACAATGGTATCCTTCGCACAATCCACTATCTTCTGACGTGGAAACACTCCACAATTATAGTTTTCTATAAACCAGGTAAACCTCATCCTATAGGCCAATAAGCTTGCTCCCGATTCATTCAATTTTTTTAAAATAATTCTTCTAAAACGCATCCTCCCAATACTCGAATCCCAACAAATCCCATCACACCAGTTTGGATTTCGCTCAGGACATTCCACTGTTCAACAAGGTCTTCGTGTTGTTGACCATATATCCTTTGCACTTGAAAGCAAACAATATTGCACTTGCGCATTTCTGGACATAGCACAAGCTTTCGACCGGCTCTGGCATGATGGTTTGCTTTTCAAACTCAAAATCCAATTATCCCAATCATTATACCTAATCCTTCGATCCTACCTCTCTAACTCTTCTTTCAGAGTTTGCTGTAGTACTGAATATTCCAACTATTACCCAATCGAAGCCGGTGTTCCACAAGGCAGCGTGTTAGGTCCAGCCCTCTACATTTTATTTACCTCTGATCTTCCTACAAACCCCGATACTTTTCTGGCAACATTTACCGATGATACCGCAATACCATCATCCCACTCCGATCCTGAAATGGCATCCTTAAACCTGCAAAGATACCTCTCCCTGATCGAACAGTGGTGCAACAATTGGCGCTTCAAGGTCAATGAATCAAAATGTAAGCATGTCACATTCACCTTTCGACGCAGATCCTTTCCGCCAGTCCATTTTAATTCCACACCACTTTCCATTTCAGACACACTCCGGTATCTTGGCTTCCTTCTTGACAAAAGACTAACATGGAACCCTCATGCTGGACTTAAAAGACAAAAGCTTAATCAACGATTTGACCAGTTATACAGAATACTGGACAGAACATCTCATCTTTCAATAGCCAACAAACTGTTAATCTACAAGACCATTCAGAAACTTATTTGGATCTACGAACTAGAACTATGGGGGACATCTAAACTTTCGAACATCAAATGTATTCAATCCTTCCAGTCTAAAGTCCTCCATACAATAGTCACTGCTCCATATTAAGTTTCAAACAAGACATTACACCATGACCTTAACATCCCGTATGTTCTTGACATAAGTCAATATAAATTCTCCATATTTCATCAAAACCTTGCTCATTATCTTAATCCCATAGCACAATTCTTATCTATCACCAATCATCCCTATAATCCTCCTCGAAGGTTGAAACGGCAGTAACCTCGAGACCTTTGGTAAATGTGCTATTGGAGTTCTGGCAATGGCCAGCTTCTTCCCTCACTGTCCTCACTCAGTCTCCACTGGTTTTCAATATCAGTGACGCGACTGGGTGAGAAGCGCTGGGATCTCCTAGAGACTGTCTTTGCCACTCACGTGTGGGGAACAGAGCTTGGTTCGGAGTTCCCGGGACAGATTGTAAATAGGTATGAATGTGTTCAAGATGACTTATTTTATTTTTACTTAACTTAATTTTTCTTTTTATATGATATTTATTATTTATATTTTTATGTTCTTCAGTTGTTTGTTTTATTTCGTTTATCTTGTATATATGGTATGGATGGATTCTTATAGTCCTAATACCTATTGCTCATGAGTTTGGCAGCTTGTATTATTTTTCAAATAAAAAAAAAAAAATCGAACAGAAAAGATTTCAGTTCTGTCGACATGAAGCTTCAATCTCTGATCAGAATGTATGAATGATGGAATACCGAACACTGAGAAGAGATCCTTAAGCTTAGATATGACTGTCCCAGAAGATAACATCAGAGTAGAGGAAGGCAAATGGAAATCGAGAGAATTCGTCTATGATAACAAGTAGATATCGATGTCAATATTGAAGTCAATGTTAAGCCTTTCGAATGACTGGAAGAATTTGAACAATCGCCCTTGATGTTTTCCAAATCGAGGTATATTTTGGGAACAGATCCTACATGACGATATGACTTTTCTTATTTCTTCAAGATAAAAGGACAAGTTTTTACTCCGAAACCAGTGGTACAACCTTGTCTCTTCCAAATAGCATAGATCTTCCTGCAATGATATTAGTTTTGTTATGTTCCCTCCGATGGAAGAGCATATTCTGGAAAGAGCGTCAGCGTCTTTATTATCCTTGCCTGGGTGGCATAATTTCGAAATTATTACAAGAGAGCTCTAATCGCCATCTCATAATCTTATCGTTCTTAATTTTACCCGCATTCTTGTTGTGGAACATGAAAGTTATAGATTTCTGTAACCGGAAGAAAACGTTTTCCAAAAGACAGCGCCTCCATTACTTCAAGGCTTCGACTATAGCACAGGCATCTCTTTCTATGGAGTGATGTTTTTGAGATTTTGATAAGGAACGGGAAAAGAACGCAACCAGGCGGCCAGTAGGTGATAGCTGTGCTCGTATAGTAAAATCGGAAGCATCTGTTTCTACCGTCAGAGTTTCAGAATGATAGAAGAAAGAGCAGCATTCTGGATTTCTTCAAATACATGAATGGCTTATGTATTAAAAGGAAATTCGCTTCGCATAATCTGGATTTTATCAGCAAATTTGGGAATTAACAGAGCATAGTGTGCAAAGAGTCTTGCGCAGAGAAGAGGAATTTACTGGGATCGGAAGATTTCTTAATGGTTCAAGGCGATCAGGGTATGGTTGGATTGATTTATGACTAATCACGTAACCTAAAAGAAGAATAGAAGTTTTAGAGGAACAGTATTGTCCATGTTTAAAATAAGACGATATTTTGATGCAGCAAATCCTTAATTCCTTAAAATCCTTTAAATTTTGTTCATGCTCCTCTTGAATCTCGTCACAGACCGTTACGTCATCCGAGTAAGCGAAGACACCTTTTAGACTTTCCTTTCTTACTAAGTCTGTAATTGCCCTTAGTCACCCCAAAAATAAGTCGGGTGAACGGATAAAGATGTCCACATGCTTCGAATGAAGTAAAAGGACCTTTACAGAAATAGGGATTTGATGGTTCGCGTTTTTGAGATCTAGAGAGCTGTAATAAGTATTGTTGGCAACTGCGTTTATTAGCTCGCCAATTCAGGTAAAGAGGAAGGCATCTACATCGATAAATTTATTGATAGTCTGCGAGTAATCAACAGCAATTCTTCTTCTTTGTTTTTCTGACTCGACTACCAATACCTGAGCTTGCCCTAAAGATCTATTTTCTTCAATAATTCCGTTCTCAAGTAACCGTTGAATTTCATGCTCAATGAATTCATAGACTGATCAATAATGGGGTCGAGATTTTATGGCAATGGGCTTACAATCCGGAGTAAGAGACATAAAAGCCTAAGCAGGTTCTACATTAGCAGCAGTTCAACTCAACAGCATAAGTGTGGCTTTTCCATCACCGAACATTACCTCCAAAGTTGAGTGTCCTTTAAGAATGTCATGGCCAATTATTATGTTTGCACACAAATACTCTGCATTGTTTAGTAATATTTTTAGTTAACGATAAGGGCATGAGTATCAAGATTATTAATTTTAACTATCACAATATCTTTGGAGAGGCAAATTGGTATTGAAGTGCACTCTCCACTCTGCATTGAAGCTACATAATTAGAATTTTTTTTCTTTATAGGTTTAAATGACTTTTTTGTTACTGCCTTTGTATTTATAGCTTTTGTAAATGGCCTTTCTTTCTACAATATCTGCACTCTGCATCACTCGCTGGGCAGATGATCCGACTATGCCTTGGAGTTCCGCAGAAGAACCATTTCGAAGATCTGGAAGCTAAAGTGGCTCAGACTCACGATAAGATTCGCTCCATAAAGATAGCCTCTCGTCATCTCGAGGTGGAATCTCGTCAGCTCCCACAACAGTTGCGTTTACTAGGTCTGGTTGTTATAGAGCCGAGACTGCTCCTGGGCGAGTTCGAGGGACTCGCCAGCTGATAAGCCTCTATAAGTGTCAAAGTGTTATTTTATAATAGCCTTTGACGAATTTGTAAAGAAAATAAACCATCTATAAAAGGACCTCTGGTACAGTCGTCTCCTGTCGTCTTACTCGTCTTACCTCTGTAGTGACGCTTTAAAAGCACGATCCTTGGCGAGCCGTTTCAACACCTGTAAGAGTGACGGTGTCCCAAAGGCCATCTCTTTCATTGTGAACCGGTAAGAGATCCAACTGTGACAGTAACTGCATCACTGGGGTCAGCACTTAGCTGCCCCGTATTTATTGTGTATCGGTTAAAGGTTTAACTGTGACAATGACAGTGTCGAAAGGGCCTGCTCTTTCCTTGTCCTAACTTGTATTGTACTGGTAAGACGTTCAACTGTGAAAGTAACAAGGTCTCATTGACCCTCTTTTAGTTGATCCATACTCGTATTATACCGGTATCGTTCAACTGTGACATTGACTGTGTCGCAGGGCCTACTCCAAGCTGGTTCTTACTCGTAGTATACAGGCAACAGATTCAACTGTGACATTGACAGTATCGCAGTGACCCTCAACAAGCTAATTCATATACGTAGTATACCCATAATATTTTTTTCCTCTGCTCGTCCTTATAATCAGTTTACCGGAAAGAGTTCCAACTGTGATAGGGACATTGTCGCAGTAGTCTGTTCTTGGGTGCCCAATACTTGTAGTATATCGGTAAGATATTCAACTGTGACAATGAAAGCCTCACAGTAGCATGCTCCTAACTGATCCATACTCGTAGTATACCGGTACGAGGTTCAACTGTGACAATGACTAACTGATTAAGTCTCTCAGTCTGGCTCGAGACGTCAATCCATCAACATCGCTCCTGTACTGCTCTATCATTTATATTCTATATCTGTCATTCTATTAAATTTTTTTTCTCGATCTTTTGATCTGTTTAATAGTGTTTAATTTTCGCGTATCCATATATATTTACGATTTATTAAAAATCAGAGAAGAAAAATCGAATAATTTTGTGGTACAACTTCTAGAGCGCCAGGTAATCTCTAAGCCTTTGAGTATTAAAGGCCATCGACACTCGCCACTGTTGATCCAAAAACCACTTCCCCAACTGAGCCCACTACACAAACAAACATTACACAAAGAAACAGACCAAAGTCTCTTAAGAGACAAAACACAGTTGATGACGAGGGTTTCATTACACCCCAGAGGAAAATTAAAGTTAAACCCAGGCCGATACACGCCACCATCACACCCACTCAAACTTCCAACACCTTCACCCCACTAATCCACACCCAACCGTCAACAAGCACGGTACAAACAACGGCCAACATAACCAACACAAAAAACTACAAACTCCCTCCCATTATAATCAGGCCAGCCATTTCAGCGGTTGAGCTAAAAAAACTCATTTACAGCGAATGGAATCGAGAATATCTCGATTCGCTCCACTAACGAGACAAAAATATTCCTCACAACTCAGACGGACTACGACAACACTATTGAACTATTAAATGAGAACATTGGTATTGACTACCACCCCTATGCTCCTCGGGGCACAAAGCCACTGAAAAAATTCATTGTTAAAGGGTTTGACTAGGATCACTCCTTGACGTCCCTGCAAAATGCATTCCAGACCCGCCTTCCCGGGTTTAAGTCCATCTGGAGAATGCGAAAGACTAACGAAAACGGTGTAAAAACCGAATTATCATATCTGATTCTGACTACGGAATCAACCTTCACACTCAAAGACATAGAAAAAGTAGGTGCCATAGACCTCATGATCTACTCAGTTGAGAAACTGAAGAACATTGCTGGCCCCAGGTAGTGCCATAACTGCCAGGAATTCGGCCATACAAAAAATTGTTGCAGTCGCACTATGAAATGCGTACGTTGTGGTGACAACCACGAAACAAAAGAATGCCCCAGAAATATACCTCCAAAATGTGCAAACTGCGGTGGCCCACATGGGGCCTTTTACCGCGAATGCTCAACTAGGGTTAATCTTATCATAACTAAGGTTCAGAAAAAGGTCATCAGACCTAACATAACCCAGCAGACCACAACTTGCGCTCCTACCACCACCTCCGACCCACACTCCTATGCAGGGGTTGTAATAAACCGATCACCGGCCCCACTACCACCTTACTAACCATCTACGGATCAACCCCCATGGGTTGAAAACCTAGTCTCCATGTTTAGTGATATGAAGACCATCTTTAATACTCTGATGTGCACGTAGAATATTGTGCTTCAACAAGTTATCTCAGGGAAAACGAATGGATAGACACTGTATCCTAAACTATAACATAACAGGGCTCGTCAATCCCTCCTGGCCTCTCTCAGGCCATCAGTTGTCGCACTGACAGACACAAAACTCAACAGACTAACACACATACACTTTCGTGGTTACCGAAAGTGTGGTTACCACACCTACAGACTTGAATCACAAACCCCCGGACAAGGTGGCGTCGCACTCCTATGCGTTATGATGTTCCATCAAGGCCGGTAAACAACAATACACTCAATGATGAAAAACACACAGCCGTCACCATACAAGCCAAACTCAAAAACACATGCATATACAGACGTCCAGGAGGAAAACTCGACACCATCAAGACATTTCTACTATGAGACCTCAATGCTAAACATCACACCTGAAACTGCAGTAGGCCAAATGCATTAGGAAATCACCTGACTAAAACAAAGTACACCATTATTCATCCTAATGCATACACATCCCCCCCCCCTTCCTGCCAGATGGCAGGATCGAAAGAGCCCAATCAACCCTATCAATAACATCCCCTAACCCGCTTAAATAGCATTCTCCCTCCCTCCTCCCCACCTATCCCATCTTCTGTAATCCCTCCATCCGCCAATCCCTCCTCGCGCCTACATCCTCATGTTCCTCCTCCACCTAACACCTATTATTATTATTATTATTAGTGTATTTTTATGTTTTGCACAAACTACGAATCACGAGGAGGTGAGGGGCCTCCGAATCATTAGAGGAATCCTAAATAGGCAAGATGACCACAAGTTTGTAAATAGTTGTCCCACCCTCAAGTACCCACAGATAGAATAAAGTAGTGAAAGTATCTGAATCATAATTTACTTGCATGATGTTATAATCTTACTTTATAATCGAAATGGTGATCGATATGTGAAGGTGCGATAACCTGAGGTGAGAAAATAATCTGAGTTGCAGTAAAAGCCTGGTTATTTCTCGTGTCAACTGCTGTAACCTACATGAGAAAGAGATAGAGGCGCTTAAAGGTAAAAAAAAATCTTGGTTCTGCGGTAAGTGTATCCATGGAAAAATGACTGGCTCAGCCAATGAAAACCCATCTTCACCAACCAAGAGCAGCCTACAGCAAGTAAGCGAGCAGTCTCCTTCGGATATACTAGCGGTAAATCGACTCGGCGCCCACGTGAACGAAGACATTAAAAGCGGGAAAACATCACTAGAAAAATACAGAAAACTCAGTTTTGAGTTAAATGAGAGACTTTCCTAAACCGAAAGCCACCTCGAGAGCCAGGCCAAGCATTTAGAGGATCTCTCTACAGAAAACAAGACCCTTAAACATTGAGTACGAGAACTCGAAGTTCGACTAAATAAGGCGGAGCAGGGATTTTGCAGATCAGTGGAGATTCGGCGCATTCCATCCCGCGCGGAGGAGACTCCCGCCTCCCTGATGACCAATGTAGAAGTACGCCTTGGGATTAAGATTTGTGTGGGGGACCTACATAAGGTGGAGCGTCGAAGACCGAGAAAATATGACACGCGACCGCCTCCTGTAATAGCTGTAATTTTGTAAGGCAATCTATGCGGGGCGAGCTTCTTCAGAGAAGGAATGCAAAGCGAGTCTTTTCCATCCGGGATATTGTTAGGTAGGAGAATGACTCCCATTGGATATATCTCGGAGTAGAAATGTTGCCTGTAGAGAGACAAATGTACTGGCTCGTTTGACAGATGAGGACTACATTACATTACAGGTAGATTAAAGTAGTGTGGCTCGCGAGCGATAGAGTGCGCTGCCGATAGGGTGATGGCCTCCCAGTGATCTGCATCGACCGTTCCCAGGACCTCGACCCTGTGCAACTACGTTCCTTTCTACAATAATATCATAATCTCCGGAGACCTTAAAACCAATTTCCTTTCTGACTCCAATGACAGACTCTACCTGGAAAATCTCTTTTTTTTCCTCACCTCTTCATTTTTCCTTTTGCTCCCATCCATCATACTTGCTGATCTGACACATGGTTGGTTCTCAAGAGTTGTTTTCAAAAATTTCCTTTTGGTCAGACAAAAGTTGGTTCTCCGAGACATCTGAACCGATTTTCTTGAGATTCAGCACAGAAGTCAAAGGCCATCCCAGATTGATCCTCAGAACTCTACATTACCATCGTCGTTTTCGTTTAAAATGGCGGCTGATTAGATAAAACTCGATCATTTATAAAGATACAAGGGGAAATGTAAGGTGTTTTGAAATCAGCATACCAAGGCATTTTCGAATTGTTACATGAAAATTGAAATTGAAAAGATATACACAACGAGTTCACTGAAAATATTAGGAGGAATTCACTTTTATAAACTTTGACTTCTAAATTCCATTATAAAATTAAAATGGATAAGGTCATTCTGGGATTGAGGAAAATGAGATAGCTGACAAATTTCATAAGAATGTGTGATCAAAAGTAGATTCCACCTAACCAATCTATTATTGGTGACTTTTGGTTAATCACTTTTCTTCCAAAATATCTTAACTGTTGGCTTATGATCGGAAATTAGATGGAATGTTTTTATAGGATAATGGATGAATTTTCTGACTCCATAAACTAAACTGATTAGAGATACTGATAGGCTGTAAACATAGGCATGATTTAACTTCGCTCCAGTCAACTTTCTTGACGCAAAAGAAAATGGGCGCTGCAACCCGTTTGGGTGATCACCCAGTTTACATAGATTGTTACATAAATTGAAATTGTTACATAAATTGTTTTATGTAAAATTATATAATATATAAAATTAGCAGATTGATTGCGTCAAGGGTACTTTGTGTAAAACCATTATGCTAGTTTTGAAAACGGAAAATTTGTAAGTACTCTAAGAATCCATCTATGCGATTCGATCTTTATTGTGTTCAGCTTCATGAAAGATTTTTCGTTCATCCGAGAAACGGTAGTCATTGGCAAATTACATAACTCTTCCATCTCGGTTTACACATGGACCTGTACTTGCCAAGCGGAACGCCAGAGTTAGCAAATATGAAGATCTTGTTAAAAAAAGTTGAATTATTATTGTAAGCCATTCCTTAATATGCCTTCATCCGACGACAGGACGGATCTGAACCCATATTTTCATTACGAGAAGTGGCACCTTGGGTACTCAGTACCTGTTGTTACGGACATTTCTGAAACCTTTGTTCGAAAAACCTTCAACTTCAGAAAAATCAGAAATTTCCACTGGATATTATCGCGCGGTTCTCAGATTCCTAATTTCGTGACGTCTACTGTACTGATACGACTGCACACTGCCATGTGCCGAGGAGCTCTAATCACAAAGTTGTTACCTATCCTTAGGGATTATTGATCAATCCTCGAAGTTTTTATTTTTTTTTTTATTTATTTATTTTTTTTTTTAAATGAATATGCAAAAAAGACCTTTTAAACTTGTAAAATAATGGGATGTGTCTTTCCTAAGTCAACTTGTGTCCTATGTTTAATCCAAAGAGCATCAGATAGAAAATATATTACAGCCCATTATCCCTCGATGCAATGTGATGAAGAAATCTTCAATCAATTTTAGGAAGTTATTCTTTGGTTACAAGCTTATATACTGTTTATTTTCAGGATTGTTGTTTTGTTATTTCTGAGGACACCAGTTATTGATTGGTAAGTTAGGTTAAATTATGATTTTAGAGATTACACTCATTCGTAGTATAAATACTTTTTTATTCCTCAAATAAAAGGCTTTTAATATTTCTGAAATGGCTATAGAACTTTTTTTAGCTTGGTCACTAAACCTCTAAATGGGCCAGACAACAAGTCAATTCACGGAGGAAGAACTTCAAGATTATCAGGTATTTAATGCACCATATTTTTCTGTAATATGACATGAAGATAATTTGTCATCTGGAAAAATCATTCCCATACAATAAACAATGAATAAAGGATTGGTTTTTTTCCACATAGTAATAATCATTCAAATATTTTATAACTACACCGGGTACTGACATAATCTTACTATTTTATTATTTCATCTCTAGTAATTAATTCATCTGTAATTTCGTTTTTAACTATGAATTTCTATTATAGGATTTGACTTATTTTACCAAGAAGGAGGTGCTCCAGTAAGTATGATATATACAATGTTATTTAAATTGATATAGTGAATAAATTTATTAATTGTTTTAGCGCACATATGAAATTTAAAGCTTTGGCACCAGAAAAGGTTGGGCATAATAGGAATGCAAAACTTCCTATGAACAAAGTTTTGCAGTATGCAGAATTAAGAGTAAATCCTTTTGGTGACAGAATCTGTAAAGTTTTTAGTACTAGTCAAGATGGGGACTGTACTTTTGAAGATTTTCTTGATATGATGTCCGTCTTTAGTGATTCTACCCCCAAGTCTGTGAAAGCTGAACACGCCTTTAGGATTTTTGTTAAGTATTTTTGTTGTATTTCCTAATGCCTTTTAAAATGTTTCTATACGACATTAAGATTTTTATTGGCTTAAAAGTACTGTTTTTTATTAAGTTTAAAATATTTAAATAAAACTATCGGATATGCTAGCATCCTACAAAACACCAACCTTTGAACTCACTGATTAATATGGGTTCAAATTGGACTGCTAGTCAAGATATTGCATTGTGCTCTTACTACAGTCCTCCCAATTTCTCTCTCTTTGTATGCCTTTTTTACTGCATTTTGTGCCTATTATCTGCCTCTTCAATTTATCAGTTATATAATTTTGATTATTAATGCCAGTTGGTGGTGGGATTAATTTTTTTTTCTCTGTTATCTATACCACCTTTGTCGATAAGGACTTTTTAGGGGTATGGTCTACCTAATGTTTTAAAAAATACCTATAATTTTAATAATGTTAAATGTAATACAATACCCATTGATAGATTTATCTAAACCATAGCTGTCGATTTCAATTTGCTCTAAAAACCCCAGAGCAATAAAGGAGAAACGGCCAAGTCATTATATCTATATGTCAGAGTTAGACTATTGTAAGTAATATTTTCCAATTTTTACAGTTAAACAGCAAAAAGAAGTTTCAGATTGCACTGTATTGCTTGTTGCAATGTTGGATAGTTGTAAATTTTTATATTTGAAGTGTTCAATATTTTATAACCATTTTAACTTATTTTCGATACTTATAATGTAGAAATATAGTTTACAGTATTTCAGAATCAAAGGAATTCCGATGGTTGCAACTATAGAATCTCAAGTGATTGTTAATTTAGGTTTAGCTTAAAAATCTGTTGAATGATGAATTTGGAGAATTAATTGATAGATGTACTCACAATTTTTCTCTCTATTCTTTTTAGTTGCATACAAGTTATTGGCAGCAAGTAAAATTCAATTATATCATGAATTATTTATTGGAGGAGGTGTTGGACTTTATATCCATAATAGTCTGAAGCCCAGAACCTTAGATGTTTCATCCCTATCCACACATAGAATTCCTTTTTATTGAAATTTCCTGTAATGCCCATCCTCTCCTATGTGCTGTAGTATATGGCTCTCCTTCGGCCCCGTTTAACTCATCATTTGAATCTACCCTCTACAACTACGTTCCTTTCTAAAATAATATAATCTCCGGAGACCTTAAAACCAATTTCCTTTCTGACTCCAATGACAGACTCTACCTGGAAAATCTCTTCTTTTTTTCTCATCTCTTCATTTTTCCTTTTGCTTCCATCCACCATACTTGCTGATATGACACATGGTTGGTTCTTAAGAGTTGTTGTCAACAATTTCCTTTAGGTCCGACAAAAGTTGGTTCTCTGAGACATCTGAACCGATTTCCTTGAGATTCAGCACAGAAGTCAAAGGCTATCCCAGATTGATCCTCAGAACTCTACATTACCATCGTCTTTTCGTTTTAATATGGCGACTGATTAGAGATTCTATAAGTCCAAAACTCGGGCATCTATAAAGATACAGGGGAAATGTAAGGTGTTTTGAAATCAGCATACCAAGGCATTTAAAAAAAAATGTAAAAAACTGTATAAATGGTTTTGGTTTATTATTTTCAATAATGAACCTTTGTATTCGACCATGAAATTTTTTTTGTACTCTCCTCCCTACAGAGGAGTGATACATACTCAATAGTTCTACCTTTATCTTAGATCTAATATTTACTGTTTTCAAGATTTATCTCTCATGTTTTAACTCTTCTTATAAAAAAGAAGAGTTAAAACATGAATTGTTTCAAAATCGATTACTCATGTTAATTTTTTTTGTATTTAGATTTTGATGGTGATGATATGCTTGGGGTTTCGGATCTGAAGGAAATAATAGACAGACTAACCAGTCCACAGAAGTTGAATGACAGTGAAATGACCCATCTCATTCAAAATATACTTACAGAGGCTGATTTAGATGATGATGGGGCCCTGTCTTTTGCAGAGTTTGAACATGTTATTGATAAATCACCTGATTTTGCGAAGTAATAGATACATTACACAATCATTTAAGTTAAAATTTGTCTCTTAATAAATGATTTTGTAGTAGTATAATGCATGTCCCAATTAGGTCTCGCGTCCACTGCATGTGATGACGGCAATAAGTTAAGTTGAAATAAGCATGAATATTTGTGACATTTGCTAAAACTATTCATAATGTGACTGTTTGTCTCTCATTTTAAACATCTAGTGGATGTGAGGCCTTAGCCTCTTCGCATAGAAAATCCAAACAGAATTGGAATATCATAATACCAGCGAGGTATGTTGAACATTGTAGTATTTGATTCCATTTAATTTTCTAATTATCCTATTTTTATAACCACCTTCAACCCTTAAATAAAAATAAAATTGTTGCAGCAGTTAACCACTTTAAAAAATATTTTGGAACAATACTAGGTACTCTTATTGCTGTAGGTATATTTAATGTTTTTTGACCTCCCGACCTCAATATCTCTTCAAAATTATGCTAGCTTCACAAAGTTGAGTATATCGCTGGAAAGCTGATGAAATGAAGCCACTTTTTTTTTAACCCACCAAGGTCGTAGCTAGAAAATTCATTCCATGAGATTCAACTTATATTTGTGAAAATTATTCGTGTATACTTGTTTACTTTGCTTTAACTCCTATGATCGCCTGAACAAGCAATATTTTTCTACAAATTGGTTGCTATCTTATAGAAAATTCATTGTAATTCCAAAAATGGTGACTAAAGGTGAGAAATGTTCGGATTGGAGTAAGTGTGTAGTACGGTTAGTGAGAAATGTTAAGTTACAGTAGAGAAATTTGGACTTTTATTGATAAAAAAAAAAAGTAGTTTTCTGGGAAAACCCTTTAAAAAATCATATCTCAAAACGGATTGAGATAAGAATGTGCGGTTGTTAGCACTAAACTACATTTTTGATAGACTATCCCTCCCTCAATTACTGACATTTCCTCCTGGTACACCCTGTATATGCAAATTAGAATCTTTTTACTAATATTTGTAAATGTTTTACCCAAAAATTAAATTGATAAATTGTTTTGTTGGTTAGTAAGACTTTTCTTGAAGAAAAACAGTTAAATAAAAAATCTAAATTTCTGAATTGAATGCAAGTTGTTAAAAAAAAAAAAAAATCAATTATTTATTTATCCGCATCTATCCTTTAGAATCATTACCATGCCATAATTTTCAAAATTACATGTTGTTAAACATATTAATATTACCTAAAAATCTTAATGTTCTAATAACTTGTTATTCATTGTTACTCAACATTTCTGTTATTGTGGCAGGTATGTCATGTCTTGTTCTGATATCAGTGTATAGTGTGCATCATGTTACAATTTGCTTTATTGTTAGTGTTGTATTGCATTTATCACAAAAGGGCAGTTCAAGGCCTCTCGAGATATATTCATGTGTAAAGGCTGTATGGCCACTTCAATCTAATTAGAAAGCTATCAATTAGGATAACTTCTTCCTTTCTGCATTTTCTAACAGATGTTGTCAAAGGATGTCTTTCTTTATTTCCTGTAATCTACATTATTAAGATATCCATTTTGTTTGTCATAGTGATGTAAATGTAGTTTAGTTTAAAACTAAATTGTAAATTGTAGTGATAGTTTAAAACAATCGGAACTATCAACAGTTCTAAAAACTATCGATAGTACTATCGAAAATCAAAAAACTGTTTATTTAAATTTATTTTAACTGAAAAAACACCCAAAACTTAATTTCTATGTTCATACAATGTAATTATTTTAAGGAAGGAAAATAAAGGTAGTCATAAGTATATTTTTAATTAGTTTTTCTCACTAAAATATTGCAGATAAACATAACACTAAAAAAACCCTTGAGGATAAAAAAAGAATCTAAATCTGGAAGAGAAAACCAATCTGGCAACATTTTTTAAAACTATGGATAGTTTTATATCAATAGTTTAGAATTTCGCTTCCAGTCTTCCGCTGTTATAAAGTTCACAGTTGTGGTCTCTGGCTCTTTCATTCTTATCCTAATTGCTGCTTCCTTGCCTGCAATACCACAGTGCGATGATACCCATCCAAGCGCAACTTTCTTGTCCACTGACTCATATATTTTCCGAAGGCAGTTATTTATTTTCTGCAGTAATGCATTTTTTGATGAAGTGTCATATTGCAAGAAGAAATTGTTTTCCTTCCATTGATTTTATTAAAAGCAAAGCTTGGTGTATTGAAAATAGTTCTCCTGTAAATATACTGCTAACTTCTAGTAATGCTGAATTTGAGAGTAACTGTTTCACCCACCACAGCACATCCAACTTCAGCATTGGTTTTAAAGGCATCCATATATATGGTAAAAAAATGAGTATACTTTTGTTGTAACTCTAAAAATCAATCTATATCTTTCACAAAAATTAAATCTACTAAATTTTTGTCTTTTTGAAAGATTAGTGTCAATATTTATACAGGCTGTGCTCTAATAATAAAATAGTACATTACCTATTGGTAGAATATTATTTGGCTCTACGCTTAAGTCATGCAAAAGTTTGGAAAATCTTCCTCAGATGCCTATTCCATTAGTGGCTTGGTCTCTGTTGGATGCAGCAAGGAATTTGTAGTTAGGGTGTTCCGTTTTGGAAAGAATTGAAGATGTATATAACATGGCCAAGTGAGTCCTGCCTTAGGTGAGGCTTGGTTCTCCACTTTCAATATATAAGCTCTCAGCAGGTGAAGATCTGAAAGTCCCAGTGCATTAATTTGAGGGTTGATTCAGAAGCAGAACTGTAAACTGTACTCTCATAACAATGGCCTACAAAAAAGAACTATTTTTCTTTCACAAGAATAAAAATAACAGACTCTAGAAGTATTTTTCACGTTGAATTCAAATATCATTTTCAGTTTTTACCCACCGGGCAGGAGTGTGATATTTATTTCGATTTTTGATAATTCACTCTTTCTGACTTACCTAGAAAGTGACAGATAGTGATTTTTGGACATATTTTGCATCTGAAACATCTCTCTTCTTGATACAACAGTAGTCAGCCAGCATATTGGAACTCCACTTGCCTTGGTACCTCTTTTCCATTATAGAAATTTGCTGATGAAAACACTTACCATCATCGATGACAGCCTCAAGATTTTTTAGGAAGAAGTCTTAAGTAAGAATGCAATAAGTGAATTTTTAAAGACATGTTGCATCATTTAGTTTTATAAGAATGCAGAAGATCAGCCACTATGTCATAATAGTTTTTTGCTTTATGCTTTCCAAGAAAATTACAACATACATTTTTGAAAGACTGCCAGGCTGCTCAGTGGATTTAAAAGTCCTTCAAAATGTTCATCATCCATTAATGATCGTATTTGGGGTTCTATAAAAATTCCTTCATTCAGTTTAGCATCACTGACTTTGGCGAATTTCGATTTCAAGTTCAAATATCCATCAGAAAGTTTATGCACAGCTTTAACAAAATTTTTCATTACTCCTAATTTAATGTGCAATGGAGGTAAATATTAATGTGCAATGGAGGTAAATATATTTTTTCAGAATTCACTAAAGGGACATGTTACACATTATTTTGGCCAGGGATAAGAGATTCACGTTTAGACCATGATTTTCTAACATAGTGAGACTTCCTATCTCTGCTGTCCCATTCGCCCAAAAAATAGCAAAATTTAGTGAACTCAAGTTGCAATAAAGTAATGACCTTTAATTCACCAGATATACCATTTATATTTTTCATATTAGATTTTCTCTAAAACTAGTTTCATATTTCCACTTGTCCCTTTCATAGCATGCACTACAGGTATTGATGGAAGTTCATTGCCAATATGTAGATTTTCCAAAACAGAATAAATATCATTAACTCTTCAGAGAATTAGTCTTTTAAATTAATGATAACTACATATTCTTCCATGTTTCTGTAATAGATTCCAGCATTTGAATCTAGAAGTTAAAACTTTAGCTTGCTGTTTGGACAGGTTTAAATCCCTAATCAGGTCATTAAGGTCTTGTTGATTGGGAAGGTATGGTTCTAATGAACAGCTACTGGCTTCATATGTATTTTCGTCTGAAGCATTTTCAATTTGAGCTAGGTCAGAATCATAGTTATTGTTTAATGTCATACCTGCATGTACTGATACAGAGATCTCTTCATTGTGTTAGACAGGTCTCATTGCAGATGGCAAGTTCAGATACTTATCTGTATATTTTGTTTTAGACGTCATTCCTTTAATATTTGTTAAACAAAAATAACAATCAGTCAAATGATCCTTGGGTTCCTTCCAAATCATGGGAATTGTAAAGGGCATATATGTACCTTTTTCTATCCAGTCAACAGTCTGAGGGAACCAGCTCTTATGAGTTCACCATCTTGACATCCAAAGTTAAGTTCATAACACTTTTTTAGAAATGGTATGAAATTTTGCCACTGAGACTTGAAGGTCAGCTGATGACACAAATAAAGCAGAAATTATCTGCATGATTTACACCCTTACTTGGCATGATGAAAAAACTCTACTATAACACAACATATACAATGCACTTCTAACAGAAAGTAAGGTTACATTAAAAAGTTTCTATGACAGAAAAGAAGGTTACATTAAAAGGTGCCCTTGACAGGTCAAAGAGAATGCTAAAATCAGATTTTAAAAAGTGACTGTCAGAGGAAAACTATTTCTAATGGAAAAATGCTGACTACATACATATCTGAATTCATGGTGAAAAAATGCACCAGATTCTGTAATTAGATTTCTTGCAAAGAAAGCCTTGTCTAATAGTGTAATCAATCTTGCTTCTGATTAACGTTCTATAGATGATGAATAAAGTTTTCCTATCAGTTCTCCACTTCATTCCAGATATATTTCTTAAAATGTTCATCTGCTTTAAAACAGTCTGTTATCGACTGTTAAATACTTGTTATATAGTTTGTCCATCTCAATTTTCTATCCAATCACAGCACTAAGGCAATTCTCTACAAAAGGCAAAATATTTTCCTTTAAAACCAGAGTCAGGTTAGCGTGACACATCATTTTTCTACGGAAATGTACATATTTTGACTTCAAAGCTGTAAGAAGCTAAAGCCAGTGAGAACAGCATGTATCTTGAATGAGTGTTTCTGTCTTTATACAATGATCAATCATGAAACGTTTTTTAACAAAACCACATTATTCTTCAGCAATTACTCGTTTCTTTGTCAAAACATTCATCAGTCTTATATTAACCATCTTTTCCATAATTTCAGATGTACAACATGCCATTGAGAACAGCATGTATCTTGAATGAGTGTTTCTGTCTTTATACAATGATCAATCATGAAACGTTTTTTAACAAAACCACATTGTTCTTCAGCAATTACTCGTTTCTTTGTCAAAACATTCATCAGTCTTATATTAACCATCTTTTCCATAATTTCAGATGTACAACATGCCATTGAAATGGTACAAATACCATGTCACTGTCCACATTGGCTTACGTTGATAAAAAAAAAAATCCTAGCTTTAATTGAAAGTAGTACTTACAAAATACAAGTGTGCTATTAAAAAAAAAAAAATGGTATTCAAATTTTTGAACATTTCCAATGATTAGGAGGGTCATCAATAACTTGTCTCCAGGGTATATTGAAAGCGAGTATGTTACCACTATGATTTCAGTTGTAGGTTCAGTTAGACACAAATTCTCCATGTAAATAAAGGGCAAATCTGCTACATTATGTCTTCCAAAGTGAGATGAGTTCAGAGTTACCACCTTAGAAAACGAATATTTCCCGAAATATTAGTGGTAACAAATTTGAGCACTTGTTTCCACCATTCTTTGTAGATATAAGTTCTTGATGACCTCCTAACCATTTTAACCACAATTTACTTTAAATGTAAATATTTTGATCATTAACTATTTACTAATGATAGGTGTACTCACCAATAATTTATACAAAAAATAGAGTCAACTCCATAATAATTAGAGGGATGTAAAAACAACTTCAAAATCAAAAGATGCAAATTTGGCAAGTCTCATGAGAATGCCCCTAAACCTTTCTTCTTCTCTTCAATTCCACTATTGCATTCTGAATTCTACCAAGGAACTCTGACCCTAGACCATGCTCCCTGTGTTTCTGAGGAATACCAAGACTTGCTGCTTCGATTATTGGTTTGTTTATGAAGTCTAGTTTTCCATTCTTATTTAAGAAGTTATTAGTTTCTAACTTAGCAATTTTCACTCCCACTAATTTCTGGCAAATTCCCTATGCTAAGGAATAATTTCAGCGACTATTATATCGTATAAAAGGTCTGTTGCCAAGAATTTAAAGAATTATAGGAAAGTGATCACTAATCAGAGGTCTAAAATCTAATGAAAAATAAAAAAATTGGGAAAGAATAGAAAATTGTGAAATCATTATTACAAATATCTGCTACCAAGGAGACTCAGGAACTTTTTATTCTTAGAGAAAAACCAGTATTGTTGAAAATGACAGGGCCTGCATATATTGGACTTCACATCTTTTATTCCTAAATGATTAAGAGATGGTATTTAATATTGTTAATTCATATGGGTTTTATGTTTTTTTTTTCAATAATTCAATAACTTTTCAAGAATTTATATTTAAATTTCCTCCATGAACTACACAATTTAAATGTTGATCATTAAACCTCAAAGAAATAGTTGAGTTAAATATGAATTCTTATTATCAGCAATTAATTGTATAAGATTTGAAAAATAAATTTTGACATGATTTACCTGAGAACCTAATCATCAAAATTACCTGCTAAAAGAATAACTATGATATTTAAAATTCTATGTTTCAGTTCTTTCAGAATTCAATTATAGTTGAGATTACAAGAGTTACTAAATTTGACTGATTTTGACGTCTATCTCAGAAGCTGCTCGCTCCATGGAAATGATTTGTTGAGTTCTTTGTCAACTTGAAAAATAACTTATTTTTAGCAAATATAATTTTTTAGTTTAAATTATCAGAAAAAAAAACACAAGCTTCTGAAAAAGTAATTTACTATCTGGAATAAAATATAAGTTTTTGTTAAATACATAACATTTGATGTGTAAACAAAGTTTAATAAAACAATATGTGGAATCAAAATGCTTTAGTAACCTTCAAATCTTTAGCAACAAACTTATGATCAAGTAAAATGTATTTCATACAGTGTAAATAGGCTTCATTAATTTGTAGAAGTCAAAACACTTGTAATTAAATTAGAGCAGAAGAAATTATTATGATTCTTTATGTTCTCAGATATCCACTGCAAAAAAACAAAACAGAAAATTAGGATCCTTACTTTATAGTTTATTCATAATATATGTTGTTTTTTTTTTCACATGTTAACTTGAAAGCTAACTTTGTTTTCAGCAAATGCAATTTTATAATTTAAATTGGTCAGAAAAAAACAAAAGCTTCCAAATTTTTTTTTATAAAGTATCACAGCAAATTAAGCATTATAATACTTTCCATAATGACAGAGTTGCCACTGAATTATAAATATAAATAAAAATTATTTTAACTCTGTCAAATTAATGCTAACTCCACAGATTAACCTTGCTAATCATGCTTTATCCAAATATTTGGAGATCTAGAGTAGGAATTGAATATGAAAATACTTATTTTAACATTTTCATCAACGAATTACGGTATCAACATTTATACAAGATGATCACTTTTTTTTTTGTTATGTGTGCTTTTATATGGGATCTAATATCAGAAGGGTTGTGTCTGATGGTCAAGTGAATTGAAAGCCATATGCCATTCCTGATGAATGCGATGAAATAAACTAAAATTAATACAAACAACAACAAAAACCAGGCCAAATTAAAGGTGAAAATCATGCTTATTCAGATTCCCCCCAGGCTGGCTTATGATATCAATATATACATGAGATAATTAATTTGTATAAACTCTTACAGCACATATAACAGAAAGGGGTAACTTCCTTTTCATTACATTAGTGGAACATAGGTTTTCAAGTGATGTACTTGACAGAAGACAAACTGACTATTGGGGTACAACTAATTTTTAAATTTTTTTTTTTGTGAAAATTGGGGTTTATTGTGTACAAATGGTAACAAATTGATTACTCAAAATATTTTCAATCTCTAGCCACTACTTTTCCTAAATGTTCTTGTTGCATACAAATTCCGTGTTGAAAGCACAACTGGTTTATATAAATAATTCAAGAATCAATCCATTTATTCCATTCCTTGTAAGAACGAAAGTGCTGCTCAGACACACCATTGATCGAAATAAGGAGTAATAGGAAGGAGCAATGTCTGAAGACTACAGTGGGTGGGGCAGGATATCCAATTTGAGTGTAACCAAGTAATTTTTACTGGAAAGATGAAAAATCTCCTATCTCTTAATTTGTAAGGAATCAAATTTCTATGCTTTTGAACCAATATCATGACTTTGAGGCATGATGAAAGCTTGTTGAGTTACTCCTTCTTACTGCAAGTTCTTCTTGTATTAGATATGAATTTTCATTCAATAAATGCCTCCAATTCTGCATCTTCAAATGTTTCTGGCCTTTCGCGTTCCTTATCATCCGTGACTAAAAAAAGTTGAAATTGATGGAGCTTGGTCTCCAAAAGCCTCACACAGCAATCGATGACCTTCAGTTGCGTTTTTCTTCAAACGGAATGAGAAAAGTAAAGCTTCTCAAGATATAAGATTTATGTTTCAATTATGAATTTTTGAATTTTTTTAAATTCCTATTTCTATGTTCCTTTTGTATTCTTCTTTTATATTTTAAAAAGAATTTCAGTCTACTATTTTTAATTTATAATTTTTGAGATTTATTGAGAAATAGTGTTTGTATCAAGATTAGGCAACACCTCCCAAATCTGTATTAACTTATTTTAGAATAATTTTGGATTAACAATCCATTGCAATTGTCCAACTCCATTAAAATATTACATCATCTTCTTTATGGACATTTAACAGTAACTGCTAGGATCTTTTTTTAGCCTTTCTTTTTTTGTATTCAATTATATTTTATTAAAGAGATTGTCGCTGTTAAAAAGTCAACTCTGTTTTTGGATAAAATATTTTTTATCCTCAACTAAGCAAACTGACAAGTTATGATATAGGATAGACAGAGCTCTAGGTTTACCTCATACAGCTAAACTCAATGTTGCCATAATTTGAGACTTGTTATTGATTTATGTAGGTATATACCTATAGTTCAGAGGTAAACTATCGTAACATTTTCAAAGTTTTACAGAAGAACAAAATGAAATTTCAGATCGCACTGTATTCCTTGTTTTGGATAGTAGTCAATCTTTACAATCAAAGGGCTGCATTTTTTATTTAGCTTTTAGCTTATGAAACGATACTTTACCTCAGGAAATATGGCCAAAATAATGCAAATACGATAATAAAGTCAAAATAAGCAAAATTGGACTTATGACAGTTTATCTCTGACGTACAGATATATCCGTCTATATCTATTACTTATAATAGGCAAAAGCCAAATCTATTAGCAAAACAAGTGTTCATAAATAAATTAATATACTTACGGTAATTTCATTCTCATAAACACCCAACAAGCAATGAATGAAACAATGATACAAATAAATCCAACTGAAATTAATAAAATTCTGTTGAGCTTAGGAGTGGTAGGATTATGAGTGTGGTCAAGAATGACAAAGCCAAGGCCACCTATTGTAAAAAGAAAGGAAGACGCAAGACCCTCCATTATATATTGTCCATTAACTCGATATGGCATAAAAGCCACCTGAAACATAACATTCTTTCTTTAGATTTTAAATTAAGAGAAGAAAACAGGTTAAAAAATGAGATTTTGGCACTGAGATCCCTATTACATTAATACTATCGGATACAGAATCCACACTTGCAGCACATGAAAATTTGGATGCATTAATTGATATGGGTTCTAGATTTGTTATTCTTACAGATATGTAGAATTAATTGGATATTTTGATGTTCCAAATATAATCTAACTTGTTTTCTTTTCTTATTACTTGATGTCTGAAAACCTATATTTAGCCACCTCTATACCATTAATTCCATTCCCACCATCCCTCTCCTATCTGCAATTTATATAAAATTGTAAAAATATAAAAGAGAATATCAAATTTAATTTGATTTAATTATTTATAATTAATATATAATTGTGCCTGAATTAGGTAGATTAATTAATTAATAACCTAAATTCTCTCTCCCCCACAAAAAAAAATTATCTGTTAAAAACTACTAGTCAAAGCAAACTATTAATTATTTCCTTCATAAATGAAATTAGTTACTTCAATTGATTTAATATAATGAAGACTGATTTAATTTTTATGGAATATCAGATCTTGAAAACGAAATAAAATCATTACAATACAAGCATTTAAAATAATCAATGTTCATCACTTTAATCTACTCCTAATTTTAATCACATTGTTGCAACATGTCTTTCCCATGATGAAATTTAAACTCTTCTATTTTTTGGTTTTCCTGTGTGATCAGTTTATACTATTGGGATACTGATAATTATGACTCGCTACAACACATACTGGCCAAATTCTGGTAGAGCATTGCATCTTCTTGTCCCATTGTACAGAAACTCTGAACTGCGAGACTGCCAACTCTAAACTGTAGTAAATGATGACTGATAATGATTCTTCATTCTAAAACTCACGATGTTCAGCTGTCAACTCTAAGACAGCCCATGCTGAACTGAACTTCAAACGGAAGCTTCGAACCCCCCTCCATCATTGAACAAGTAGTCTGGCCCAACTTTGTAGTACTTGTTTGCTATTATGGATTTGTAGTTCTTATTTCAAAATTCATAAACATCTAGTTTACATTTAAGTTCAAATAAAATTAAATTTAATGCTATAAATTTGTTTTTAAACAATTTTTTATTAATCTTCATTGAAGAGAATATTGTCATCTTTTCTGATTCCTGCCGAAGATCATCTGACAGTTTATCACCGAACACATAATTTCGCTAGTTTATATTTAAAATATAAAAAGTTTCAAATTAATTAGTAGCTAAAAACATAAATAAGTTAATCTCATTTGCTGAGTTTTTATCTTGGAAACTTACAACTTTACTTACTATCGTGTTAATTTCTTCTTAACACTTCAAATACTTCCTCATATCCTAAAACTCTATTTTTAATTTATTTATTTCATCTTAATTTTTTCTTCATATTATGAGACATTATTTAGGAATGTTTATAGTGCATGTAGGTTTAAACCTAGAAACCAACTTACAAGAGATGGATTTAATTTTTTTTTTTCAATTGAGCTTCTTACATCAAGAAGTAGTTTACTCAATAAAAGTTTCCGCTTTTCCTTTAATTATTTTGTATTTTTCACACTTTGAAAAAAATCAATTTTTACCTAAACTATTCAACCTTAAATGTTCTTGAAAAATAGATATTGAACTACTTCAGGAGCACACCACTGGAAGTTTATTTTATTCAACAAAAAATCTAAAATGTTCGCTCATTTTTTTATTTGGTGCTCAATGCCTTAAAAACTACTAACCGCTCGAAAAACATTATGAATACATTTTTGAAAGTAAAGCAACTTTGCTGAAATTTGACTCCTAATAGAGCTCTTTACGTTTACTAGTTTAATAGTTGTTTTTTTTAAACAAATATTTTTTCTTCAAACAATGAGAAATCACCATTTTGTGAATTTATTTTGGTAAATTTCAAGGACATTGCTTTCCTACAAAGATAGGAGAGATAATTTGCCAAAATAAATTCACAAAATGATGATTTTTTTTTGGAACTTGATCTTGGGAACTATTAGACGTACAGATGTCTATTATCATTCAAATTGGAGCTAGTTAAATGCACCATAAAGTAATTAATTATGAATATGATAATTAAAAATGAGGTACTAAGTTTGTCATTGCAATGAATCTTTTACTTAAAAAAATCAACAAAAAAGTACATAAATAAATAAGCAATAAATGTTTAAAAATATAAAACTTATCATACAGGTCTGGAATGTCCATGTTCATCAGTTGTAGAACCCACACTAGGGGGTTCAATGATGACATCATAAATTATACCTAAAAAAATAAATATGTGAGCATGAATATATACGTATACATCCCCACACACACTTCATACATACATATAGCTAGCTTGGAAGAAAACCGATATAACTCCTAAATCTGTACTTGTGAGATAAACGGCGCTCTAAATTTTTTTATCAAATTTCACCTGATTATTACAGATTATTTACTTCACAAATGTATAAATAATTTCTTGAACCCGTTAGCAAGTAAATGCTTAGAGATAACTTGTGTAAAGTACTTTTTGATTCCAAACAAATGTAGTAAGGTCCATAGTTTCCGGCCTTCCCTCGCTCCTTTACTTCAAGCAGGCTGAGGCTTGCTGCAGAATGCCTGCACTCTCTATACCCATCACCTGCATTTCCTCAGTCCTGTCAGTCAGTATTTAACCTTGAAGGAATTTTTTAACGATGTTCAAGATCGAATACCGTGGGGTTATTAAATTCTTGTGTAAAGAGAGCTTGGATGGCGTGTATGGACAAAATTATTTAAGTTAGGGAGAGAAAGTCTGGATGACGACCAGCGTCCTGCTGACCCATTGGAAGTTGTCACTTCTGAAGCTGAATTGCTGTTTGATCGAACGCTGAAGACCAAAGAAATATCAGCAAGGTTAAGGCTTTTAAAAACAAGTGTTCTGAGGATCATTAATGAACAGTTGCTTATGAGCAAGGTGAGTGCAAGGTAGGGACAAAAAAGAATACTGGTGATTATTTTTAAGGAAACCATCACCACAGTGAATGCCGAGTATTATGCAGCCCAACTTCACCGCTTAGGAGACGCCATCGAACAGAAAAGCGGGGGGAATTGAGCAGAGATGTTTGGCTTCTTCACAATGCCCTTGTCCACACAGCAGTGATTTCCAAGACCACTGTGGACTGTGAGTTCCAAGAAACCTCCCATCCATCATGCATCCCAAACTTGGCCCCTAGTGACTGCTGCCTTTTCTCAAAGTTAAAATCTGACCTTCGTGGGAGAAGATTTAACACCGCTGAAGAGGTCCAAGCAGTGGTAGAAGAACATTTTTCTAACAAAGAAGAAATTTTTTGTTTTTTGGTATAGAAATGTCGATTAAGCGTTGTATTAAATCTGTAGAACATAGAGGAAAATATATTGAAAAACACCAGTTTGTTTCTTTCACCATTCCTTCTTCCTCAGGCCAGAAACTTATGGACCTTACTACATGTATATATATTCATATATATATATATATAATATATATATATATATATATATATATATATATATATATATATATATATATATATATATATATATAAACCTATTAAACCTCATTTTAACATACCTCCAGTAACAAGAAAATAAGACAATAATACTAAGGAATAGGTAACCATAGCAGAAGGTTGTTGAAACCATGATGGTCTTTTTATACATAAATTAGGAACTTCCAGAAGGAATATTCCATTTTTTTCTTTCAAACCCACTTCTACATTGGAAGGTAGTAATCTATTTCACAATGGTCACTTGGAACAGCATCAGGATTTTTGTAAGCCATTCTATTGATTAAAATAAAATGCAAAGTTTCATTTCCTTAAATATAAATTATTATTTCAGTACTAAAAAAAAATGCATTTTGTTTTATTCATTCATTATTTATGCAATAATTCATCTTTCCTTCTTCCTCAGGCCGGAAACTTATGGGCCTTACTACCTAATTTTAGGAATAAATTTTTTGACAAGTGAGTTTTGTGTAAAAAAAAAAAAAAAAAAAAACCCCGCAATAGTCACAGAATGAATAATGAATATTTTTGGTACAACTTTATAGTCGGGACGTATTACCTGTGGCCGAAGGTTGCCACACTAAAAATCTGACCTTCGTGGGAGGAGATTGAACACCGCTGAAGAGGTCCAAGCATTGGACCCTCTAGCGCCATTTGTACAAACTAACTGCTTTGTATTCAGTTGTAACAATCGTATTCATTGGAATTATTAAAATTACAACTGGTTTAATTAAATATTATTTAAAATTATTAGTGCAGTCTACTTCCACTCACTACGTTGGCTCAAGAGATGAACAAAATACCAACAGATCCTATTCAGCTGAGGTTAGGGCCTTACTGTAATTTCAATCATAAAAGATTTAATTAGATCACAGCTATCGACTTACACTCATTCAAAAGATATACAAACTTCCAAAAGTTACTTTTCAGTTGAGGTCGGGCCTTTACCGTAATTCAAATTATTACTACAACTTCCCCAGACCATCAGAAATCGACAGCACTTTAGCAATAATTTTAGATAATCTCTAATTAAAACAATAATAATTTAAATAATTACAATGAATAAAATTTTAGAATTGAATTCAAAGCAGTTAATTAGCACAAATGGCGCTAGAAAGTCCTAGTGCGGCGAACTTCAGCAGGAGCTAAATATTGCGTTTCGATTGTAAAGTTGTACAATATATTTTATGAATCACTTCATCATAAAACAAATAAATAAATAATCATCATGATTGTGATTACAAAAAAATTGGAAAATCGTTAAATTTTTAATTTAGCCGGTTTTCTTCCAAGCCAGCAATATATATAAAAAAAGAAAGAAAATGATAGAAAACTTGCTTTATTCTGGGACTAGGTCCCTTCAGAATAACAAAAATGAACAAATAAAAAGTAAACCACATCTGGCCAAAAAACTACAATAATAAAAGTACGTAAGTTTTCCATCAATAATAATAAAAATAAATACACAAAAAATGAATTCTTCTCTAAGCAAACATGTACATGTATTGGACAAAAACGAAAAAAAAAAGTAAAAAGGAGAGAAAATAAAAATTGTAAATAAATTGACACTTAAACATTATAAACTTTTGATCAAATTGTTTTCCTTAAATAAAAATGTTTTGTTTATATAGCATCTTTTTGAGAAATGATAAGTTGGAAAAGGTGGAATTTGAATGAGGGTAGAGAAGCAGCATGACGGATACTAGAAGGGAGGAAATTCCAGAGAATAGTGGAGCGAGCGGGCAAGAAAGGCATGTCCAAATGTTTTGGTTCTAAAGAAGAGGGTATAGAGGTCAGAAAGGCGCAATCTGGTTGCCAGTGAATGGACTGAGGATTTAAATTGTATGAGTCGGTAGATGTAGGAATGATGCTGGTAGTTGATGGTTTGATATAGGAAAGATCCGAGGAAATATTGACGCTGGTTGGAGGGAAAGAGCCACTTTAACTCGCCATAAAGATGGGGAGCGTGGAACTGCCTCAAAGTATCAAAGACAAATCTTAAAAATAAGTTCTTTATTCGCTTCAATCTGTCCTCGAGTACAATTGAGAGGCCACCATATACCACACTGCCATAGTCAAAGTGGGAGGAAATAGGAGAGGATACAAAGAGCTTATGGGTTTGAGGAAGAAGATGTCGGGAATGATGGAATAACTTGAGGGTGCTTATTGACCATCGGGAGATTTGGGTGATGTGAGGTTTCCAGAACAACGTTTAGTCAATAGTAATATCTAAGTTTTCAACAGAGGAGATGACCGTTTTGGGGTGATCATTTACAATTAAAGTAGGGAAAGTGATGTTGGATCTGAAGAGGGAATTAGAACCTATAACAATAATCTATTCAGGTTTGCCCAGACACCGATCCTATCTAGGTCTTCCTGGATATTGGCAAATGCTACAAATAATTCGGAAGGAGGAATGATAAGCATATTTGGAAGTTGTCGGTGTATAGAATTAGGAAGATCATTGATATAGAAATCGAAAAGGAATGGCGAAAAGATTGAACCCTGGGCAACTCCTGAGGACCAGTCCTTTCAGTTGAGGTCGGGTCCTTACCATAATTTAAATTATTACAACTTCCTTGTCCTGACAAGGAAGGAAGATAGAGGTTGATTAGGAATGGAAACTGCTTGAGTCTGGACGGAAAGGAAGGATTGAAACCGGCGAAAAGCACTATTGGTTAAGGAATTTGGTATTAATTGTTGCCTTTGGTACAGAAATGTTGCCTAAACGTTGTATTAAATGTGTAGAACTTAAGAGGAGAATATATTGAACACCAGAATATATATGACACCATTTTTTCTTTCACCTTTCCTTCTTTCTCAAGCCGGAAACTTATGGACCTTACTACCTATATATATATATATATATATATATATATATATATATATATATATATATATATATATATATATATATATACATGCATGCACATGTATTAACACTAAACCCTCATTTTAACATACCTCCAGTAACAAGAAAATAAGACAATAACACTAAGGAATAGGTAACCATAGCAGAAGGCTGTTGAAACCATGACGGTCTTTTTATACGTAAATTAGGAACTTCCAGAAGAAGGAATGGAAATGTGAAAAAATATTCCATTTTTGTATCGAACCTACTTCAACATTGGTAGGTAGTAACCACTTCACACTGGTCACTTGGAACAGCATCGTCAGCTGATTTTTGTAAACGAAGCCGCTCTGTTGATCAAGATAAAATGAACAATTTTCATTTCCTTAAATATAAAATATTATTTCAGTTCTAAAAAAATGCATTTTGTTTTATTCCTTCGTTATTTATGTAATAATTGTTTTTGTATAACAACTCCAATCATGAAGCTTTTGAATTCGTCGAATGATTGTATGATCGTTGGTATTAAAAGTGAATAGGAATTAGGATGCCATAACTTACCAAAAATAAGTAAATTCTTCTGATTGACAATTTTGATTTGATATTTAGGAATATCATATAAGCTCAGTATAGCATTAAAGCTCATAAATGTTAGTAGATAAATCATCTAATTAAAAAAATTCTTAATCTCATTTGTACCTACTTAAGTAGAGGTGTGATATATATTTTGTATTTATTTTTAATGTGTATTCAGTACACTAAAATTTCTCAAATTGTAAAATTTTGAAAGGTCACGAAGAAATTTTCTCATCTTTTAATACAGACGAAGTTTTTGTAGTTACAATTAGAAGGTTATGAAACCTCTTTGTTTTATTATGTTTTTCTTAGTGTAATTCTGATGTTCTGTTCATCTTGCTTACTGGAAATAATGAATTGAACCTTATTGACTTACAGTGTTCATCAAAAATGCCTTTATTTGGAAAATCACAGAAAAGCCCTGCTGAAGTAGTAAAGGCCCTAAAAGAAGCAGTGAATGCCCTTGAAAGAGGAGATAAGAAAGTTGAGAAGGTAAATTTTTTTTTCCTGAAGCATTTAATTTTTATGTATATGTAATTTATGTATTATTACTTTTTGGTGTCGTCATAGTTATCAAAATAGTTTGATCAAGTTTCTTGATTTATTTTTGCTATAATAGTGGTTTCATTTTTAGTTTTAATCACATTAACTAAAACCCTTTTTATCTTTTGGCATTTAGTCAAATTAAATTGTATAAAGAACTTTTAGCTCATAGATTGGCTATTCTTTATGAATCTGTTATAGGTTGAATTCAATTGAATGTTTTCATATACAAATTAATGAAACATTTAAATGTTGATTTATTGCATCAGATCAGTGTCTCAAATTTTTTTCATCTTGAAACTATTTTGATCATGTTGAGGTGTTGGTCAAACTTGAAGTTAATACATTGATCCCCTTGCATGATACTAATAGTTAAAGGTATACACCTATTGGTTATAGATTTACATCCCTCGTTTGATGATTTTATCATGATAGTTTACATGCTGTCAGTTAGTAGTAGTGAAATTTTTCTCTGAATCATCCAGGAAAGGTTTATTGACTTTATTATTGAAAATTTAAAGCACTGGACCTCCTCAACAGAGATTTTTCATTTTTTTGATAGAATTATTTGGATCTGATTTACTGGTGTGGAAGGAGATAAACATTTCTAAATTAGGTATTGAATAATATTTCTCAAATTATTGATAGTATTCATTTGGAGCAGTCTGGACTCCTTCCCCTCCCTCCAAAATTGCAAAATACTTTTACTTATTCTAATCTGAAAACAAAAATTGTATAAACCTATTTGAATGTTATTTCATAAATAATGTACCTAGAGATATAAAATGTTATATATAGAGAGGTTCATCTTACATCTTCTGATGGGGTGGGTTTCTTTAAAGTAGACCCTTGGATAGACTCCTTCCTCCTCCCTGAAACGAAATCCTGACTAAGCTACTGATTTGGAGGATTACATAGATTCAGGTCGGAGGAATAAAATCCACTCGCTTGATGTACTAATTGTAAAATATTTCAACTAATGAAGCATTACCAACACCTGATTAGAGAAATTTATCTGTAATTAATGAAGCAAGAGTTAAGCAGCATCTAACAAAGGTTCTCAAATTATACTATCCAATTATACCCTTTAACTGCCTTCTCTTGATTAAATCATTATTAGTTTCAACATCTTTCACTTCTGTGACATAACTGGCTACCTTTGAAAAGTCTTTGTGCTAGCTGTAATTAATCAAACACAATGCTAAATAATTCCCATCAAGACCAAACTGTTCACCTCCACCCTGTTGTTACCATTTAAGTGATAATAGGTGCTTGCGAACTGTGAACCAAAGCCAAATTCATTGACTGTACTCAAATAAGTTTTTTCTCTCAGCCAAAGTATAATTCTACTTAACCGTTTCAGAAACAAAACTCATTCAAGTCTGAGAGATTTTCCTGAAGTGAAAAATATACTTAAGTATTTTTTCATTTTTTGGTATTCATAAACATAACTTACAATTGGATTGAGTGATGTTTCTCACAAATGCATATGTTGAGCCCTTAAGTATATTATTATGTTAGGTTTGAGCTCTACATCTGGAGCGCCTACTATCTCTGCCTCTTTGCAGTTAAGCAGGCTGGAGAAGTGATCTTTCCACGTGGCTAAAATTTCCATTTTGTTGATCAGGAGTTAGCCTTCCTTGTTCAAGCAGGCCAGCTGTCTTGGGGTAAACTGTTTTCTTCTTGAGTTCATTTCTAATGGAATTCCCAAAATCGCTTTTCTCCTCTCAATCGTTCTATTTTCTCCAGTTCTTTTCTTTCTTTCATGTTCCATATTTTTTTATAGTTTTGATTATTCATATAGAAGTGTATAATTATAGGAGAATACAGAATGTTTTCATTGAAAGATACTAATTAAAGTAATATTTTATAGTTATGTTACTTCTTAAAGAAATGTAGAATTATATATAACAAAATACAAGATATTTACACAATTTTCTTAATAAACTAAGTAATATTAAATTGGTTATTTATTGAACTATAGTATTTTTATTTAAATCTTTAAGTAACATCTTCTTTTTAGCTTAAAAACTTCCAAATCTACTCCAATTTAACTCTAGCCTCCTTGATTTGAAGCTCATGCAGCTCATCATATTTGATTTAATATTCTGGCATCGTTAAGCTCTGCTTATTTTTTAATGAAATCTTTAATTTCCTGCTTTACTTCTGGAAAATATGTATTCCCATTAAAACAAATAACAGTACAACAATTAATTGTTAAAAAATTCAAAATTTTTTGGTAAAATGAATCACAAAGCATAAAGAAGGAACAATATTAATCTCACTTTTTTAAATAATTCTATTAGTGGAGGACTTTCAATAGGCCAGTCCACCTCAGAATTATCTCTAATTCTACAGAGATACATTTATTCAGTTGCATAATGTTGAGTTTTGCCAAATGGCTTGAAATGCAAATTGTTAATGTATTTATGTATTATACATATCCCTACTTTTGTTTCAAAGAACAAAAATCAAAACACCTTTTTGGCAATATGTCTTTTTAGATGTTTGTTTTTAAAATGCATTATTTTATGTAATTACTCTTGAATAGTGAAAATAAAAAAGAGAGGGGTACATGTAGTACACAGGTACCACTTTTAATTAAAAGCTATAAGAAAAACATTGTTTACCTAGAATTGGGGATCCTTGAGGATAACCTCATAGCTCTCTGTCACTAGGGAATCGCTGTCAGTTATATCATCCCCTTTCGATTCCAAATCTATTCCTCTCTGGACATCCAGCTCTGGATCCTCAACAGATGAACAGGATCTCCTCCTGTTGTGATTAAATTTCTTTTGGTATTTGCCAAATGTTGTTGAAAAGTTTGTCCCCCACTAATCCAATAAGATGATTTACAAGTGGCCACTGCTGGTGCAGATTTGATGTTTAGGAAAAGTAAGAATTAAAATATATTTGCCATGAATAAGTTTTAAATATCAAATGGAAAAACAATGAAAATATTCTTAACTTTGTCCTCTACTGTTACATTTACCTTATTGTTGTTTTTGTTAAATAAATAATTGCATACTTATTGTAATGTTTATTAGAAATTAAATTCCTTTGTGACCTCTTCCCAAGTCTTTGCTTTCCTCAGATTAAACCTTTTCTGCTTGTTTGTTTAGTGGAAGTTTAATACCTTTGAAGCCAAAACAAATTACCTCAGAAGAAACCGTTTTTCTTCCGTGTAAATAACTTTTGTCTATCATTATAATTAAAATAAACTATAGAAATGAAAGATAACAGGCAAAATTAAAAATAGGCACATACACTTATTGACAACAGAGGTTGGTTCAGTAACCGCCACAAAACCTAATGCTAGAAAAGTATTAGTGCGTATGGTTGTCACTATATTTTCTCCCATAAGTCCTCACTCATCTAAATGCTCATTTAAGAATACCTAATTTTTGAGGTTTTTCACTCTAGTGTGAAATCCTACTTGCGTGAGAAATTCTTTTCATTTACATTGTATACAGCCTATGAATTTGGCTCTGAGTTATTTCTAACACTTGCGTAGTTCCTGCATCGACTTAGCCTAATTCTGAATTAGGTTTCATGTTAACCGGTTTACGGCCAATGTTGGGAAAACACAAGGTTGCTTACCATTTTTTGCAATCTATAATAAATGATTTTTTTTTTCTGTTTTAACATCCTTTGATTAAATTTTTGATTAAATCATTTGATTAAATTTTTAGAATTTGATTAAATTCTTTTATAACATCCTTTGATTAGTTATTTACATGCTATTTTAAAATTACATTGTAACTAATTGTTGAGCTGTATGACTTATACAGTTTTAGCTAGTTTATCATAAGATTTTAACATTAGCTAACTAGTGCTTTCATGTCCTCCCCCCTCAGATAGAAGTATTACGTAACTTTTTATTGACGAACCATGTTATCAATTACTGCAATGTTTCTTAACACTTGTGTTTTATTATTTCACTATCGCTCTTTTTAATTTTTGTCATCAATAAAATGAAAGTTTTTCTCAAGTTATAGGATTCAGAATCTCACCAATTAAATAAAAATTCATTAGTTGGAATGACAACTATATTTTTACAGTTGGTAATAATCAAAGATTTATCCACTCTCTCCAAACAGTCAAATGTAATTTAATATTAATGGAAAGAAATGTAAATCTATGCTGAACACTGCTAAATTACTTTAAAATCCTGTGATTTGAAATTATTTTACACTGTGCTCAACAGTTGAGACTATTGGCTGTTGTGGTATAATTATAGAATAATGTGGCAACACTGATAGACTACTAACCATAGGAGAAAACATAGTAAGGTTACTAGGTAAATATATGGTTTTGTGTTAAGCATCTTCTTATTATTATTTTTTATGTGATCTTAATCTTTCTTTACTTGTCGAACATTACAGAAAAACACAGAGATGCCTTCTCTGTATAAAATGAGTGGAGAGAGCGACTAACTCCCATTAAAGCCGACCCCCTCCTCATACCCAGCTCTCGTTCTCTGTAGGTCCAAATAGACTTATGTCTATAATTAGGTAATAAATCAAATAAACTAATGACACTTACTGGTAACAAACATTTATTGCCCTTTGAAAGGAATGATTTTAGTTAATTTGTGTCGTAATTTTTTTTATAAATATTTTCATTCTAATTTCTGACTTTTTTTTGGCCACATGCGAATTGCATTCATCTAAATCCATCATGCAAGCTTTTGGCATTGAAATGTTAATTTTTTCCTCAAAAATTATTTTGTCCCTGAATGTAAGTTCTAAAAAGTTGATTTTGTTCAGAGGGATAGCATTGCCACTATTTGCGTTGCCTTCACCCAATTCCTTATAGACTATTATTTTCCTTAAAGTTTGGCAAAATTGGAAAGCACTGGGTTTGTCAAACCGCCCTCCTCGCCAATACCTGGCAATATTACTAATTTTTTAACCCGTTTTAAAAATGAAACAATGATAAAATCACCAGAAAAAAAAACGAATAGATGAAAATTCGAAATTGGCAGAAAAAACCCACGAATCACATCTAATGTTAGAGCTATCTACAGGTTATAAGAGTGTGGGTAGTGAGCCCACATCCATCCCCCTGAGGTCCTTTTTGGGTATGATGACATGACCTAGATTCTTACCTCATCAGGAATTTTTATTCTCATGTCATGCGAGTTCAAACTTCACAGGATTTTAAAATAATTTAACAGTGTTCAACACATATTTACATTTCTTTCCATTAATATTAAATTAAATTTGACTGTTTGGAGAGGATGGATAAATCTTTGAATATTACCAACTGTAAAAATAAAATTCATTAAAGCTTCAATACAAGTTAATGGGTTGAAATTTTGTTTGATGTAGTTTTCACTTAGCTTACAAATTATAACACTAATTCAAGGCAAATGCTAATCTTTGTGGTTAATATAGAACATGTACATTGATATTTTAAAACAAATTGATCCTATTATTTAATTTGCTGCATTTCAGGCTCAGGAAGATGTTAGTAAAAATTTAGTTTTGATAAAGAATATGCTTTATGGAACATCTGATACAGAACCACAAACAGACATAATTGTTGCCCAACTCGCCCAGGAACTTTATAACAGCAATCTTCTACTAATGTTAATACAGAATCTGAATAGGATAGAATTTGAGGTAATTTTAACTTTTCTTTTTCTTTTCTTTTTTTAACTTTAACTTTTTCTTCATTTTAGTTAGTGAATAGCAAAGTAGTTGTAATTAATTTGTTTTTTTATAAAGGATGCTTTATATTGGGGGGGGGGGAGGGAGGGAAGGATAGATAAATAATAAAGTGGACTGTGGATTGTATTTGGCTTCTGTGAAATCTTATTTATTTAAATGAAATTAAATTTAAACAAAAAAAATAAGAAGAAATGTAAATAAAATTGTACAAAGTAATGTCCTATAATTAAATTTAACAAATAAAAAGATAAAAAAAATGTTAATTATCCTTACAACTAAATAAAAGAAAAAAAATCATTAATAAAACAATTATTTGGATTAGATTCAGCACAAATACTCAGGATTGGGCTTGTTCTGAAGGCTACTGTAGCTAGAGGTATTTCTAAAAGAAATTTCATCCACATGATAGGAAGTGTCTGGGAACAGAGGTTAATAAAGCTTAAAGAGGAAACAATTGAAGAATAATTTAAGAAAGTGGTCAATATCTCACAAAATGAAGGCAAGAAGCTAAAGAAGTCTGTTGTTTATTATAGGTTTTTAGTATCATCTTAGTTTTCTAATCCGTCAAGTATTGCACAATAATTGTCTCCAATATTTGAGGATTCTGTATTTTTGCAATGTGAAATTTGTTAATGTCAATACACTGACAATGGACAAATCCTAATGAAATAAATGCTTTCAATGAAATGTGACCTCAAAGCTATGAAAGCACAGTGCGGTAATTCACGCTTACAAATGTTACCAGGTTGTGATTCCTTTCAATATTCACATAGTGGATGGTGTCAAATGTCTACAATGGCACACAAGCCTTATATTTATCTGAAAACTTGTCACAGACTAGCTTAAGATTTGTTTTCTGCTTTGAATGTGCAATACGGATTGAAGGTAGAAAAAATATGAATTGCACCAGCAAAAAATTGTGTTTTCTAGGGTGTTCACCTTAATTAGTTTGGTTCAACTCTTAGTCTATGCCGATGACATAGACATCGCTGGATGCTCCTTTCAAGCAGTTAAGGAGGCTTTTTTAGCATTAGGGGGACCGACCGTGAGACTCGGGCTTGAAGTAAACCAGGCGAAAACGAAGTATATTGCGACAGGGGAAGTGCCTGGTCCGAATGAGAGTGTAGCCTTTGGAGAGTACTACTTTGAAAAGGTCCAAGATTTTGTGTACCTGAGCTGCTTGGTGACCCAAAATAATGATGGGAGAGCTGAAATGAAGAGGAGGATCATCTCTGCCAACCAATGTTACTTCGGACTAAGAAAACAGTTCATCGGCCACATTCTTTCTAGACAGACTAAACTCCATCTGTATAGAACCCTGATTCGTCCTGTTCTGCTATATGGCTCAGAAACTTGGTCTCTGACAAAAGCCAATGAACAAGATCTCCTTATCTTTGAAAGGAAGATTCTCCGAAGGATGTTTAGTGGAATGTCTGTGGATGGGATTTGGAGAAGACGGACTAACCAGGAAGTATACCAACCATTTAAAGAGTAAAGTATGTCTAAGTTAAAGGTATGTCTAAATTTGGACTGCACCGTGATAGTAGCCAAACAAGAATAATAAGATCAGGATAGCTATAATTTACTTCCCTCAATATTAATTACTTCTGTTTGTTTCCCTCAATATCTAAGAAATTAAAAAATATAAATAAATTGAAACACGAGTTTGTGAGGCTGACTTTATACATCCTATAATTGAAGACATGAGTGGCTAAAGGTGTTATGTTATAAATTTTAAGGTTTGAGATAGTTAATATTACAAGATGAGCATATAATACTTTCACTTATAAGTAAAAATCAGTATCTGATAATTTGTTATATAGCACCTTCATCCACTCATGTCTTCAATTATGAATAATATTCATGGCAGATTATGAATACTCCTATGTTGATCCAGTGATCCTATGTTCTTATTTATTTATTAATTAATAGATTTTTTTCTTTTCTGTGGGCAACTGGTACATGAAACTAATATTTTAATCTAATATTGGTAATAAATTCTACTCTTTACTTTATTTCAATTTCAGGATTGAGTGCTCTATTACTGAGTGAAACAATAGTTAAATATTGAGTAAATATAAAGTGCTCACCTAATATCTTTTCATTTTTCATATTAGGACCCTGTGAAAAGAGAAGCATAACTGTAAAATCAATAAACACATGCTCAACTTTAAGCTAGTAGAGTTACCCTTATGCAGATTTTGTCACATAGGTAATTATTCAGCTTATCACATTATCTGGTGTGATAGGTTTGGGGGTTTGGCATGGACTGCATTCCAATTAGAATGCTGAGATTCATAGAATCTACAAAAATTATGTAGTAGACAGCCAAACATATTATAGCACACAATAGGCCTGGTGGCCACAGGGCACTTAGCCAAAAGAAAGTACTCACGAGGAGAGTTAAGTTCTTTTTGTTCTTGTCGATCATAAACTAAACTGACTAAAGTACTTGAATAATGTGAGTATCTGAGTAAAATACTCAGTACTCATTACTCAGAGTACATTTTGCCAATCTCTATTTGATATTTTGTATGGTATAATTTTCAAACACAATGAAAATACAGTGGAACTTCTCTTAAATTGGGGATTGATAATTTGTCCACTTATGAGAAAAAGTTTTTAAAATAGGAACCTGACTAAAATCTAAAACAGCATAAAAAATAAAGAAATATAAATGAAGTTGAATTTGGAAAATGCAGCTATCTATTTAAAAAGAGTGATTTATTTTTTAAAAAATTAAATAAATAAATTGTACATGCTGATACAATAAAAATGTGTATGTACATATATCTACATATGCATTATTCTTAAATTTGTATGCACTTCATTGTTTTCTTTGGTAGTACTCTAAAAAATAAAGCCGTTTCATCGCAGTTAAAAATATCTTTTACCTAATAACCATCACATAACTGTTTAATTTTTGCCGATCAAGTCACTAACTACGTCAGCGTCTACTGATGCTCCTTCTTCACTTGTGGTTTTGTAACTTAGTTCATGTCTAGTTTTAAATTTGTCTAACCAACCAACAGAAGCTTTAAATTCGGTTTGCCCTAATGCTTGGGCGACTTCCAACGTCTTTTCTCTTATTAAAGGCCCATTAATGGACATGTTAGCCGTCTTTACTCGACACATACACCAACTTGTCCATTTCAAGGTCTCCTGTTTTCAATAAAGTTATTCTTGAATAACTATAATCTTGAATTGAAATATTTTCCTGTTATGCTCGCTGCAAAATTAATGTTTTTCAAAGTTTTGGCTTGTTTTGTTTTTCTGACATTAAAGTGAGAAGCGAAAGCCTGGATGCTTTCTTTATCTTTTTCACTAAAGTTTATCAATTTAACTTTTTATTTTAAAGTTAAAACCAGTTTTTTTGGTGCCATTTGAAATTTTTTAAGTTCTTTTTAAACACGACACTATTTTATTATTAATAACAATATATTTATTATTATTATCGCAATACATTGTATATTATTCACTCTAACACACTGGATGAACTTAATTATAAGGTCATGTATAACTGAATATAAATTGTTAAAACATACTGAAGGAGGATAGAAAAATGTTCTTTGAAATCGTAATGATTTGTTTACATACAAAAAATGGGATACCCATTCTGCCGTTCTGTGAAATAAAATTCTAAAAATTACTTTAGCAGACCAGATTAGCTATATCTATTTGCCTTTGGAAGAAATTGAGTCTTCTTTTTTGTCCTACTGTCCGCCTATGAGAGAATTTTTCTAAACAAAAAGTTCTAAATTCTTGTCCTTGTCCGCTTATTAGAATGTCTGGTTAATTGAAGTTGAAAACAATCAAAATAAATGATATCTCACCGGAGAAAATAAAACTGTCCGGTTGTCAGATGTTTCTGTTTGGGGAAGTTCCACTGTATATACAGAAAGTAAATACAAAAGAAAAGAAAAATTGTTGTAAATAAATTAGTTACATTTATTAGTGTGTTTTTCATTGACCACAACCCCCCTCCTCCTCCCCGACCAACTTCTTTAATTGCATCTATGGTCAACAAAACTTACTCCAATAAAATAAAATAATTTTATAACTATAAATTAAATTGTAAAAATAGAATAATTATTTGAAGATTGAAAACAAAACAATTTACTATTGATTGATATAATAAAAACGTAATGAAATATTTATTTTTAAAAGACTTACCTGCCAGCGATCTTAAAGTGGCTGGCTGTGTATCCAGGTCCTACAGCACATTAGTTGTGCTGAAAAATATTCAATGAACTATGACTGTTCGGGTCTCTTGAAGGCTGATAGTACTTCCTGGAGGTGGCAATAAATGATTTCTTAAAGAATAAGAATTGAAAGATTAACTACCTGGAGTCCACCATGTTGCCCATGATGCCATTGACAACTGAACGGTATTAAAATGTGATTTCGAGCTCATTTGAAGTTTGTTCTGAAATTATGTTCACATTAATATTAAACTAATCAGTTCACATTAATATAAAACTAATCAGTTCACATTAATATAAAACTAATCAAATACAAAATAAAGTAAATTTATAAATAAAAAATTTATATGGCCAAAATTACAGTTGAATCATAGAATGAAAACAGGACTTGTCCCAAATCAGTTATGAACTGAATCACTATCGATCACTTAGTTCAGAGGGTTGTGAGGGTTGCTAGCGTAGTTTTTGTGCTCAATGGCTAGTTCTACAGGTTTCAACCTTTAAAAAGTTGCCCTAAATTGGACTTATACTATTCTCATTTTCACCGATTCAATTATTCATTATGCTCTTAGGGTAAAATAGTTTATTAATTTAATGTAAGACCAAATAACTTACAACACCATGTGGATAACCTATACTTGGAATTCCATGTTGCTAGCTGCAATAGTGACCATGCAGTTCCTCACTATCATTTTTACAGTCTGTTAATACATTCCTTAAAATATGTCAGTTTACATATTTATTTGGGTTAAACGTCCTTATGTACTCCAACTAGGAGAATAAGGATGGCTACCAACCTATTCTAGCCAGAGTGGGAAGATTTATTCCGAGATTTATCCCTGGGTCTGCCATGATATAAAAGTCTTGAGAACTGGCACTGCTTCTGCCTACAAACTTTTTTTTTTTTTTAACAAAATACAAACTAATTTCTTACTACAAATTGACATTATTATTATCAATTTCAAAATAAAATGAATTAATGGCAAAACTAAAACTGTAAACACCTAATCACAATGTTTATTTAATGTAAATCCAACATAATGCATTCAGTTTACTTCAAAGTAAGTAATATCATTACCGCATTTATCAGAAAGAATAGAATAAGAACAGGGACGTGTGGGCACCTTTCATGGTTAACCCATATAAGGACCCATTTATTTGACTTCTTGCTTTTTACATGGTCCATGCTCTTACTGGTATGTTATATGTATTTATCATTTTAATAAATTATGTAAAAATTATTATAATGGAATTAAATATAATAAAAAAATTAATAGTAGCATTAACATAGTAAAACACAACATTAAATAACAGCACTGGTACTGTATTATAACCTGCAGTACTGAAAATAACCTAGATAGTTTAAAATAATTTATGAATAATTACATTTACTATTTACTATTTAATTGTGATATATATTGGATTGTGATATGTGATAAATTTATTTAGTTTTTGTTAATTTTAGGGAAAGAAAGATGTGGCCCAGGTTTTCAACAATATCCTCCGAAGGCAGATTGGCACCCGCTCACCAACAGTCGAGTATATCTGCACTAAACCTGAAATACTCTTCACGCTCATGAATGGGTGAACAAACATTGTTCCTTTTTTTCTGATCAGTATCTTTGTAAGCATTATCTGCTTTAACTAAGAGGGTGTCAGTAATTCTATATTGAATCTCTTTAATATTTCATATTGTTTGCTTGATCATTTATTAATTTATTTTTTGTTATGAAGCCCTAAAATTCTTTTTGTACCTGAGGAAGTTATTGGTCAGGAGCAAGTGCGTTTCTCTTTCATTATAAATATTTAGTGATTTTAAAAACATTCTTATTTTTTATGTATTGACATTATACTTTCAGCTTTAAATATTTATTTTTTTTATTGCATTATTGATATGGTCAGAATGTGCATTTAATCTCCTGGTGTGAATGTTGCAAAAATCCTTCTCATTGCCTGTTCAGCAAAATGGCTGAGAGGTTTTTAATGGGAAACAGCGCAAATAGTTTTTTACATGGAATACTTAAGGAAACGAATCGTGAATGGTGATGAAGTATCAATATTCACCAATGACAACAAGATGTTTTGCTCTTTGTTGTCCGTCATGTCTTATTTCTCATCCATTCTTCCACATTTGATGAAGTTTCTCTTCATTTAAAATGTTTATTTCTAGTTTTTTAGATTATTAGAATAATCTTCAGTTTTAGATTGTACTTGAAACATTCCAGAACTTCATGGATTTTTTTACATTTTTTAATTTTCTCGAAGGACCATGGCCTCTGCGATTCTTTTATTTACTATTTTCTGTCCATCATTTCTCTCTATATAAATATTCTATTATTAAATTACCAAACTTATATTTTAATTTGCTTATTTATATGGCACCAATAGCCCTAAAAAGAACACAGTGCACAATAGGAAAAAAAAATCTGTTATCATTTCTTCTGCCAATGATACACTTTTTTCATCTGAAATGTCGTTTAAACCTCCTTAGATCTATATAAAAGCAGAATATATCTATGAATTTATCTTATCATGATTATATTATCTTATCATTATGATTATAGTATCTTATCATTATGATTATACTAGCTTATCATTATGATTATACTATCTGTGACCCATGGTTTTACCCACATTAAAGTTGGATTACTCCCTAAAATACAAAATATCCTTTAAAACAACATCTATAATATGTTTTTCAGTCTCATTTTACTTGAATGTGTCACGTTTTCACATTTCTTGTTTACCTTTCCTTTCCATTTTATATTACCAATTTAGACACGTTACATTATGAAGTAACGTTTTTATACAATAATTCCAAACCTATTAAAAAGTTTGCATAGTCAATTTGCTTCCACTGGTGTGAAGGTCATGAGGACACATACACAAGCAAGACACTTTTTCTGTTAATAATTTATATAAGGTTACTGCTCCATTCCTACGGGTGATAGCATGAAGTTATAAAGCCTAAAGCCTTCCTCAATAAACGGTCTAACGCAAAAAGAATTTTTCAAATCAGGATAGCAGTTCCTGATATTAGCACTTTCAAACACATAAACTCTTCAGCTTTATACAATAGTATAGATATACTCTTTTTCATAATTCTAATTTTCCACTAAATTTTGGCTGTTCTAAACACTTCATTTGTATAGGTTAGTAATCTAAACACTTCAAGGATTAAAAAACTGTTGATTGCTTCTGTACTTAGATTCCAGATTTTTAAATAGTTCTGAAGTTAAAATAGATTTTAATTTTCAATTATATAGTTGTAAGCCATATTGTTTATGTTATACTTGTTCAATATTTTATAGTTTTTACTTTGCTGCCTGATATAAGTTATTGCAATTAATTCTCATGTTTATTTGTTGAAATTAGTGTGTTTATTGTAATTAGGTAAGGGATTAAATCCAATTCCTTACTCAATAGTTTCCTCTAAATAATTCATGGGTTGTAGTGGTAACAGATTTTTACTTTGTATTGTTGGTTGTCTCTATAGCATAGTAGGTAGCATCTCTAAGTAAGAAACTGGAGACATGGGTTCGATTCATGGAACCTCAAAGAAGAAATTTCAAAGTTGTTAAGGACTGAGATTTATCCCACTTTGCCTCATAGCTAAGTGAGTAGCTGCATGAAATAAGAACTTGCAGTCTGTTCTAGAAAACTAAAATTAAAGTTGTTAGGAAGTTTGCATGGTTGGTCATCATAAACGCCTATAAAAGGCAGCTGTTGGGTAGGCTTGTCCCTTTAAAGAGAAGTTGAACTCCCTTTTTAGCCTTGTATTTATTTATCTAATTTTTAATTTGTCAAAAAGGCATTCGATTATATGACCACTTAATTACATTATATTAGGTAAATTGTTTGACATATTTGCAGTTTATTTTGTATTATCTTTTTGTTTCAATTAGCAATTAGTGTTCATTTATGTTTATTTCAGTTACGAACATCAGGATATTGCTCTGAATTGCGGAACCATGCTGCGTGAATGTGCTAGATATGAAGCTCTTGCAAAGATTATGCTCCACTCAGAGGATTTTTTCAATTTTTTTAGATATGTTGAAGTGTCAACATTTGATATTGCATCGGATGCTTTTTCTACATTTAAGGTATTATAGCTATAATAATTACAATTTATCCAAGAGATAGTATTATGTGGGTCATTTTAAAAAAAAAGTATACATTCGATTTCCTACAGCTTCACATAGCTCTCTCAACTGATGTTACATTTAAAAAGTCTGATAAATCTTTTTGGTTCGTCTTTAATGCCAGTTTAAAATGGCTTTAAATATGATGGAAAAATATTCTTTTGCATGGCCTACTTACAGTTGTAAAGAAAATAAATCTCAGGAATGCCACAGTCCTCCTATTTAATATCACTTATCCCATATCTCTGTGAAAAAGTTTGTTCAACTAAATTTTGATAATTTTTACTTGAACCATATTCAAACTTACTATAATCACTTTAAACTAATGTTTTAAGCATGTAATCAATAGATCTTGTTTAGAACTGTCGATTAAAACTTGTATGAATGTAGCTTCACTGTGCCAAAAGTTATGCTACCTACAAATTGTAAAAGTCAGCTTAGAAAATTCAAATTGTGGCGCATCCACCTCACGTTGTTTGTTGCAGTCCCCACTTAGCTCAACAAATTCTTTGATCCTTTGGCTATTGAGTGGCTTAATTGAATTTTGTATGTAGACAATACATTTGCAGCTGCAAAGCCAAACTGTATCCACTGATTTCCTTATCATTGGGTTTTTGAATTACCTACACTGCTTTAGCAAATTCTAAGACGTTTTCATGCAAAAAACATTTATCCTACCTTTGCTATTTCTATTAATGACCTTCCCCTTCTTATCCACCATTCCCAATATCATATCTATGCTGACGATTTCCAAATATACCTGTCCTTCCTGCCTTCTGACCTATTACTAGCCACTAAAAGACTCCAAGAGGACTTGAATCAAATAAGTCACTGGGCTGTTGCTAACAAGCTGAAGTTGAATGCAGAGAAGACAAAGGCAATTGTAATAGGTTCCCATCACCTCCTTAAAACTGTTCCTCATATCCCAACCTTGTTCCTAAATAATAATCCCATTAAGTTCTATCCAACCATAAAAAACCTTGGAATCATCTTTGATCAAACTCTTTCCTGGACAAACCATGTTTCCGATATCTCCCGTCGTACCTTTTACACTTTAAAGCGACTAAATTACCTCCGTCACCTATTTCCACTTGAGACCCGTAGACTCCTAGTTACTTCCTTAATATTCCCCCACTTTAATGACTGTTGTGCGGTGTACGGAGGCGTCTCTGGGGACCTTGAGACAAAAATAAAACGTTTGATAAATTGCTTTGTACGATTCATCTTCGGGATCCCGAGGGATGCCTCTGTCTCCCGATATTACAAAGAGTTGAAGTGGCTTTACCCTTCCTACCATCGTAAGTATATCCTGACATCCTTCCTATACCAAGTTATCCATTCTCGCCGTCCATCCTACATTTTTGACCTCCTTCAATTCAAATCCTCTGTTCATTCTCGTCATACCCGCTCTCGGCCTTCAGATTTATATACAGTGGCCGATCCGCAGCTTTCGACAGATCTTTTCTTGTCCGATCCTCATCCTTATGGAATTCCATCCCTCCTTCCATTCGTCGCTCCAGTACTCTTATTACTTTCAAATCCCGCTTATTCAATCACTTATTTTCCATCCAGTTCCAAAAAACATTGTAAATAGATTTTCTCTTATTTCACTCAGCATTTGTAAATATGTTACTCCATTACTAATTTTGTCATATCTTATCAACATAAGAAGTTCGTGTGGTTTTTGTTTTAAGGCGTAATCAATTAAGACTATTAATACCTATTTCATATCCTAGAAGTTATTGCATTATGACTTGTTATAATTTTCATTTGTATTTATTTATTGACTTTTCTTTTTTCTTTTCCTTTTTTAATTATCTGTTAACGCATATGTTCCTATATCATCTACTCTAAGGCTCTGAAGCCCACCTATCATTGCCTGTAATTGTTATTCTAAAGGGACTTGTCCCAGAATAAATAAAGAGTTTATTATTATTATTACTATATCATCCCCCAACATTCTAAAATATGAAAATTCTTACTTCATGGTAAGAATGGTGGGCACAATTGAGAACATGATCATTATGAGCACATCTGCTTTATCATTTGAACGAGAAAAAAATGTTTTCATTGAGAATTAATAATTTATAAAAATGAATGTTAATTTAAATATATAAATGGCTTTTGATTTTGTTGCAGTTTTGCCTTCTTTGTTTTTTCACTATAATTTGTTATTTTAGGAATTGCTAACACGACATAAGATGCTGTGTGCTGATTTTCTTGAAATGAACTATGACAAAGTGTTCTCTCACTATCAACGTTTGTTGAATTCAGAAAACTATGTTACCAGGCGGCAGTCATTGAAACTTCTCGGTGAACTTCTTTTGGACAGACATAATTTTACTGTATGTAAACATTTACATTTTTATTGCTTTATATTGTTAGAGATCTTCTAAATCATAAGAATTATTTAAATACAATTTAAAATGCTTTCTAAGGAAAATTAAAATAGCAGTGATCTTCTTAATTCTTTCCACATTACAGCAAAATTTGGTTTCCTAGTTTTTTTTTGTTAATTCTATCCATCAGCATTATTATATAGTTTTTTTTCCTATATTTGTAGTATTTTTTTATTGGATCTCACTTATCCTTCATATTTTCAGCCAAACATTTTTCCTTTTTGTTTGGAGGACAGATGTATAGTTGGAATACGAAGAGATAAACATATAATTAGTATTGATAGATGGATAGTTTATTGGCTAATACATACATCACTTTAGCCATTTAGTCTGGCCCATTCGGTGTTAGTGTTATTAGTATTGGTTAACATAATCTTAGCATAAATATATATATATATATATATATATATTTAATTATCCTTAAGATAATTAAGGATGTAAATATTATTATTGTCCCACACATATTGCACGCTTACCTAGTTTATCGTTTGATATTAGTGGAAAAGTAAGGATATTCATACGAGTATTGTTACTGTTATTATTATTCTATTTTTATATTACAGTACAGTTCTTGAAATATTTTTTGTTTTGCAGATCAAGCTCTAGATAAACTGTGCCTATTATGAAAATTTTCGTTAGCTTATTATTGTCATATATTATCATGATATTGTAAAATATTATATCGGAAAAGTTAAGTATATAAAAAAAAAAGGCAATTATATATATATATATATATATATATATATATATATATATATATATATATATATATATATATAATAATTTATGCGACGGCGAACAAATTGAATTAAAAAAACAGAAAAGGACTGAGAAATAACTATCACGACTTCTGAAACAAGACTATTTATTCATAGAAGTAATCCTCCTTATATACAATCGGAATGTTGTTTACATTCTAGGATGGTATTAAGGTTGATACTGCCAGGCTCCGGTCTTTAACTCTCCCCTGCCAGTTTACGGGGATCTCCGTAAACTTTATATTCAATCCTAAATTGTTAATCTCCTCACAGAGCGGAGCGGACAGTCAACCTTACTACCTTACATCTGATCTTTTAATAAAACAAACAACAAAAAGAAAACAACTCAAACGTCCTTCTGCAGCATATACAATAAACAAAACGAAAATCTATTATCAATATCTTATACTTAACGTAAGGCTCACAATTCTTACTATTTATCATTACAAAAAACAGAACAACAACAAAAAAAAAAAAAACTTCTTCTATTTACACAATACCATTCACAGAAATTGAAACAAAGGGTTCTTCCAGCTACACTTGCACTAAAAAAAAACTTTCTTATGCTCTGGTACAATTACAATTGTGTTATGGTTACAACAAAAAAAAATCCGTGTGCAGAGACGGGGGTATTCCCGTTCACACTGGTTTTTCGGGTTCTACCAAAGGGAGTTTCAATTGTTCAATGTGAACCGTTCGTCTCTTTCTGGGTTCTTTGACACTCTTAATGGTTACTATGTTATGTTCCCTTATAACTATAACCCTAAACGGGCCCTCGTACCGCGTCAATTCTTTCCCTCTGTTAGACCCCATTCTCCGGTAGACGATTGTCCCTATCCGTATCTCTCCCATCCTGTCTCGTACCTTTAGGTTCTCTCTCTCTACCCTCTTCCGTTTCTCCCGTTCTATTTTCCCCCGTACTTTCTCCCAAACCTTCGCTATCTCTAACCTATTACTAACGATGCCTCCGCCGTTTCTTCATCCGCGGCCGTATTCCCGCAATCTCGTCTCCACCCTCGCACTCCGAACAAAACTTCGATGGGTGAATACCCTGTGATCGAGTATATTGAATGGTTATATGCAGCTACGGCTTTTCTCATAGCTATATCTGCTTCATCTCCCTGCTCTCCCTGATACACACGTAGATGGTCACTCAGGGTACTATATAATCGCTCGATATTTCCCCTGCTCTTGGGATGACCCGGAGTGTTGAGATGCCACGCTATATCCAATCTTTTCGCTTCCTCTCTAATAGCGACGCTGTCAAATTCCCTCCCACCGTTGGACGAAATTCTGTCGGGGACCCCGTAAAACTGGACCCATGTTTGTAGGGCCTCCAACACTGCTTCTGAAGATCTGTCTAGTACCTTATACGCCATTGGTACTTTGCTAAAGAGATCTATCATGGTGACCCATTAGAATCCCCTCCACGTGAACGTGTCGACCTGCAGCTCTTTTAATGGCGTGTATCCTGTGGGTGTCTCTTCTTGTCTCCCTCTTGGCGGATGTCGGTCGTACTTCGTGCGCATACAAACTTCACATGCCCCTATAATTTCCTTGATGGTCTTTTTCATTCCACACCAGAAATATTTCCTCCGCAACGCTTGTAGCGTCTCGTGCACCCCGCGATGATTCGTTTTCCCTTGATGATAGGCTAACGTCACTTCCTTTTGTTGCTCTATGTTCATTAGCGTTTCCACCATGTATTTATATCAGATAAATGTTCTGTCCACGCCAATTCGTTCAGCTCTCCAAATTCTTTTAATTTTTTCCCATATAGTGGCATTCCCTACATAGAGATGTTGGGTTTTTCCCGGTTCTGACACGTCCCTTAGTGCCCTACAAATTTCGTCTTCTCGCGCTCCTGGTTGTGACCAGATCGTGTTAATTTTATTCCTCCCATATTTGCTATATCTATTTTCATCATACCCGAGGTCCTCGTCTTCCAGATCACTTGACGCCGTTTATCGTTAATGATTTCGTTCACTTCTTCCATTTCTACCGGCCTCTCTTCCGCAGGGCTCTCTTCTTCTGGGGACTCCTCTCCTCCCTCCGTCTCTGCCGTACCATGGTCACCCTCTTTGCCTGGCGTCCATTCCCTCAGAAATTGCCGTACGTTTCTTGATGTTTCGCCGCTATCTTCTTCGATGGCGTTGACCATGATGGCTCTTGACAACCAGTCTGCCACTATATTTTCCTTCCCCGACTTATAACTAATCTCCATGTTGTATTGTCCCAAGAACTCCTTCCATCTCGCGACTCTCGCCGAGGATTCCTTTAGCCTTCCTACCTATTGAAGCGGTCTGTGGTCGGTGTGGACACGGAACTTTCTTCCGAAAACGTATGGTCTAAAATGGTCAATAGCCCATACTATCCCCAGTAGCTTTCTCTCCAAGGCGCTATACCTTGTTTCCGCGTCGGTTAGGCGTCTGCTAGCGTATACTATGGGACGCTCTCCTCCCACACCCTCCTGCGATAAAACGGCTCCTAGCACATATTCGCTGGCATCCGTGGTAACGGTAAATTGTTTGGTGAAATCCGGAAACGCCAATACCGGTTCCTCTTGCAATTTCTCCATGCATTTTCGGATATCATCCTCCATCACCGGTGTCACGGTTAGTTTGGCCCCTTTCTTTAGTAAATTATTAAGCGGCACCAAATATTCCGCCATTTCGGGTACAAATCTCCTATAGTAATTTAGCGTTCCCAGGAGTCTGCGGATCCCTTTTACATCTCGCGGCACCGTCATCCTCCTAATCGCCTCTACCTTCGCCGCGTCGGGCTTTACCCCTTCCCTGGAAATGGTATGGCCTAAAAAATTGATCTGTCCCTGTCCCAACGTCGATTTTTCTCTGGACAGTTTTAACCCAAATTGCCGCACCCTCTCGAATACACTTCTCAAATGTTGTATGTGCTTGGCCTCGGTTTTGCTGAAAACCAGTAAATCGTCCATATAGACTTGACATACCCCCTCATCTATACCTCTCAAGAATTCATCCATCAGTCTCTGGAAGGTGATTGGGGCGTTTTTTAATCCGAACAGCATTCGGGTAAATTCGTAATGCCCCCTTTCAAAAGTAAACGCCGTTTTGTGTTGGTCCTGTGGGTGCATCCTTATTTGTTGATATCCCGCTTTGAGATCTAGAGTGCTAAAAATCATCGCCCCACTAAGCCTGTCCAAAATGTCCTCAAACCTGGGGATAGGATATTTTTCGTCCACTTTATTTTCGTTTATTCGTCTATAGTCTATGACTACCCTATATTTCTCTTTATTTTCTCCTGGCGCGCTCTTTTTCTTTACTGCCCACAGTGGACTATTGTACGGTGACGTGCTATTAACGATAATTCCCTGTTTCTTCAGGCTCTCTAGTTCTTCTCTAATATGCTGTCTCAGAGCCTGCGGATACCTCCTTTCTTTCACATACGACACTCTGTCTTGCTTTAACGGGATCTCATGGACCGTCCTCCCTGTCACTCCTAACGTACTGCCCTCCTTAAAGAATATATCCGCAAACTCTTTCTGTACCGTTTCTCTCCAGTCTTCGACCCTATTTACCGCTCCTATTCGCGCTTTCTTATCCCTTGCAACCCCCTGGCATTTATATGTCGTTTCTCCTAACCTAATACTCCACTTCCCTTTACTATTCTTTACTCGTGTGCCTGCCTGCCCCAACAGATCGCACCCCGCTATTGCCTGGTACTCCCGAGTCATTTCCCCCACTATGTGCACTTTTATCTTTCCCTTTTTCGCCACCCACCGGTTTAGACCGATTACCGCCTCTCCTTCTATCTTGCACGGCCCTCCCAGTGTGATTAATTTACACTCGCATTTCTGAACCCGGAGTGCCCCTTCTCTGCCACACAGTTTCTCCAGCGCACCTCGGGTCATAACAGTGTTTGAGCTCTCTGTGTCCACCAGGCATCTCACTCCCCCTTTCAACTTAATAATTGGCAACCAGCATGACTTACCTCTGATGTTGTTGCACGTCGCTGTGCGGTCGCCTCTCTGTGGGCACTCCCCTCAGATTCCTTCTGGCTTCCTCCTCTCCGCTACCGCTCGTCGTCGCTCACCCCATTGACGGCTCCTGCCTCCGCTGCTCCCTGGTTCCTCGTCATCTGTCTCCGAAGTTCCCGAAGTCTCTGTCGCCTCTTCCGAAGTTCCACTCCTCGGGAATGGACCCGCCTTCTTCCACACCTTCTGGATGTTGACCTCCATCGGCTCTGCCCGTGGTGTTTCCCTCCTCCGGTAGATGTATGGGCATTGCCTCGCAACGTGCCCTTCTGTGCCGCACTCGAAGCATCTAGTCCGAGGGCACTGGGCCACTAGATGTCCGGGCCTCCCACAGCCATGGCACTTCCTCTCTTCTGCCGAGGGTCTCTCTCTGCTCGTATACGCGGGTTCTTTCCTCCTCCAGCCCATTGGTGTGGTTCTGGAGCATCTATCGGTCACTCTGCTCCACCCCGTTTCTTCCACCTCCATCCTGGTTTCTTCTTCTCTTGCGCTAGAGTCGATCATCTCCTGGGCGCATTCGATGAATGACCGATCTCTTGGCAAGCCTTCCCTCTTTCCAGTCTCTTTAGCCAATTGGACCTTGAGGATGGTCGCCAAAAATGCCATCCTGCCTTGTACCTCGCCTATGCTCAAGGTTTCACGCATTTTTTCCGTGATCTGATTGAATCGCGCTAGCAGCGCTCCTGCGTATTGTCCCCTCGTCTGTCGAGGAGAACGCCTCTCTCTAAACATTTGGTAGATGTCCTCTTCCGGGGTCCACCTGCCCCCTCCGAAAGCTTTCTTCAGCCTCTCCTTAATTACCGGCCACGGTGTCTCCTCATCTGCTTGGATTAGATTCAGCACGTTCCTTTTTACTCTGCACACCAGAGCTGCCTTCAGTGCTTCGGCATCCCCAGCGTTAACCAGATTCTCCGCTGTCTTGGCCTGTATCCTCTCCATAAGGCGATCACCACCCTTCAAAAAATGGTTTAACTCGCCTACTTCGCCGCCGAAGCGCTCCAGATCAGAAATCGCCCTCCGGAGGTCCTGCGATGTCGCTGTCCTTAGCTTCATCCATTTTAGAGCGTTAGCATGAGCTTCCGCCATGGTTTCTCGTGGTAGTAGAGGTAAGTCCGGTACATTAAGCACTGCCGGTCTTACTACGCCTTCTGATGCCATCTCGATTTTTCTTCGTCTTCGCCTGGTTCGAAAAGTAGCAGAAGAAAAACGAGGCCAAGATATAAAAAAATTTCCAAAAAAGAGAAAAAAAAAGAAAAGAAAAGGTCTCGCGTTACGACCTCCCGGGTTTCGGGAGGATATATATATATATATATATATATATATATATATATATATATATATATATATATATATATATATATATATATATATATATATATATATATATATATATATATAAATAAATTGCCATTTTTTTTTATATACTTAACTTTTACGATATAATATTTTATAATATCATGATAATATATGACAATAATAAGCTAACGAAAATTTTCATAATAGGCACAGTTTATCTAGAGCTTGATCTGCAAAACAAAAAATATTTCAAGAACTGTACTGTAATATAAAAATAGAATAATAATAACAGTAACAATACTCGTATGAATATCCTTACTTTTCCACTAATATCAAACGATTAACTAGGTAAGCGTGCAATATGTACGGGACAATAATAATATTTACATCCTTAATTATCTTCGAGAGTTCGCGATTAATAAATAAACATGAATAAAAGTAACCAGTTTGCTTTCTTGTTAAACAATATTTTTTGTAGAAACTTTATCAGAAAAAAGAAGATGTTATTTAATTCATCCATACTATCAATACCTATAATATTTTCTAATGATATTTGCTCGTTGTTTTGAATTAAGTAGTTCCTCAGGTAATTATATCTGTAAGTAGTGAAAGTGGGACAATATAACAATAAATGTTCTAAATTATGCTTGGTAAGTTTTTGACACCACCTGCATAATTCATCTGTTTTTATGATAAGAGTAGTGTTGTTATGAAAAATTTTTAACTTCTCAATATCTGAAATTCTTAGCTGGCTGAGGAGTTTCAATTTGTTTATATTTACATTATAAGTTAAATATTCCTGTGGTTGAGGACTGCTAAAGCTACAAATAATTCGATAAAGTGGATTATATTTTGATTTAAGTCCCCTTTCAATGTCTAAAGAATAGAGATGGTTCTTCACTTTTTTGATTATTATATCCTTATTATTAAGTAGCCATATTGGTTTTAGCTGTTTGAAGAAGTAGTCTTCAATATAATTATTTGCTATTATTTTTCTGATTTGTGAAATTCAGTTAAAACTTGTGTCACTCTTAATTATATTTAGGTGAAGGAGTCGAACAAAACATTTACGTAGCAATCGATTCTCAGGCATTGATAGTAGTTTAATACAAAAGTTGATAATTTTCTTCAAGACGGTTAACTTTAAGAGAATTCGTCCAGATTCTAGGCGCATGATGTAATATGGAGTATTTTTAGGCCATAAGTACAAATACTTTAAAATTTCGTCTGAACCGACTCAGCCTTCCAGATAATTTGGGCTCCAAACTTCAAGCTCCGTAAAGTAGTGTCGATGATACCATGGAGTCAAATAGAGTCATTGTTTACCAGGAATCACTTTTGCCTTGTCTGAATATTTCTCTCACCTTTGCATCTGCTATGAGTGATCTCTGAGTGAAGTGATTGAAGGCTTTGGCAAATTTTCCAGATGATGAGAAAGATACTCCCAGGTAAGTATAGGATTTCGTATATTCGAGTTCTTTGTCATGCCAGAAAAGGGGTTTCATTTTTTTCATCCATGGTGATTTATGAAACACAAGCGTTTTTGATTTATTCGGATTAAGTACAAGAGAGTTTTGTTGGCTGCAGTAAATTTCTAATAATTTTAATCGGCACTGTGCCACGTAGGGCTAATCATACAATGTCGTCTGCTAAAAGCAACATAATTATCTCATTTAAACTATCGATTGGTATTCTAGTGGCACCATTATTTTCAAAGAAAGATATTATGTCTGCAATAAAACAGATGAAGAGGATTGGGCTTAAACTTTCTCCTTGCAATAAGCCAGAACTGATATGAATTTCATCTGAGAGCTCATGACCAATCTTAATGCACATTGAAGCATTGTCATCCAACCCTTTTAAAATTCTTATAATTTTCCCACTAATGCCGAAATAATAAATCTTTTGCCAGAGGAGCTCTTGATTTATAGAGTCAAATGCCTTCCTAAAATCGATAAATGTTGCATAAACATAGCTTCTCGTTTATGAAGATTCATACTGACAAGGGCTGTTAATGAGAAGATGTGATCAACGCATCCCCTACCCTCCCTGAAGTTGGCCTGTTCCTCGGGAAAAAGATGTTCACTTTCAGCCCAGGTTAGAATTCTACGAGCCAGGATAGCTGTAAATAGCTTTGCTATACTATTTATTTATGATATTCCCCGGTAATTATTCATATCTTTTTTATCTCCTTTTTATGTATTAAATTAAGTTTCGATTTTGACCACGCACTTGGGGTTTTTCTCTTATCCATTATGTTATTGAATAAATTCAGTAAATAATGTTCCCATTCTGGGGTTAAATTTTTGATAACCTCATATATGATGTTATCGAATCCGGGTGCTTTATTATTTTTTGTTCTTTTAATGCAAAGCTGCAGTTCTTCAAAAAGGGATGGGTGACAGAAAAGAACAGATTCTCCAACTTTAATTTTTGCCCATACAGGGCTTTGTAATGTATCGTCCATGAGTGGATGTCTATATCATTACTATGGAGGGGCATGAGTGCAATAAAGAGCAATTCAGCACTGCTCTTTACATTTTGCAGCTTTTTGATGATATTGTCCTGGAATTGGCATTTTTTAAACAGTAATATTGCCTAATATTGTTTTTTAGCATTAAGATAATCATCTAGCGAGCTAACTGAATATCCCTCTTTGATCACCACCCTTTATCTTTGCCGGACAAATCGTTTCAGCTGGCAGCAATTGAAGTCAAACCATTTATTTTTGGAAACCAGAGTAGTTTTGCTATAACTGTTTTTGTGAACCATTAAGCCTGAGTTTATTAGTGAATCAGAAATTGATGTTATGAAATTGTTGTACAGTTCATTATTGTTATTAGAATAGAAGTAAGTACCACTAGATAAATGTAGTTTTTCCTGAAAATTTTGAATTTTGTTTGGGTCCCATATTATACCCTCCCATGTTTCAAGGCATTTTTTTTCGTCTACTTTATTAGCAGAAGAAAGAGCTATGGGGAGTGTACAAGCTAAATGGTCAGATAAATCGGTGAAAATATGTACCCTCATATCCTGAAACAATGGTATACAGTTTTCATCTATCCACACTAAATCTACTGTACTTTTACCTCTTCCAGAAATGGAAGTGTATTTTCCAGGTCTGTCCGAAATGGATCATCACAAACAAACAAACATATTACAAAGATATAAACCTATTATTTCTACTATTAGCCTACCGCGTTGATTTACATTAGCATGGCTAACAATTCTTGATCCGTTTAGTTTATTGTTTGCAAACAGATAGTCATCTAAGTTATTTAAACCGCCCAAGTGACTGTTGAAGTCTCCACACAAGATTATAAGATGGTCAGGATTATTGGCTATATATTGGGAAATAAAATCATTAATATTGTTCAAGATAGTTTCAAAATTAGATCCAGGTGGTAAATATATATTTTCCAGTACTATGGTTTTGTTGAAAACTTTCAGTTTTGCTATTATCATAAATTGGTTTAATTCAATTACTTTTTAAATTATTCGGGTCTTTAATTGCCGTTTTATTTACGAATGTTATTAAACCTCCACTCGCCCTACCAAATTGTTTAATTCTGACAGCACTACTTGATATTGGAATGTAATTATTTAACGGGGATGGTACAGTAAAGTTGAGGTCAGGTAACTAGGTTTCAGCTATGCACATTGCTAAGTTATTAGATAAATCATGAAAATTTGCATTGAAAAGATTTGAATACCCATTAATATTACAATAAATTATTTCATAGTTTGCTAGGTTAGTTTGGTTAGTTTTTTGTGAATTATTACCAAAATTAGTGGATGAAGTAGCAGATCTGTCCACAGGTAGGGTTTGTCACGAAACAACAGGCGGCTCAGTGAGGTGTGCACTAGTCAATGATTGAGATCCAGACCTTTAGCTTTTCCTCAATCTTTTTTTTTAGGCGCCTGTTTTTCTTCCAAGCCAGGAACCTCCTCCTTTTCGGCTGTTCAGAGAAACCAGTATAGGTTTGGGTTCCAGGCCTTTTCCCACATGGAAACAACTGTTGATAGCATGGTCAGGTAAGGGGACACCAACATCCTGGCAGACCTGTGCACCTTTTAATTCTGTTAATTCGTTCTCGGATCTCGGGACATTAAATAGCAAAAAGTTGTTTCTTTTTTTCTCTATTTTAAGTTGCGCTTTCGAGCATATTTATTTTATCATTTTGTTTTGAATATTAGGGTTGTTATTTTTCCTTATGAAGATTTAGTCTCTTCGTTATTCCTATTGATAGCGGCAAGCAGCTCCTCATTTGATACAGTCATGGCTGAACTAACGAACGATAGATAAACAGACTGTAGAAGTGTATGTGGCTAGAGTGAGGGATAGCTCGCCGATTCCTGCTCGGCGGGTCTAGACGCTTTGTTAGCCCTATCCTTCACGTGTGGCTATTACCAAATCTAACAGACGAAATCGATTCAAATTTAACACAGAGAGTCTTTAATACACACGGCACATTAATGCAAGAAATCAGTTCGTTCTGAGCAATTCTACCACTTAAATAACTATCAATCACAGAGCCGATCTTACTCCTACCGCGGCCTGATCCAGACTCTCATATAATTAGTATATAATGATTAATTTTGATAATTTGTCTGAGGGAAATTATATTTATTTTAAAGAACAGAACTATATACATAATGCATTAAAGAGAGAATAAAATCCTCAATCATCAATGAATAAATAATATATAGATAGAAATCCTATCTTGTTTCTATCCTTGAAAATTAATAGTAATTAAACAAATATAAGAAGTTATAATTATTATATTAATGTGGAAAACATAAATATCCAAAATAACAATTTAAGCCTTTTGCTAGATTGTTTGAAAAGGATCACCAAATTGTTACCCAACTAAAGGTATTAAGATCTCGCATCTTTTATTATTATAATAATAATAAAAGGCTTAGCGAACCCGGAGGTTCGATGCCGATACCACTAATCGCTGTCTACAAATCTCGGTCCACCGACTACCTTCCAAACCCAAATTCATTAGATCACTCTTAATACTATCCTCCCACCTACGTTTCGGTCTACCCCTCGGACGTTTACCAGTCAGCTCAGCGTTTATTAACTTTTTAGGAATTCGTTCGTTACTGAGCCCAACAACTTTGCAAGCCCATTTCAACCGTCTAAATTAAATAGGACAGGTGAAAGGGAATCGCCTTGTTTTAACCCCGAGCGAACTTCAAATTTCTCCGAAAAATAATTACCTATTCTAACTTTATTGAATGTTTCGGTCATGCACATCCCTACTAGATTTACTAACTTCTTCGGTATTCCCTGCTCAATCAAAATGTTATACAGTCTCCGGCGATCAATGGAATCATAAGCCTTTTTGAAATCCACAAAAAGCTGATGAACTACACCGTTTAATTCTAATTTTTTTTCTAATATTTGCCGTAAGGAGAATATTTGATCGATAGTTAATCGGTTCCGTCTAAAACCACATTGGTAGTCTCCGATAATTTCCTCGGCATATTCCGTGATTCGACTAGTTAGGATCAACGAGAATATTTTATAACATACCGGGAGGAGTGATATTCCGCGATAGTTATTACACTCCGTCCTCGGACCTTTTTTGTGAATCGGAATAAGTATAGATTCTTTCCATTCTTCGGGCATTTTTCATTTTCCCAGATCTTTTTAACCAAAAAATGTATTTTAGAAACTCCAGCTTCACCGCACGCTTTTATTATTTCACTGGAAATGTTGTCGATTCCCGCTGCTTTATGAGATTTTAATTTTCCGATGGCTATTTCGACTTCCTCCTTACTCGGTTCTTCAATTAACGGTTCAGCACTCTGATATTCAGAAGGAGGAGATTGATTATTATTTCCCGAATTCAAAATACTTTCAAAGTGTTTTTTAAATTTATTCACAATGTCCCCCGGATCGGCCAAGATATTGTTATTTTCATCTCTAATTCCATTCATTGCTGGTTCAAACTGTTTACGCGATCTGTTTATACCCTTGTACATGTCTCTTACGTTGTTTTCAATTCTATTAGTTTCTATCTCTATTATTTTGTTTTTAAGATATTCTCGTTTTTTATTTTTGAGGAATTTGGACGTTTCATTCATCAAGGCCCGGAAATTAGCAACATTGTTATCGCTTGGATTATTCAAAGCTTTTAGTTTCGCGGCTCTTATTTTTTCGCACAAGTTTAGACAATCATTATCGAACCACGGTTTATTCTTTTTATTGCCCCTTTTTTTAACACAGATTACTTACCTCTTTAATATTATCCCTAATTCCGATCCTTAGCTTGTCTACATCTTCGCGATCCTCATCTAAAGATTCCAAGGCTTCAAACCTATTCTTGATTTCTACCGCGAATTGATTTCTAATTGAAGGGTTTTTCAATTTATCTAGATCAAAATTTTCGGAACAAATACGGCTTTCTTTCCTTTTTTTTATATTAAGTTTTTGTCGAAGTTTCGCGATTACTAATTCATGTCTGACCCACATTCTGCCCCACGATAAGACCTCACGTTAATTATACTATTTTGCCATCTTTGTTGTATCAAAACATGATCAATTTGATTGCGTGTTTGTGAATCCGGCGATGTCCACGTATACTTATGAATATCCCTATGTTTAAACGTAGTATTTTTGATTGTTAGGTTTTTCGAGATAGCAAAGTTTATTAGACGGATCCCATTATCATTGCTATGTTCGTGCAAACTTTCTTTACCGATCGTCGGATAGTATACTTCTTCCCTTCCCACCTTTGCGTTTGCGTCCCCTAATATTATTTTCATGCAGTTTCGAGGTAGTTTATCATATACCCACTTTAGTTTATCATAAAATTCGCATTTAACTTCATCATCACTGTCTTCGGTAGGGGAATGTATGTTTATCAGTGCGATTTTAAACCACCGCCCCTGAAATATGGCCACAGATATCCTATCACTAAAAAAATTTACGTCCCTCAATGCGGAGAGCAATCTATTCCTTATTAGAAATCCAGTACCTAAACAATAATTACCGCTCCCACCGTACCAAATAGAATAGTTCCCTTCTGTTAAAGAACCCTCCCCTGGCCACCGAACCTCTTGCAGTGCCACGATATCTACATTGTATCTCTTAACCTCGTTTGCCACCGATTTTAACCCACCCGCTGTATTCAAACTTCTTATGTTCCACGTCCCTATACCTAAATCTCTAATTTTCAACTTGCGCCATGAATCCCCTGAAGCAGTCCCCACCCGGAGACCCGAACGGGGGACTAGTTTACTTCCGGATAATGAGCGTTTTACCTCAGAGAGATCCATGACTTTTTGTGGTATTTTGTGAACTAAAAATATGTGAGTAGGGCGTTCAAACCTACGTCACACCCTCCAGCAAGCCTGGAGGGGCGCTCTCATTGTTGGTCAGCGAGTCCATCGGACTTAGCCGGGAGGAACTTCCAAGGAATTTCCACCGACCATCCCCACATCCGCCACCCGTGGGACGCTCCCCTACGCGGTAATGAGATCCGCGCGAGGCTTTTATTATTACTTACTCAAATATCACTATACTTAGCTGTAATAGAAATCTGAAACCTAGGGGCTTCAGTTAATGCCCTGAAAAATAGTACTGTTGGGTTAATTATCTCTGGCTATATCAGTACTATGCTAGAAGAGAGAAGATTTAAAAACAAACAGAAAGGTGGTAAACTGTACCCCTTAAAGAATATCCAATAGGAGCTGTATTACCCCCACTTCTGTAGTGTTTAAGGGTGGATTTGCTATTAGCCCTTGACACTGTAGATATATTATAGAATAGAATAGAAAAATAAACTTTATTCTGGGATCAGGCCCCTTAAGTAAAAAAGATAACAGAAAAAAAAATTATACATGAGGATTAGCATTTGATATAGCTACCCTAACCAGGGGTAAGTTCTAAAATCTAATTTTGGACTCACCATCAAGGGTCATAAAGTAATTTTTTGTATCTTCAGTAGAAAGAATAATGCAGTAATCAGATCACATTGTGTCTGGAAAGGATCTAGATTAATTTGTTTACTGATGTTTATGACATTTGTGTGTTGCTAAACAACTTAAGGAAAACCTTTTAGTGAGCATGCGCCTAACAATAACCTTTTGTTATTGTAATAAAAATCAACTTACTAATTGAATTGCTTCATGCTAAAATGGGTTTTGTCACTATTCCAATAGTTAAACAAAATCCCTTTAAGTATGAAGTGATTCAATTATTGCATAAAATTGAAAAAATGTAAAATAAATCAAAATGTTAAAAATAAAATTCAAGATGGGATATTTCTGTGGTGTTTGGGTAAAGGAGTAAAAGCCATTTCTTTGCAGCAACGGGTTTGTCATATTTTGTTCTTTACAATGAACTTTATCTTTCAGAAAAAGAATATAAGTCAATGAAACAGCTTTTCAAAATAATAAATTTTTTCTGGAAAATTGTTTTTTTTTTGGAAAACATTATCTTGGGAACTATTAGATATACCTGATGTCTATTATCATTCAAATTGGAGCTTATTACTAGAAAGGAGTTTATAATGATTATCTTTTTATGAAAAAAGGTTTTCATGATATTTGCTAAAATAAATTCACAAAATGATGATTTCTAGTTTTTCGGAAAAAAAAATTGTTTTTTTGAAAAGCTTTAGCTCGGGAATTATTAGACATACAGTTGTCTATTATCACTCAAATTGGAGGTAGTTAAATGCACCATGAAGTAGTTTAGAATAATTATTTTCATAGAAAGACCAGTTTCCATAATATTTGCCAAAATCAATTTTTAAAAATGGTGATTTCTCGTTTTTAGGGAAAAAAATATTGTTTTCTGAAAAACTTTATCTCTAACTAGTTAACGTTAAGAGCTGCGATTTCCTGCGATTGGTACTTTTTAAGATATTAAGCAAAGAATGAAAAAGGCGAAAGTTTTAAGGCTTTTCTTGAATAAAGTAAACTTGTGATTATTAAAATAGTTCAATATCTATTTTATCTGTACTTGTTGTATAGTCGAGGTATAAATTGAATTATTTTTTAATTTTGAAAAAATAAATATGGAAATAAAATTTTAAAAACAAAATAAAAAGTGGAAACTTTTAAGTGATAAACTTTTTACTTCTTGATGTAAGAAACTGAATATATTTTTTTATTTATTTTTTTTTTTTAAATCCACCCATTGTAACTGGGTTTCTAGGTATAAACCTAAATGCACTAAACTAATAATTATGATATATATATATATATATATATATATATATATATATATATATATATATATATATATATATAGTGGATCGGGGTGGCCGAGCGGGTTAGCGCGCTTGCAAAAGTGCGCATACTCACAAACCCAAAGGTTGTGATTTCGAATCCCAGCACCGGCACTACTTTAATTTAATTAAATTAATAATTCAGGAAATTAATCACTCCCTCCGGGTATGTGAGGCCCGTCAGGCTACTGGAGGCTACTCACACAGACTAGGCGTAGGAGTGATGACCCTTCCCCCGTGTACCTTAATTGTGAATCGCGTTGTGGTTTTCCAGGACATAAAATAGCCGCCCGGAGGTTTGGTCCATGTATGGTCTGTCTCGGGTTAAGAAATATATGTCCTCGTGCGCCTGCTGACTCCGAACAGCCATAATCCGTGGATCTAGACCGATTTGTCACTGTCCTTGAACCCGAGTGAGTCGGTGGGAAGGACACTGCCGAATTAGCCCCAAAGGGACCGGTTATGGAGCAATGGGCAGCCTGCCGCTGCACCATGGAAACCATGGTTCGCAGCAACGTGAGATTGGGTGACCCTCTCCAGGCTGTCCGTGCTCCCGCAAGCAATAAATGTCTGTAAGAACACCACATCGCGCGGCCAAAGATCTACAAGGTCTATAGAGCCAACCAAAAAAAAAAAAATATATATATATATATATATATATATATATATATATATATATATATATATATATATATATACTGGCAAGGGTGGGGGGACAAAGTCCGGCAGGTGAGCCTAATGGGCCTTTTTGCCAATTTATATATTATTTATATTATATTATATATTAAATTGAGGTGAAATTAATTGCAATGCAATACATGAATTTTATTTATTTATGCTTGAAATGTTTTTTGTACTTTATTTTCTAGTTTTTATTTTTGGCAATGCCATTAACAATTTTTCATTATCAAACAATTTTGTATTCTAACCTTTATAATTATTCAGATTCATTCTCAAGTCCGAATTGTAGATTTTGTTATAAGCCGACCAAGTACAACATTTTATGGTTCCAATTTTGTTTTAAATTTAATCCAATAAATTGATGAAAAGCCCCTTGAATTTTACAGTTGAATTTTTTCATACTAAATCGCTGGATACCCTGAATAAGCTTAACCAATTTAATGCAAAGTTTGTTTTCAACCTTATCATTGTTTTTTGTATTTTGGAGTGTTAATTTGACATTCTTTCACAATTATACCACGCATTCAATCAAGGAATTCACTTAAATTAATTTAAAGAACAAAAACTACAAAAATGGAGTTACGAGGTTTTATAATAAGGCTGGCGAACGATATGATAGTTACTTTATCTATTGAAAGAATCATCACATTTATTATTATATTGCTTTTAAATTACTTGTTTATTTGCACTTCTTTTCAGGTTATGACTAGATACATATCGAATCCAGATAATCTAAAACTCATGATGAATATGCTAAAAGAAAAATCTAGGAATATACAATTTGAAGCATTTCATGTTTTTAAGGTTAGCACATTTTTAATAATGTATATTATGTGTTCCTCTGCTATATTTCATCTTTTATTGTTCTTTTTAATACCAGAGTATGAGATTCTCATAGATGTTTATAAATCTTCTTTATAACAATGAAGAAGGCCTAAAAAGTAGGCTCAAACAGTGGCATAAATGGTTGTGCATTGCAGAATATACCTCTGATTTCACTTCCTTATTCACACTCATATATTGGATTGAAATATTATCATTGCTGCCATGAAACATCCTATGTGTCAAAAACATGATTTTACAGGGCAATTGAAAAACTCATTTTGAGCAATTCATTTCATCACATTTCAATATGATAAGTAAATAACGAATGTCCTGGAAGTGTCACATGCCTGATGTCTTGTGTTAACCGTTGCGAAGGCAATAAACACTAACAATAGAAGGATTCATTTTGATCAATTTAAATTGTTAAGATTTTTTAAAACATGAGTGCTTTTCACCAGCACATAAGAGATAACATTTTGTTTAAAAAAAAATTCCCTAAAAAATAACTGATTTTATAAAATTTTGACATAGATTTCATGGTGGTAACGACAATATTTTTAAATAAAAATATTATATTTAGGCGTTCAATTTTTAATATGTTGATTTTTGGTATGGTTTTATTTGCAGTAAATGACATAGTTTTTATAAATTATTTGTTTTTAGCAAATATTAGTAATTCCTAAAAATTCTAATTCCTTTTCAGGTGTTTGTAGCAAATCCAAATAAGCCCAAACCTATTTTGGACATCCTCCTGCGCAACCAGGATAAATTGGTAGAATTTTTAACAAAGTTTCATACTGACCGATCTGAAGATGAACAATTCAATGATGAAAAAGCTTACCTGATCAAACAGATAAGAGAACTGAAACCACTCCCTGACCATTAGCCCTGTAAGTTATTTTAATGAAATATATCATAATGCTGAAAATTAAAAAAACTTGTGATAATTTTTAAAACTACAAAAATAAAAATATTTTAAATTTATTTATCCAATCCTCACTATTGGCATATTCGCCATTTGGTGCCATGCAGACCAATAAATATTCGATATCCTACAGATGGCATTTGCAATACTGTACAAATGTTCTGCATCCATATCCTCCTGCCAGAAAAGTTCTTGCCACAATTTGCTTTTTATTTAAGGGGAGTTTTCCGCATTGATTTTCTTCACAATCAAATAACAGTGAATGCAGCATACTATTACCAGTTGTTTCAGTCGGCAAATAACGCCTACCAAAACAAATTGATAAGCATAACAATTATAATCTGTTGGCTGTTTATATATCATTTTTTGTTTAATTATTTATGTATGTGTGCAATTATAAATATCTCTATGAATTACATTTTATTGATTTATTATTATCATCTAGACTATCTGAATAAAGTTATGAAAATATCTTTTATTAGCTAAAGAGTAATTAAATTTTCCAATAAATCTTAAGGTTCTACAGGTTAATTAAATATATAAAACTATTATACCCCAGCGAGAACTCTCAGATTAAATATATCTATCTTTCTTCTCCCTAATGCATTCAAAGTATAAGCGATATTAGGGAAACATGTTTATTTGTATAAACAATATAATATTACCAAGAAAGTTTATTTAAAACACACATTTGGTGAAGCTACATAGTTTATAACGACTTATGTTGAAGTAACAATTTATTTAATAAGTAATTAGCTTGTCCCATTGAAAAATATCCATTCAGTTTAACCGTTAAGCAGTAAGACTCAGCTATACCATTTTCTATGTGTAGTTTTCATATTTAACAGTGCTTTACATTTAGATATCGCAAAAACAACATTTTATTTACAAAATAACCTTTTCACAGAATAATTAGGGATTGATCCTTCTATACAATTAGGGATTGATCCTTCTATACAATTAGGGATTGATCCTTCTATACCATCATGCGGATGTCAACTTTTCACAGAATAATTTAAAATACTGGACCAATACGTTTCATAGGAACGTACATGAACTTAATGGCTGCGTCGAGAACTTAAAAAACCCAACTCAGCCCATCTCAATCAGCCGACTACCCATCGTCTACGCTTTGAAACCTTCCAGTTTTTTAATCACTTTTATTTAAGCCTTAGGAGAATTTAACAATAGAAATTACAATTTGTCGCTTCTCTGTGAAATTCCTTTTCTTTCATTTGTCAATTTATCGCTCCTGAGAATCGGAAAAGAGATCTATACTACCTTATTATATGTACAGAGACGATGACTCCTACATATTTTTTAATAAAGATGTCATTTGGGCATAGGGGAGTTACGGAATTAAGTAGATCATTAAGGACAATGTTAGGAGCAAGACAATTTCCCATGACAAGTTCTGAAATTTGATTAAAGAACTGTCCATGTAAGGTAAGGTAACCAGATTTACAACAAAGCTGCAGGGATTTAAGGTATGAGGAACGGTTAAGGGATGTATAGAGTTCAATGGATGCCCAGTTATCTATACCATTATGACGATACTTAAGTCCTCACCACAGTCCCTTACCATGATAAACGACTCCTCTCAGAAAGTATCTACATCCCATTAGAATCCCTTCCCGTCAATCAAAAAACTGATATACATAACCTTTCTTTAACCTACTCCCAAATATTCAATTTATTACAAAAAAAAACCTAACTTGTCATCCATCCCCACATCCCTAATTTTCTTTTCTCATCTCCATTGTTTTTTTGGTTTTTCTTGTTTTCTCCCCGTGACAGCTCCTTATATAAATTAATTTTCCTTATTAAACTTAATCTGTCACCTATGTTTTTATTTCCATTGTCATTTATCCCATCAGTTGGAGAGAAGGCTTTTTAAATGAAATATTAATTTTTATTTTATTTTTTAACATTTATTTTTTTGGCTTAATTAATGTTTTACCAATTTTTTAAATCAATAGTTATGCCTTTTGATCATAGAGTATTTAAATTTAGTGTTAGTTTCTGTCAAATTAGTGATTTAGTAACTTTATTTACCAGCTTTTCGAATTACCAGAACTCCATTACGATTCGGTTGGCTGTATGCCTCTCTGGTATGTATTTATTAAATTTTCTTCACCACATGTGATATTGACTTATAATTGTATTACTCTATTTTTGGGCTAACATTACTCCTTTATTTTATAATTATTTTAATTATAAATATGCCAACTTTTGAAATATGTCAGTTTTGAACACCATTGTCATCTTTTATATAACTTGTTTTATCACAATTATCTCTATATGCTTTACATACTTCCAAATCTTTATACGAGTATTCTTTTTAATCAATAGTTTTCATGTGTAAATAATGCATTATTTTAATTTCAATTAATTTTCACATTGTTATCATTTTCATTAGTCACTTGTTAACAATTTTAACATTGTTGTAATCCTTTACAAAACTTACAGTATCCTTATTATGTCGATATGATATGCTTTACATACTTCCCTTCATACTAGTAGTCATTTCAATTAATAGTGTTCATATATTTTATTATATCATGTATAATGTACTTTATTGTTTCGTGTATGAGATTCATAATCTTATTATGTACTAGTAATTCATAACCTTTCTTTCCTTCACTCTTTTCACTTTACTTTATTTTTTACTATTATATTGGCATCTTTTTCTTTTTATACTTCGTATATTTTTATCTTGCTTGTCATTTCTGTTTTTATCATTTTTTACTGTTACTGGTACTGCCTCTGTTGTTTTCAATGTTTTTTTCTTTTTAGCCCTGATGATGGCCTAGAACTTAGGCTGAAACGTTAGCACAAAATATTAATAAGTCATACTTATTAGTGTCTTTGTCTTTGATCGCACATAATTAATATTTATGATTTCCTTATTATTTAAATTTTCCAAAATTTCGGCACAAAATTTATTTAAATTTCTTGGATTAGTTTTGTTGTTTACTATTTATTTAATACTATCTGTTATATTTTGGCAGTCTCAGGGAATAATTTGGCACATCAAAAACTGATGTTGGTAACTCAACAAGTTGGTAACTCGCAGCTCTCTTTTATACCTTGGAATGATTTAGAGCAGTGGAACACACTTCAGTATTAGTGTGCAGAAAGCTTGGGAAATGATTACAATACATATAACTCATGAGAACCATTTTTTAACTTATCAACTGATTCCCTGTGACCGCCGATATAGCATTTCCACGTCAATTGTAACCTTTTCCATTTCAATTGTAACCCAACCGGACATGAAATAATTCAATATTATTCATTATATTATTGAAAAATAATTATTTTAATTACATTAATGACTTTTGAAATAATTTCGGAATATTCATTCGACATTTATTAGATAATTCATATTAAGTGCTAATTTCAAGTAGATAGTTTAAATTTTTCAAATAAAATTGTCGTTTATTAATTTTTAAATATTTATTATTTTTTATTTATTTAATGGGGGGAGGGTGGATTTCATCGATTTGATGATCGTTAATAAGGTTTTTGAAGTTGTTAATGTCAAATTTACTACCAAAATTTTATTCGGCCATGAGTATTTCTACTTAATTATCAGTTTTCAAAATTCTTTGGTATTGGCATCGTTTACTAGGTTTTCAAGGGCGCTATTTCCGAACTCACTATCGGAATTTCCAATCGCGCATGCGCATTTCGCTTTTATGTTGCTATTGGAGATTTCTATGATAAAGGTATCGTTTATGAGGTTTTCGAGGATTCTGATTCCATTTTTTTAGTTAGATTTTGGATCGCGCATGCGCGTTTTGCATTTCCGTTGCTATTGAAGATTTCTATGATAAAGGGATCATTTATTAGGTTATCGAGAGTTCTGATTCCATTTTTTTAGTTAGATTTTGGATCGCGCATGCGCATTTTGCATTTCCGTTACTGTTGGAGTTTTTTATGATAAAGGTATCGTTTATAAGGTTATCGAGAGTTCTGATTCTATATTTTTAATTGGATTTTTGATCGCGCATGCGCATTTTTCATTTCCGTTACTGTTGGTGTTTTTATGATAAAATTTATCATTTATATATATATATATATATATATATATATATATATATATATATATATATATATATATATATTATTTATAGTTTACCGTTAGCTAGGTTTTTGAAGATTCTTATCGAGCATGTGCATTTCAAATTACTATTAATGTTGACATCTCTTTGGTACCAGTATCATTTATGAAGTTATCAATCGTCATATTTTCGAATTGACAATCAGATTTTGATCCCGCGTGTGCATTGCGATTGACTGTTCTTAATGAACTTTTCTTCGCTTATAAGAGCCGTTTATTAGATTTTTAAAGGTTCTGATTTATTTTTTGGAATTGGATATTTCATCGAACATCTTTATTTCTGATAACTGTTACCATTGACCTTTTTTCGGTAAAGTTATTGTTTATTAGGTTTTATAGGACGATATACTCAAAAAAATGTCAAATATAATTGTATTTGAAATGCACATGCTCAATAAAACATAAAATTTGAAAAAAGGAATCAGAACCCGCGAAAACCTAATTAACGATTTGTGTAACAAAGATAATATCAATAGTATCAGAATATGTATATGTAAGAGCGCTGGCGCAATCACAATTCCCATTAACAAAATTGAATCAGAACCCTCAAAAAGCCAATAATAGATATCCGTACCAAAGAAATGTCACTGTAATAGTAATTCGAAATGCGCATGCTCAATAAAAAATTCATTTAAAATAACGGAATCAGAATCTTCGAAAATCTTATGAACGATCCCTATATCATAGAAAACTCCAACAATAACGGAAATAAAAAATGCGTATGCGCGATCAAAAATCCAATTAAAAATATGGAATTAGAACCCTCGATAACCTTATAATCGATACCTTTATCTTAAAAAAACTCCAACAGTAACGGATATGCCAAATGCGCATGCGCGATCCAAAATTTAACTAAAAAAATGGATTCAGAACTCTCGATAACCTAATAAACGATCCCTTTATCATAGAAATCTTCAATAGCAACAGAAATGCAAAACGCGCATGTGCGATCCAAAATCTAACTAAAAATATGGAATCAGAATCCTCCAAAACCTTATAAGCGATACCTTTATGATAAAAAAACTCAAACAGTAACGGAAATGCAAAATGCGCAAGCACGATCAAAAATCTAACTTAAAAAATAGAATCAGAACCCTCAAAAACCTAATAAATGATTCCTTTATCATAGAAATCTCCAATAGCAACGTAAAAGCTAAATGCGCATGCGCGATCGGAAATCCGATAGTGAATTCGGAAATAGCGTCTTTGAAAACTTAGTAAACGATGGCAATACCGAAGAATTTTGAAAACTAATAATTAAGTAGAAATACTCATGGCCGAATAAAATTTCGGTAGTAAATTTGACATTTAACAACTTCAAAAACCTTATTAACGATCATCAAATCGATGAAATCCACCCTCCCCCCACTAAATAAATAAAAAATAATAAATATTTAAAAATTAATAAACGACAATTTTATTTAAAAAATTTAAACTACCTACTTGAAATTAGCACTTAATATGAATTATTTCATGTCCGGTTGGGTTACAATTGAAATGGAAAAGTTACATTTGAAATGGAAAAGGTTACAATTGAATTGGAAAAGGTGACAATTGATTTGGAAAGGGTTACAATTGAAATGGAAAAGGTAACATTTGAAATGGAAAAAGTTACAATTGAAATAGAAAAGGTGACAATTGATTTGGAAAAGATTACAATTGGCGTGGAAATGCTATATAATGCTTTCATTAATATCTTTTTGTTTTTCGAACTGCTTAAAATTTTTGCTTTATCGAAATCAAAATTATTTTTTAAATACTGCCTAAGAATGAGAAATTTTCTAATTATACCTTAATATTTTTTATGTTTAAATCAATTTTATTTAAGCTAATTGAATTTATTTTCATTCCAGACCAGGCTAAACTCAAAGTATGGCCATCATACACCAGGATGTGTACAGTATTGTGTATAGCCATTTTTTAAGAGAATCCTGAAAGTGCTATGATGTAAGGAGTGAGCTAAATAGTTTTTATGTAATTGAAAGGGATCAGATTATATTCTTCCTGACCCAGTTTAGCGAATTAATAGCATATTTTTAATTGTTTTAATTAGTCTGTTACTGTTCAGTTTAAAGTTATTCTCATCTTAAAAAAAATAAATACCCTTCTTAAAGGTATTACAATGTTTGTCTGTTTTTAATTTTAAAACCTTAGTATCTATATAAAATAGTGATTCTTTACAATTTAACATTCCTTTCTAAAAGTAAGAGTTAAATTTTTAAATCTAAACTACCAAATTAGACTATTTTTCTTTCATCTGTTGAAGGCATTAATTTAGGATAAGTTATATTTTAAACATATTACATACGTTATTGTTAATATTGCTTTGAAAGTGAAGTTGGGTTATAATACTGATAAATATTTTAAGATGACTGAAAAAGTTGTTTGATCTAACTAGAGTAATTGGTTAGTTAATATTGATTATATTTTTTTTAAGCTTTATTCTGTCATAATTTATACCTTAAAGGTAAATAAATTATTATTTTTACGTATTTTTTAACTTTATAGTATAATGTGATGTTTTTTTACATATACTGCCAAGTTGTTTGCAATATTTAAGGTTTTCAATGATTTAACACATATTACATTTATGCTTCTGTTATATTACCTCTGACATTAAAATTTTTCATCATTTCAATGCTACAGATTAATGTAATTTGTATGTTCAGCATCATCCATTATGTTTTTTGGTGTTACCAATTTTGAATGAAGCGCAAATTATATACTTTCATATCTTGTAAGCAATTATTAAGAAATATAAATATAATTTTCAGATGTAATTTGAACACAATTTTTTTTTTCTAATATTTCTATTTGCAAGAATGATTTATTTTTCTGTCTAATATGTGCTGACTGTTATTTAACATAGCCTGCGAAATCAAAAGTAAAAATAAACTCAATTGAAAGTATAAATTGTTACATTGCACAGGAAAAAATTAGTGGAGCAAAAATTTAGTATTTTGTACTTTAAAACAATTAATAAATGTTCACTATTATTGGCCTTTGCATTGATTCATATTGTTTCTAAATATCAGAATAGAATATTTTTGTTTGTATTAAAGGACTTTAGTTTGTTGCCATCTGTTTTTCTCCCTCCCTTCAAATCTTGCAATTTCTTTAAATTCATATAATGTATCAGTTCATGCAAAGGGATTGGGGAAAGTAAGTAATTTCCAAAAGATATAGAGAAGTTTTGTAATCTTAACTGTATGCATTGGTTGGAAAGAAATTAAGTTATCGTTATTCTGTGACAGGTTGTCCCTGAAGGACAATTCGATTGAATAGATAGATAGTTAATGGAATTTTTGCTCATACTTTTAAAGAGGTCAAAAGGAACTGACTCGCTGGAAATAATGACTATCTCTGATGTTTAATTTATTTTCTCATCCTATTAAATTGTGTTGATTGATATATGGAATATTTATTATTTTTTCAATGATAAATTAATTCCCCTACACAGGAATACACTCCCACACCCACTTTATTATACATTGGCTATGACATTTTGAGAATTTAAAACTGTATCATTTTCCATCCCAACTTCATTATGCTTCTCAGATCCAAATAAACGAAAATTGCTTTTATCATTGAAAATAACATTTAAAAACAAATTCTTTTCTTCAGAATTTGAGTAATTTCTTTCTTTGATAAAGGACTTTTTCTTGCACTTCTACAACTTAGATTTATACCAATAGTTTCTTACTATTTTAGTAGTACAGATACTTAAGAAATTGATGTTGATGCTGAAATAGCTTCTGTCTGGTTAATATAAGGATTTATTTTAACAACAGTTCCTACGACATATAAACTTTGGTCTTCTGTTTCTTTCTTAATTTTTAATCTTATTAGCTCCTGTCACTTATTTTCGATATATAATATTAAAAGTGTAGATAAATTTAATTTTAATAGGAGCTACTTTGTAATATGTTAAGATTGGAGGTAGCTTACTTTTGTGTTGGCTTGTTTTCCATAGGAACAAATTTGCAAAATAGATTGAAAATTAATTAACAACTCATTTAATAGAGAGATATTAAAAAAACATAAACTTTATTTAATACATATCTATAATAATTACAAATATTTCTTCCTTTAATTTCTTAATGGATAGGCTTCAAATACTTCTCTTTAAAATTTTACTCCTGATTCAAAATTGTTTATTTTCATTCTGAATTTTAGGAGATGATGGTCTGGAGTGGTAATTTGCTGTTTTTAGTTCTCCTATCATCCCCTAGATATTAACTTTGGTGAACTATTTCATGCATAGCATTAATTTTATATGTTTAATAACAGTTAACACTTAATTTTGTAACAAAAAAAAAAAAAGTATTTAGTTATTGAAGGAAAATGATGCGTTCAAATATTTATGAAGGCTTAATGAATTAAAATGATAATGTAAATTGGTATAGTAAAAGTATAATAAATTGTAATTAACTAGATGTATGTATATATTTTGTTGCTTATTATAATATATATTACATTTTATTAATTTCGTTAGCTGTTATGTATGTCTGATTTTTCTTGTAAATAAAGATCAAGAAAGAAAAATACACAGTACCTAAAACCTGTGAAATTGTGTAAATATTGTATTTTTAATCAATAAATATTTGTTGTTTGGTTTATTGTCAGTTTATTTAAAAATTAAATTTGCATAAGAAATTGCTTTACTACTTCTATGTTACGGTTTGAATTTGTCAATATTTTTGGATTTTTTTAACTTAATTGTTAATTTAACTTAATTGTGAGAGACTTTTACATTACATGTCAAGTGGTAAATAATAGATTATTCGGAATGAGGATGAATTCATACTAGCGTACCAATAATCCATGCTTTCAAAGTTAATATATACAAATATATAACCTAAAAGAAGTTCCAATAGTATAGTTTATATTTCATTATGCTCTAGTCTTTCAACTATTCAAGAGTAAAGAGAATGTGTTGAAAGCTATTCTGATCATGTAATCACCTCGATAAAGATAGCCAATTTTTTTGAAGTAGCAAAATCTCCAGAAGACAATTTTCCCGCTTTTAGACGACTCCTGTTATATTCAATCTCCTTTCTTGATAAATTTTGATACTATTTAACTTCAACTTCCAACCTCAGAACAATAGTTGCTGCTCAGATAAAAATAAAAATATAATATTTTTATAGTATATAAAAATCCCGACTACGTAAATACCTTTTATATCTTAGATACAACCCTATTCGACCAAAGGGATGGATGCAGTAGCATATCTTTTAAGCGTATTGGTGGGTTGTTAGTGAAGTTGACGACTATGAATATTGAAGCTCAGTGTTCTAGTTGGATGCCTTCCACACCCAAGCTAATATGAAGACTCTTCTCTACTCAATAAACTAATTTACTTTCTGTAATTTTATAAGCACAAATTCAAGGAGCTTTATTTACTTTGACATATACAGGATGAATGGGACGGAATGTGAAGTGGAAAACACTAAGCACTAACAATTACACTAAGATTCAATATTCATGGGCACCAATTTCACTAACCACCCACCAATTCGCTTAAGTATTCATACAAGAACTGGTTCAGTAGAGATAGCATTTGTTTTTTTTCATATATATATAGTATATATATAAAAGTAGTCATAGTATATTTTTAAGTTTAGGATAGAAAAATATGATATACGGCAATTAATCGTTTAACAATCGAAAAGTTAACAAAAGGAACAAGTAAGTAAACACTAGCCCCTAAAATTCTTGAAATCATATTTCTCAGTGGCCTTGGATAACTATGACAAAAACATCTTCCTAGAATAATAGATTAATATTGTTAAATTGGATTCCCACTCGGTCTACAGCTTTTCAATATTCCGCCTGACTTCACAGAGCTAGTGCTTATTTCATAAATCAGTGTTTCATCTATTATCTATTAGTGGTAATTTCATCATTATTAAAAAAAGTTATTATAAATGAATAACACGGGTGTGAAAAGAAATCTCAAATAGACAATCATTGTAAAGCAGGTAAGAAAAAGCTTTTCTATTTATGATTTAGGCTGTCAGTTTTTTAAATTATTATTATTATTTTGTCCTTGGCTGGAAATGTGCATTAATTGAGACAGAAAAAAAAAATAAGGTGATTCAAAAGTAACTCGTAGAATGTTTTCAAGCATCGAGCAGTCATAACATCGATTTGTGCTAAGCTTTAATAAGGGCAAACATACCATTTTTCTAACTACAATTGCCACTGTTTAGACACTTCTTAGAAAAATATACTAAAAAAAGTATACCTGATAAGAACACACTCAGGAGAAATTATTTGTAAGTCTGTTTCGACTCAAAAATGGTTGAAATTCTACAAAAAATTGGAGATCATTTTATATACAACCTGGTCGATGAGACAACAGATGCTTGAGAATTTTATATACTTCATTATTTTTAAAAAGGCATAAATGCCATTTAGCAAATTTTACAGGAAAAATATGAAACTTTTTTTCTCACACACATTTTTTAAATTTTATTCTTAATTGTGCAGAGTAGGAGTTTATTCAGGTGGCAGCAAAAATTTTATAATTAGAATATATTTTTAAGGCTTCTAACACTGGCAAGGCACTAGGATCACTGAGAGTCACCAGTATTTGGTGCTTACATCATCAATTGTCAATTTTTAGACCATAACAATTTTTTTATTGATATATCGTGAGCAGGAATAGATAGAGGTGGTGTTTACTTCCCATAATAAATCAAAACCTAGATATCGAATTTTTGGCGCTTAAGCATTTTTCAAAAAACTATGGAGTTCTTCACCAAAAATCAAAACTATACCATTTTTAATTGTCTCTCTCGCAAAGACAAATAATGAGATAGCCTCTCAGTTTGTCAATGATAATCTCATGATTTTTTTCAGAATTTCAGTGTGCATTTATTCCTTATAATGTAGCATCATGCATGATAAAAACTGGACAAGCTTTGAAAACATTCTGCCCAAACATGATCCACACAACCTGCATAACCCACGGATTAAATAGAGTATTAGAAAAAGTTGATTTTAGCCTGCTTAGGTATTATATACATTTTTTGTAACTTTTTGGGTTTTACAACACAATTTTGAATTTTTAACTGTGTTTTTTCGGTTTTAATTGCACATTTTTCGTTTTTTTATTGCATGTTTTTGGATTTTTACTGCACGGAAATCCAGTCTTTAATCATAATGCTACTACTGAAAAGGAAAAAATACTCCCAACGTCAAACCAAGATATTCTCCTAAGATGCAAAGAACATTTCAAGCACGCAACTAGGGAGGCATAAATAGCTTTGAGAAGGGAAGCAAGAAGAGCTGGTCTCGAAATAAATATTGAGAAGACCAAATTAATGATTGTAGAAAGAATAAGAAGACAGCACCTACGGCATTGCAGGTGAAAATATTATCATTATTTTTTTAAACAATTAATAAAAATACAACAAATGTAAAATTTAAAGATACATACGTCCTTTTGACACAATGTATGTAATGACTATACATATAAATGAAAATTTTAGGAACTAAACTAATCTTTATTTTTTTAAATAAAAAAAATACAAAATTTGTGTGATCAATTGAACAAGACATTAGTAAAGGAACTTAATATTTCATAAATTAACAATTATATACAAAGATATACTTTTAATGTTCTCCCAGCTGTGCTCTGGTCTTTCCTAATACTTTAGGCATCTTGGTATTTGTTGAATCTTCTAATTCACGAGGTTTATAATAATGTGGCGCTACTTCAAGCAGCCATTTGCTCTCAATTTCAGCAACCTTAGAAAAGAAAAAGTACCAATTTTTCAATCTAATTATTCCTAATTTATTACATTACTATTTCTGATTAATTTTAATTAAATTATGGATGATTTAATGAAATATTGTTATGTTCTACTGGTAAACCAAAGAAAAGTTAAAGAGTGGGAGAGCTGACCATCCCACGATGATGTGATTCCAAGCCTTATTAGCACTACAAGCAATATCTGATAGCAATTCCTTGGGGAAAAGCTGAAAGGATAGTGGATGGAAATTCCATCTAATGGCTAAGTCATTGCAAGATACCCTTCTGCTTAATAAAAAAAAAAAAAGAAACCTGCTTGAAGAGTAGCTATTCTACAATTGGGTACCTTTCCCAGGAACAGGTAGGGGAATGCTCACCAGATATGCACCAACTAGACAAAACCAAATGTGGTAAACAAAAAAATATATATAATTTATAAAAATCTTTCAGTACCTGTCGCATAAACTCCTTTGTAGTGAAAACAAGCTCATGATAGACAACCCAGCGAGGAAGATCCTCAAACAGGCAACTGTTTGGATGTATCATTACAGTTTGGTTATGCTTGACTGTTTTGTAATGACCACCCTTAGAAAGCCTCGCAATGTGATAGAAATAACCAGAAGTAATGGTTTTCCTTATAGCAATGCTATCAGTAGGATTAGAAATTAGGTCCATCTCTACACGTTGCATCAAACCTACCAGTTGTTCCCGAACATCTCTAGCTCTTTTCATGGACCTAAAAATATATGAAAATAAGTAGCTCTAATATACAGTAATATAAAAGTTTGACATATAACTGATCAAATTTCAAAATACTCAAGAAACAATGATGGACCGATTGTGGGAGTTATTTTTAATTCAGCAATCAAAGGAAAAGACAAAATATTTTTTATGAAACATCACAAAGTGTTTACACTGTTTGAATAAGGAAAGTGAATTTTAGATGTGTGAAAAACAAGTGAAGAGATGATGGTGGACAGAATTTGATACTGTGCAACCATCACATGTAACATTTAAAATTAACAAGTTCGAAAAGGAAGAAACTGTGTGTGACTTGAAGAAGGGATGATGTGGTAGGAAGAAAACAGTATCATAAAAAAGAGGGATGTAAGCAGTGGAATAAACTTTCTCAAGATCTTCTTCCAAGAAGTCCATACAGAAGTAAGCAAATCAAGTGTCCGATGCATTCTCAGATTTTTTCACGCAGTAAATGAGGATGATCCGCAAAGGCATAGTTAACTGATTTGATTGTTTTGATGAGGCAATTTTTAAATATAATGGAAACATCAATCGCCACAACTATGTGTAGTGGACAAGGGATAATCCCAGTGTTAGGCAAAAAAGAGCTGCTAATCTTTCAGGATTACCAGTGTAGCATGTTCATCAGAGGACTTGTCGAGCATTTCCTTTTTGAAGGAACAATGACAGGTATTCTTAATATGTTTCAGAAAGCAATTGTGCCAGCTGTTCACCAACTCCATTCGCGTGAAGATTGTTTTTTCAACACGACAGCGCAATGTCACATTACCATTGAGGTATACAGCAATTCCAGAATGAAACAATTGTTGATAGTTAGATAGACCAACATTTATACATGAGTATCCAACCAGAACTCCTGATTTAATGTCAGTAGACTTCATTCAGTTGGGAACTCTGAAGAACATTGTCTATACCACTGAATCCATTCCTTCAGAAACTATATCATAGTGCAGGGCCGGATCTAGGGGGAAGGGAGGATAAAGGGGACACTTGCCCTGGGTGGCAGATTTTAGAGGGGGGCATTTTGAGCAAAATTTTATTTCTTTATTTTTAAATCATTTTTTATAATTGTTTATGCACAATTTAATACAAATTAATAAAAAAGAACAAATCTAAAATTTACGGTTTTGTGTTTATCTTCCAATTGTATCCCCTCAATTTTAATAATAATAATTATCATAGATCACCCAAATTATTTTTTATTTTATTATCATTACGTGATCTACAGAGGAAGTGTTACTATTTACTGGAGATTTTCACATGGCACCTTTTTTTTTTTTTTGTGGAAAGTGACATTTCCAATATAAAATCTTACCAAAAAAAAAATATTTATTAAAAAACTGGCCCAAAAATATAAAGTGTTTGCAGTTATAATATAACCGGAATCGTAACAAGAACCATTCGCAAACATTTCTTGCATCCACCAACGCCTGTTTCTCCTCTTTTCAAGCCATAATTAGAACTGCGCAAGCAGTAATCCCAACAAGGTCAGCCACTTATAGTTATAATAAAATTTATTTATCTTTTGCAAAACTGACAAGATTCAAGTTGCTCACATTAAAAACTTTATAGAACCAATTTTAATCGTAAAAAAAAATATTGATTTTTTATTCTCGAACATTTTAATTTTTTTTTCCATTTAAGACAAACAATTTTTTTTAGCTGAACTGAATGAGGGAGATCAGTTTGACAATTTAATTGTGAGTAGAAAAAAGATCTCTTGGAAAAATTCGAAACTTCATCCAAAATATTTACCATGAGAAATGTTGGCTAAAGAGTCCATTATTAGGAGAAATGGAGAACCCTATGGGTACTATGGAACCCCTTAATATCTTGTCAGTTAATGATAATAAGATGACAGTATCTGGTTCAATCTGTAGCTAAGGAGAGCTAATGTGCAGGCATGTTGTTGGTTATGTTTGATATATGGAACCCCATGGGTGCTGGATATATGGAACCGAATTCCACTGCTTTCCTCTCCAGAACAGCTTCAAGAATCACTCTAGAGAAGCAAAAATAAAAAATTTGGTAGAGAAACTACAACAAATGATGATGTGGAGGAAATTGTTCCGACATCTAGGTGTATCAATGGTTGAAGAAAAGAAAGAAGTAGAATAGGAAATGAAGGAGAGTTCATATAAAAAAATTAATTTTTGACTTTAAACCATTGTTCTATCTTGATTTTCCTAGCAAACATTTTTTTAAACGTATTTGAAAAAACAAAACAATAAGGGGTTCCATATTGCCCGCACCTCAGAGGCACCAATTTGAAATTGTAATGTATGACTAATATATAAATCTAGTAATTACCATAGGGGACAATACAATTTTTTGAAATTACTGGCAATAAGTCAAAAACAAATGAGGGTTCTACATTGTTACCATGTACTACTATCGAATGTGACTTTCATATGAAACGCACTTAGCAAGGCATGTATTGTGGCAAAATCTTAAAACCTAATCCTAAAAAGACACAAAGAGTCAAAGCATGAGGATTTTGAATTCAAGACGGCGTGCAATGCTTGCCTTAACAAGTGCGTTTTTAAAATGACAAATATGAAAACCGCATTTTATGAAATTATGAAATCCTCAACATTTCATTAGAACAACTATTTTGAAAATTATGTGTAAGTGGAATATAACAGTTTAACTAACAGTGAATAATAACAAAACCCTGTACCAATTAATTTTTTGGATTGGGATTGGGCCAAATCAGGCGCTGTTTCCATAAACTATGAGGAGATCATAAACATTTCTGTTACAAAAAAAGATCGGAAAGTGAAATTTGAATTTGCATGTTCATCATTTTAATAATTTTTTGTTTTATATGATTGGTTTTTTGTTTGTTTATACCATAATTCAGATTCAGAAAATAAAATGTGTTAATGTTATGATATGCTATTTATTTCGAAATATACTTCCTAAAATACAATTATAAAGCAGTTGATTTTTTTAATGGGGAGGGGTATGAAAGTAGGGGCGTCAAAATTAAGCTTGCCCTCTCTGAAAAAAAATCCTAGATCCGGCCCAGTCACAGTGTGCCAGATATCGTATTTTTGCCAATGAAGGATATTTTGAACATCTTTGTGACTTCAAAAAATAATATTTTTGTTTGATCTATCAAAATTCAAACAGTGTAAACACTATCCCTTTGCAAGACACTCTGTTTGGAACAGATAAAATAAGTGTTATTTTGCATATTACAGGGAATATTCCATATATTTGAATATTTACCCAAACGTAAGTTAAAATTATTTTTATCCTAAATAAAAAAAGAACTATTACAAGGAGAGGATCCCTCATGTGTTTCCCAAATTTTGCTGAAACTTTTTTAGGTGAATCTAGATCTTAAACTTATCCACACACCACAAGAGTCATTCTCTAGCCAGCCTATTTCACGCATTTAGAATTCTCTCTTAACCTTCTCTGCACAAGGTTGTTAAGACTGCCTGACTAACTGTGACACTCCATGTCTGCATCCTCACCCTTTACGCTAGATACTGAGGTCCACTCCAATGGTCATGAACCTCAACATTCGTTGAGATGAGGAACCTTCCGCATCTCAACTAAACTCCAAGACTCTTTTGACAATATATTAATTTACTTTTAGCATGTTTGCATGCACAGATTTTGGTATATTGATCTGCACAGATGCATGGGACAAAATATACTTGCAAGGAGCTGTAAAGTGTAGACTAATACTACTACTACTACTACTACCCCATTTCAATATTCATAGATATCAACTTTACTAATAGCCCACCAATAAGTTTAAGTAGATATGCAAGTATATTCTATCCCTTAAGAAGTTATTTCTGTAATAGGTTTTTTTTTTAAATTAAATAATTTTTAATTTTAATGCTTTTAGATTTCAAGTATTGGGAATTTATATTTTATTACATATGATCATGAACTTACAGATGATTTAATCTGAAATATCAAAAAAAGTCGAGAATACTTAAAATATAATAAAATATTTCAAAACATTGTTTCGATCTCAATGAGTAGTTTGAACCATCAAATTTGATAATCACTTGAGCCGTTCACTCAAAAAATTGTTAGAGTCTGACAAACCGACAGGCTAAACACATTACCTTCCTTGAGGCTCCGCTGTAGTCAGGCAATAAAGATCAGAATTATGAATATACTTATTATTCTTAATCTAATAGGTATATTAAATCCATCCACTCATGTCTTCAATTGTTTAACTCAAATAATAAATATTATTCAGTAGGATTGATCATTTACTGTTTGATTTATCAGTGAGTTTAATAAATTAAAAAAGTAGCCATCGGATTTCGTTGTCGTCCCATAGAGTTAGGGAGGAGATACAGAAGGCAAATCAGGCTATTCTACTGGACTCCATTAAGATTAATAATGTTGGGAAGCAATGGGGCCAACTCGTTAACAAAGAAGAGCAGGTAACCAGTAAACCTGCCGAGAGGGGATGCTGTTGCGGAGTTTTGGATGCTTAAAGGCCATGATTATTTAATGAAGCATCTGAATGGAATAGTTGAGGCAGACTCTCCGCTCTGCAATTTGTGTAATTCTGGAGAAAATATGGATGCAACGCATTTAAACATATACTCGTGCTTACAGGGCATAAGAAATATGACCTCATCTAAATCGGAATGGTATCGGACTGATAGATCTGTAATGGCGGAAGCCGAAAAAGAGATGCATAATTAAAAATAAAAATTGATATTAAAAAACTAATTTGATAAAATTTCAAAATTACCTATACTGGATATAATTTTCATAACACCATTGAGTGCTGAAGTCAGTATCTGCCCATTGCTTATAAACATTCCAGAGGACAAGATGATCACCACCAGGAAGGAAAAAATTTTTTCTAGCTGTATCAGCATGAACCACTTTGTCCTTTGGTCTATAGAAAATGGCACCATTTACTGATAACATTGCAGCGATAGTAACTATTTCCTCACTACATTTATACCTAGACAGAAAAATAAATTGGTAAAAAACAGAAGCATCTACTTGTCAGAAAAAAATTAATCAATAGAAAAAGTATCTACTTGTCAAAGACCTGCAAAGCGTTCTGGAACATTGAAACTATATAGTTGGTAACTATGCAGGCATATTACTGAATGAATAACTCAAGGATATGCCTTTCTTAAAGTTATTTTTCTTCCAATTTATTTAATTTGAATTTAAAAATAAATATATAAAAAAACAAATAAGGCTTACTTTTCAGAAGCAAGCAACATTTTTCCCATCATGGGATCTAATGGAAATTCTGCCATTCTTCGACCCAATTTCGTTAGCTCACCATGATGATTCAAAGCCCCCAATGCATAAAGCTGTTCTAGAGCAAGCACCTAACACATACGATTAACAATTTAAAATACTTTATCTTTATACTGTAACAGCATAAGATCATTAATCAATACAAGTGAAGGATATCAAAGATAAGCAGTTTTTTTTTACTTACAACTTACTGTTAGAGCTATAAAAAAATGTTGGTCCATCCATATGTTTCGTAAACTGATCCTGGTTATGCTCCATTATAATGTGTTTTTTTGTTTTGTTTTTTATCAACTATCTGTTTAAACAAATATACTTACAACTTCAAAAATGCCAAATATTTTGAGAAATAAAAATAACCATTTTTTAGTAAAAATTTTATAATTTTTTCAATAGGAAGATGGAATGTCTGTTTTGTGATAGTCCTCTACCACTGTTATTGGTGGACATCTTGAAAGAAACATTCAAAGAAGACATTTATATAGACACTATCCATTACTCCTATATAATTATTGAAGAACCTTGAAAGAAGAAATTCATTCATTAATTTTATGGTGCCAGTAATATGGCCATACCTCAACTATCCACTAAGGTGTAAAAGATGCAGTAGGGATCATGACAGTAGTTCTTACAACAAAACAAGGGAAATGCCAGTGACATGTCCTATTGCAGTGACCAGGTTTACATTACATTGGCCACAAAGGTTGTAAAATGCTGAAGAATCTCAGGATTCAGCATAGCTCAAGAAGATACCATCAGTGAAGATATCTATCAGCTCAGGCAGTTCAGGTGCCTCTAGAGTAGCAAGCATTTCCATTTCTCAGACAGTCTTCACAACGCCATCATCCAGCACAATCGGAGAACAGTGCTGGACTTCAGCAGATGCCACAAAAGTTAAACCATTCCACATTACCATATTTCAAGGTTTTACCATGTCCATTCTAGTACTGAAAAATTATTTCAGCTAAGAAGTATGTTAATCCAGGGAAAATGTAAATGAAAAAGGGTGTTACCTTACAAAAGATTGGGAAAAAAAGATTATATATATATAATATAGGGCAATATGAGAAAAACGAACAAAAGTTCCTTTCAGGAGAAGTTTCTGTGACCTAAAAACCTCAAAATTTATGGCCTTTTTTTGGTATATTTAAAATATCTCAGCAACCGTTGTTTCTAGGATAATACTTGTTATTTAATATTTAAAGAGAAGGAAATTCTCTACAACTTTCATCTGCATAACATTTTTATGCATGCAATACCAAGAGGTATTTACTGAATACCAAATAAGATAATTACTGGGAAGCAGAAAGGGGTCTCGGTGGAATATTTTTAAGAAGCTCAGAAAATTTGCACGTATATATTTTTTGAGGTGCTGATTATGAATATTAACTTTGTTATTGCGAATTTTTCCCGGAAGCGGAAATTTGCTTATAATTTGAAAATCATGCATTATTCTACTAAATTCTGATATTCATGTTATACTAAAATAAAGATGAGTAAATTATCTACAATTTTGATTTTAATGATTTTTGTTTGGCCCCTCCGTTTTTAAGAGTGCATTTTATGAGACAGAAAGTTGAAATTAATTTTTTGAGATTTTTGAACTTTTTTAAAATATAATAGAATAGTATGGTATAATAGGGTAAATATAATAGTAGAGTAATGCTTTGATAATTATTGCAATTTACTTGATCTCCCTTTTTATGCAGAGGGATGATAATACCTGTTTTTTTTTTTTGACTTAATTTGACTTTTACTGCCTATAATTCCACCATGAAAGATTTTTTTCTTGAAAATCTTGGCCTTCTTCACAACTCTGAAATAACCATTACATATCTCCAAAGTTTAAACAAAAAAGGAGTATTAAAGATCCTTAGAAATAGGGAGTAGTGATGAAAAATTGGAATTTTTAAAAACTAGCCTAATAGATTCAGGAGATGGTGTAATTAAGTGAGATTTCCAAAACATCTTTTTGAGCAATTACGATTTCCTATTGTACTTAAGGTAGGAGAGGATGTAAAATACAATAATTTAATAATTAGTCCAATCAAATGACAGTTGCATATGGAAAAAAATTCAAGTGGAAGGATTATCTGTGATTCTTTATGTTTTTGGGGTGCTGAATCTGAAATTGAACAAAACTTCTGGGAGCGTTCCGAGATATGGGTTGTTCTCCAATGGTGCTATTTCAGTCCCAGAGCTTTTTTAAACTGTTTCTTTCTTACTTTGGGGTTCCAATAATTATCTAGTTTAGGTACAATATAATGCTTATTTTGTCATTCCCTAGCCTTGCCATGAAACTGAGGCTGTGACTTTAAAAGTCAATGGCAACAGTTTTCTTCGCAGTAAACCTAAAAAAAATGCCTAAGCTTTTTTTCAGCATTCTTTCGATAAATGTTATAAAATAGAATCTAAATTTATGTATTTATGGAATACACCAATTGCCATACCATTTTTGGCCTTTGTCAAACAGAGGTCACTCCCTAGTCCCTTTTTAAAATGTCCTCCAATATATCCTCACAAAGAGAAATTTTGTGCAGAGAGGTGATCAGGCAATACAGGTAGGAAGTAGAAAAATGAGGTCTTTGTTTCATTCTCTTACCTCTGCAGTTGCTTTAAGAATTTGAAAATGAATCTGTAGTGTTTGAGTATTTTAATTGGTCACCAATCAATGCAGGTAAGACTTATGTTTCGCTCATTATTTAGTTTTATAGTATTTTATAACCTCTTTACAAATATCTTTGGTTTTTATGAAGCTTTTCAGACGTGCATTGATGAAAAATAGTTGATTTGTCATTCTCTAGCCTCAATGAAAATTCTTAGGAGGCTAGGGAGTGACCATGAAAGGAAGAGAGGGACAAATGGTTAATTTTCTTTCAATATTCACTGTTAAAATCACAAACATTTGCTTTTGCTTCCCCACTACCAAAGGTAAGGAAGTTTTGTATTTAAGCAAGAAAAAAAAAAAAAGTGTCCTTCATATTTGTACAGAAGACCCACTTTAAATCATATTCATGGCCGACGTTTTTTAAACCATGTCCATGCTCCATATTTTGTGCTCTCATTACATATTTCACTCCATAGAATAAGACTTTCTTTTAAAAATCGATATCACTATAACTATGATTTTAAGTGTGTGCCTGCTTCAGAAAGTTGTCAAGAATCATTTCCTGAAGCCAATAAAAATTCAAAAAATCGAAAAACTCGATTTTGATTTTTAAAAAAGTATATAACTAGATAGTACTAAATTTGGAGGATTACCCATTCATGATCATTCAAAACTGTAGTTTTTTTAAAAAGGAAGGAAATTTATATTTACTTATATTATAATTTATGTTCAGCTCTATATAATGCAACACTTTAATATTGAAAGAATGATTTAATTCATGTTGTTCTTTCATAATGGTACAAAAGTTTTTTCTGATTAGAAAATACGTATAAATACTATGCAAAAAAATAATCTCATTTTTCAATAAATAAATAACATAAATTAACATCATATTTTGTCTATAATTTTGTTTAAAATATGGTGTGTGGTTACAGGATGGCCTAATAGTGGCAAACAGAAATGAAAAAAATTATGTAGGTATGCTAATTAACAAAAGATTATGATAAATTATGCATTCATTAAAAAAAGATATAAAATACCTAAAATTGTATAATAAATTGCTATTATTAATAAATCTATAAATATAGTAACCATTGAAATTTAGGAAACCAACCAATGTTTCATGCGGAGGAGGATCTAAGAAATCAAAACTAATCAAGTCATTGATTCCTAGTGCCTTGAGGGTCAGTACAACATTTCCCAAGTTCATCCTTTGAATTTCTGGAACAGTGTTGTCTTCCAGTTCATGTTTGTATGCCCATGCTGTATAAAGCCGAAAGCATTTTCCAGCAGCCACACGCCCAGCTCTTCCTGCTCGCTGATTGGCTGAAGCCTAATTACAAAATAGGAAGGAATATTTATAACTTTTTGTAGGACACAAAAAATTTTTATAGGACATAAAATGAAAAAAATGAATGTATAAATTAACACATCTATAAATTTAGCACAAACCTTTGAAACAGGTACAACTATCAATGATTCCATACCAGTCCTAGAGTTAAAATTATTCTGTTTACAGAAACCAGGATCAATGACATAAATAATGTTGTCTATAGTAAGTGAGGTCTCAGCAATATTTGTGGCTAAAACAACCTAAATATAATTTTTTTTATATAATATTCTGTTTATTATTTTAAAAGAAAAATAAATTGATTGGATCAAATGATCAATCAATCAGATGAAAAATTGAGACCTTTCTCGCATTTGGTGGTGTCGGTTGGAAGATTTTGGCCTGCATGTCAGATGGCAGATTAGAGTAAACTGGAAGGATTAATAGTTCTTTGATCCTGCTTCCAAGACGTCTTACTCTATCTTGCAAAATTTCTTGGCAGGTCTCAATTTCTTCCTGTCCGGTAAGGAACACTAGAATATCGCCTAATGGTTGCGTTGCATGTATCTGTAGGATTGAGACCACACAAGCATCAATATAGTCTGCTTCAGGAGCTTTAGTATAATATATATCAACTGGAAACCTTCTTCCTAATGAAATTATTAAAAAAATAGCAATGTATAACTGGAAGTAGTAATTGTCAAAATTAACACACTGTTTGATTTTCATTGTTTAAAAGTAAATTCTGCTATCTTTAACCTTTACTTTATTACTTTACTATTGGGATTGATGAGTTATCATTGTAAACATGAACAGGAGGTTAGTTAACTCTTTTACAGACAGGTTAATTCCTCTTTTGCAAACAATAGCATTTCGCTCATTCAGTCAACTACAAATGACATTTTGTTTTCACCGGTACTTTTTGGTAGGTGATATAATTTGATTATACTTTTAATATTAATCATTAAAAAAAAATTTAACATCATCAGCCATATATTCAAGTGAATAGAATAATGTTAGCATTGTAATGGAGGGAGTTATTATTGACCGTATATTTATATTTAAAGGGAGAAGTTGATCGGGGGTGCGGTCAAAGAAATAGACTTAATAAGTGTGGTCTTATATAATTGTGCCTACGTTTCGGCATAAATTTTAGGCCATCTTCAGGGCTAAAATGAAAACAAAATAACAACAATGAAAAAATAGAAAAGAGGCAGTACCAGTAACAGTAAAAATGATAAATGATAAAAACAGAAAATACAAGTAAGATAAAAAGTATAAAGAATAAAAAGAAAAGGATAACACTAAATTACATGTTTATTACTGACATGTTTATTACATAATTTATCACTGAAATGATTAATAAAAATCATTTCCAAGGAAAGTTACATTATTTACCAGAAGTGAATCATGCCAGAGATGGAAATACTTTATATTGAACAAAAATTAAAAAGAAAAGAGTTCTGTCTTTTAAAGTTTTTTTTTTTTTCAAGTTAGACTTTTTTCTTTTATTCATGATATATTTTTTCAAATTAATAGATGTGCAAAATAAGAATATGTAAGCAAAATACAAACAAATTATACCTTTTAAGGTGATATGTTAATTTTGACCATCAGAGTAGTTTCTTTATATTATTTTTATAAATTTTACATTATTTTTATTTCATACCTGGAATCCTGAATATTGGAGCATCATCAAAAAATGTTGAAAATTTTTCTGCATCCAGTGTAGCACTGGATATTAAAAGTTTAAGATCTGACCTAAATCTAGCAATATCTTTAACTAACCCAAATAATATGTCTGTATGCAATGTTCTCTCATGAGCTTCATCTATTATCATGACACTGAAAGATACCCAAATAAAGTTAATATGATAATAAACATTCAAATATAGAAAGTAAAAATAAAAAAAGTATTTCAATTAAAAAAAATTGTATATAAGGGGAAGATATATTATTCACAATATACCTAATAAAAAAAGTATATGTTAGACCTGTAAGTTTGCAGATCTGGTTCAGAGAGAAATTCTCTGTGAAGGGTACCATCAGTCATATACTTTATTATAGTCCTTTCTGAAGTGCAATCTTCAAAACGAATGCTGTAACCTACCTAAATAAAAAAAAATGTATACATTAATTAAGGAAATAAATACCATATTGGATGCATAAACCAACTTAAATGGTGTTTTCAGTTTAATAGTCCAGTGTACCAACACACTGGTGAGTGATTTTCACAGCCCCGTATTTCAGTAACTATTCGAAATATTCAAAAATATTATATACAAAAACTTGCAGGAAATTTAACGTTTTTTAAAAAAGATAATGACAAATGTTTACCTTAAATGCACCGGAAGCCAGTTACTGTGGAAAACTGAAGAAAAGGTTTTTCTTAGTGGTTTTTGCAAACGCACAGAGGAGGTCGAAAACTTAAGATTTTTACAAGAAGGTAAATACACACAACTTACCTAAAAATTAAAATAACACTTTTTTTTTTTTGCAAACCAAAATGATATCTCTATTGGGCTAAAATGCCAATTGGCGGAGTTCAGGAGATTGCCAATCTCAAAAGGTGTACTTGGCCAAATTTAAACATTTTTGTGCTCAATGGACGCAGAATTTGATGCTCTACAATTTTTATTGTATGGTCTCTGTTTTTGACATCTTTATTTTTCACTGTGGTTTTTGACCACACCACTTAACCAAATTATCATGTTGTGGTACACATTAGATGCAAAGTTTAATGTTCTTTAATTTAATAACATAATATAATATTCTTTTTCAATAAAATGCACCGTTTAGGAAATACAGATGAAAAACCAAAAACGTCCTAAAATGCCAACTTTTTTTGGTCACAATTTTGAAATCCGACCACTTTGAGTTGGCTGACAAGTGCAAATTGAAAACATAGGATGGACATTATATGGATTTCGCCTCAGCTCTTGGATTATATCAATTTATGGACTTTTCTGGAACTTCAGCCCATACAATGTTGTAGCACATGCACTCACTCCTCTTCTCAGCAACGCTTGGTTCTCCCAAATCAAATAATTAGGCTTTCAGTTGCCAAAATATTTGATTATTGGTTATTTTGTAATAGTAATACTGTATATAAGGTAAAATTTTATGCTCATGAAAGTGTTTCAGCTCAATTTTTGAACATGGCTAGTTTAAATGAAACTTAGTAAACATGCTACTTCTTGGCTAACAAACAATTCTTCAGAGGGTAAATTAAGCTATAGAAGCCACCTTTTGTAGAAACAGGGAGGGTCAGCGAAAAATGAGTAGGCAAATTTTGATCAAACTTGGTATGTATTTTTCTTTTTAGCAAACTAAAAACTCAGTAGGCTTAATGAGCCTTCAACATGAATGGTTCAGAACAAATTTTTAAGGAAGATCAAATTTGATGAAACTTGATGCAGTGAAGAGGCTTCTCGCTAGTACGGCAAGCTATTATAAGTCTTTTTAAGTTCCAAATTTCTGCTGCTTTATAGGGACAGTGAGGACACTGATGAGGCTTCTCACCTGTATGATTGACCATTATGTGTATTTTCAAATTACCCACTGTAACAGCTTTATACTCACTATAAGGACATTGATGAAGTTTCTCTCCTGTACGAAAGGCCATTTATGTCTTCTTAAAGTACCAGCTTGTGACGCTCTGTAGTCACAATCAGGACAGTGATGGCTTTTTCCAGTATGCTGGGTAGTTATATGCTTTTTTAAATTGCCCATTGTTACCGCTGAATAGGATGAGGACATAGATGATTCTTCTCGTCTGCATGGTCAGCCATTATACGTATTATTAAATTACTCATAGTTAACGCTTTGTGTGGGCATTGATGAATCTTCTCGACAGTACGATGGGTCAATAATTGTCTTTTTAAAGTACAGGCTTGAGCTGCTCTGTAGTTACAATGAGGGCAATGATGAGGCTTTTCTCCTTTATGCTGAGACATTATATGTAACTTTAATTTACTCAAGATAACTGTATGGGAAGTCAGTATGGGAAAGTATGGGGAATCAGTATGGGAAGCAACTATATGTCTTTTTAATTTACACATTTCTACTGCACGCATCTTTCATTGGCCAACTAAAAATAATATAGAGCTTATTCTATTTTTTAACGAGTATAATTGAACAAAACAGATTTTATTGTTTTTAATATAAAAAATATTTATTGATACTCACTTCCGGAGGTTCAATGTCTGTATTAACAATACTATCCTCTTCTGAATAAGGAAATATAGGAAATAATATATAAGACTTAAATTACTTCAAGTTACTATTGAATAAAAATTGAAAATTATTTGCAAATAACAAATCTTACTTAAATAACCCTTTATATATGAATATTTTATTTTATTTGTTATTCAAACAAAATCTTCCCATGCCTGTACCTAAATTTAAACGGCTGCTAATGATTATTAAAATTTTGAGCCTTGTCTTAGATTAGTGAGGTACCACATTAGGTTTCGACATGTCCTGCCCACCTCAATTGACGCTTTTTAATAGATGTCGCAAGATCTTGCTGTTCCTGAATCATGTGTTGAATTTCTTCATTCTTCCTCAACCTCCACCGTTCAGCATCACAGACAAGTCCATATATCCTTCTGAGTACTTTTCGTTCTCATACATTCAATTATCTTTGGATTTCCTTGGTAAGTACCCATTCACAGCCATATGTCACTGCTGTACTTATGATTGTCTTGTATATCAGAAACTTTGCTCTTTTACATAAGCTTATCAACTTCTTGTCTGCAGTTAATTGTGATTTTCTTTCTTTCATCAATTCATTTTTCTTCATAACAAATTCTCCTAAATATTTGAATCGGCTTAACGATTTCATGTCGATGTCACGAGGTCTTCATATGCTTGTATTTACATAATTTAGCTCATTGACTTGTAGATCCAATTCACTTGCTGCAATCTCGAACTTTTGAAAACATCCAAGAGAGCAGCTATTGATCTCGCTGTTAACACGTCTCTGCATATACTAAATATTGGTACATCCTATTGTATATGGTGTCATTTAAATTTGTGATAATAGCACGAATGCCTATCTCAAGAGCTACAATGGTCACCTGATTAGAATTTGGTTGGACAGTATATCTTGCATTTCGATCCTACAACTAATATCCAAAAGCATCATTCTTACTAATCTGATAAACTTTCATTAGCTCTTCTCTGGTGATTCTATCATAAACCTGTTTTAAGTCCACTAAAAGATATTGCAGATCGATATCAAATTCATACATCTTTTTGAGAGTTTGTCTCAGACTAATATCATCAAAGACATTTTTACAATAACTTTTTGAGTTTCTGATATAAGAGTATGGTTAATATTTTATATCTCCCTAAAAGAAATATGCCCCTGTAATTATCGCATTTTGATTAATCTCCTTTCTTTTGAATAGGACTTATTATGGCTAGGCTCCATAGTGGTATTTCTTCTAGTAGACATACCTTCAATACTAAATTATACAGCACTTTATACAAGGCTTTCCAACTTTGCTTGGTCATTTCAGTGCACTATCAAATCCTGGAGAAAATTAATTCTTCAGAGCTTGGATCACTTCTTGAAATTCTTCAAAATCTGGTGGTTCCACATCATCTTCCTCCAACCAGCCCAATGGTTTCACAACCTTATGTCACTGCTGAACTTATGGCTCTCCTCCTGGACTTAAGTCTTAAGTGCATAACACCAATGGTCGACATATTATCTTCAAAATCATCATAAACATTTTGTTGTTAATTGAGTGATAAAAAAACATAAAAAAATATCGTTTTTTAAAGTTTCCGTATCATAAAGCATGTTCCAAATCTATTTTCCTGATGCCCACTTTTTATAATATTGTAAATACATATATCTATGATTTCAGTTTTTTTGTACCTATTCTCCTGCAATGCCACTACATTGATTTCATACTTATGTCCATACTTCCTCCAAATTTATACTTTTCCCTGTTTGCTTTAGATGTTTTAAATTCCATGTTGCAAAAATAAATAATTTTAGTTGACACGCCTATATATATTTATTCCCTTAAATCCATCCGACTATTCTTATCATTTGGATTTATAACAGTAGTGTTTTTTCTGGTGCAGAGTCGTTAGCCTGCCCCTCCCCCCACCTAGAGGACTAAGATTTTCTGTAGAGGTTTACTCCCTTAGCCTTTAAACATAATTCTAGCCCACAAGGAATTAGGTGAGAAAAGTAGGAAGAAAACAATGATGAAGAGGAGTACAGGAATGGGAACGATGTACAGAAAGGAAAGGATAATAAAGTCAATGGACAGTTGTCCATTTAGTTGCTTTTTATGACATGCGGTAAATAGTGTGGGTCCATTCTATTCTACTCCCAATCCGATGGGACATTATTTTATCTACATGATTCCATTTTATGACTGAATTGGAGCAGTAGTTCATGGGATTTATTTTGAGTAGTTTTCATTATTTTTGCGAATTAGTGGTGATAAAGGTATTTTGTTGCAAATTTTTTCACCTTGGGTTCGATTATTATTTATTATACACAAGGATATGAAACATAATAAACCAACAAAAATCCTTACGATTAATTTTTTTGATAATACCTACTGATAACATTAAAAAAAATTTCTCTAACAGTAGCAACTGAAAAAAGCCTAAGGTGGTAGCTAACGAGATACTTGCAGTAGAAGGTGAAAGAGGTTTTGTAAATAAGACTATGTGTTTAGTTCGGGTGATTGAATGCTGAAAGCATTATTGGCTCTCAAGATGAGCCAAACTCAAGGTAATCTTCAGTGGCTGATAGTCCTAATTAAAATGGCCATAATACCCATTAAGGTGAGAAAGAACGTGGTTTAAGAACAATGAGGCGCATGCAATAACGCTAGAAAATTAAATCTGAGATACCTCATTTCCCAACTTAACAGACATCTCCTCAGCAACTCTGGCTGCAACAGACATTGCAGCAACTCTCCTCGGTTGAGTACATCCAATTTTCTTACCATCATTAGTAAAACCTGCCTGGTATAAATACTGTGGAATCTGAGTAGTTTTACCTGAGCCTGTTTCACCTTCAATAATCAGGATCTATAACATAATAGATTTTATTTTAAAAGAATAAATAGTTTAACATTATATCCTCTAATATGTTTCCTTTTCCTATCAATAAATGAAGAGTAGTAGTTGCATTTCTAGCTAAAAATCAAAGAGGCACAGATTCGACGTTCGAACCTCTAAAAGATTACAAGAATTGAGGGGGTCTATAGGGAGCGATTATTTGATCCATGGACCAAAAAAGGTCTAAACCTAATGCAAAAAAGTTTCAGTTAACCTACATATGGATCATTTAAAATTAATTTGGCAATACAAAATAATAAATCTCACAAGATTGGCCTTGCATAGAAAATTGTAGACTGATTACAGAAAGACAAAACCTCCACCTAAACTGTGATCAATTATTTAAGCAAAATTACAGTAAGGATCCGACCTCAACAGAAAAGGAACTTTTGGGGTTTGTTTATCTCTTGAGCGAGTGTAAGTCGTCAGCTGTGATCCATTTAAAGCAATAATAATTGAAATTACAATAAGACCCCGACCTCAACTGAAAAGGAATTGTTGCTGCTTTGTTTACTTCTTGGACGAACATAATGAGCGGAAGTCAACAGCTCTAATAATTTTAAATAATATATAATCATAGCAGTAATAATTTTAATAATTCCAATGAACACGAATGCTACAATGGAATGAAAAGCAGTTAGTTAGCACAAATGGCGCTAGAGTATACTAGTCCGGTGACCTTCGGGTAATATCGGGAGGAACAAGTGATAACGCGCCCCTCTTGTAAAGTTGTACCTTTATTAACTTCTTAGTACCTATACCATGAATCTACCAGAATGTAACCAACAAAAATTAATTATTGTGATCAAGCTTATGTAACATTTAAAGTAACTAAACAATTAAAGAAGTTAAATAATAAAATAAAATTGTCCAAATCATCATCTATTTCTCCTGAAGTCAGTGACGAGAACTTACTGAATTACCAATACTATCAATAGTTTTTTATCAATAATGGCCAACAGTGGAGATACCCAATTGCCAACTCTCTCTTGAAGAGGGTCGGCTCACGGTATCCCCTCCTGTCCGCATCAGGCAACATTGCGCCAAACAACACCTTCGTCCCAAGCATCTATTTTCATGAATCCAACTATAGGTGTCAGGGTAAGGGTCGTGCGCGCAATCAAAGCAGGTTCAATTTTAGTTTACAAGGAAGAGGACCCCCAACTTACAAAATTACTGGATAGGTAAAAGATGAAAGAAGCTAGAATAAAGACAAAGCTGGCACAAAGGAGTAGACCCAAGTTGGAGGTGAAGTGAGGAGGTCCCTTTCTACTGGACTGCCCGGCAGTCTAGGTATGACATCATACCTATATCACTGCTGCCCCAACTGATGAAGAAGCAGTCATACTGCCATGGTTACGATGGTTGTCACTTGTTTTCCTTTTACAAAATGTATTAAGAGATTTAATGAAAATGCCTATGAATGTCTTGTAGATTTTTTCAATGAATAATAGGTTTTTTATATAATAATAAAAAGAAAATAACTTTATTTATACGTTTCTTGAAAATGAATGATAATAATATAACAAAAATTAATAAAATATACTTCTATGTTGGTTTGTTTATTAAAATTTATTTTTTAAAAAATTAACGAATTGTATAAGTTCAGAATCATTTATCAACCATTTTAAATAAATTTATTATCACCACCACATAAAATCAAATTTTTGGAATTCCTTACTTTTATTAATTTACCAGAAGCATATTTGCAAAATGAAATGTTATAAACACAAATCTAAGACTCATGAAGTTATTAGGCCGAGAGACAGAAAAAGTATTCGCAAAAGGGAAGTTAAAAAAAAAAAAAAGTAAAAAAAGTAAAGCTCTTTTTTGGTTTCTTGAAAAGTACCTAATTCAAAATCATTCATTTTATTTGTGGCAACGATAAATTGTTTGATTTTCCTATTTACTGTAAAGTGACTGCCAGCATTTCTTCAGTATTGGAGCTTGCACTGCTTTAGTAGCTTTTCCTACTATATTTCCTTTCACCATGCTTAACACAAAATTAAACTGCGAGGCATTTAGTCAAAAAAAGTTTCTGAATCTCTCCTCATCATTCCACAAATGGCCTATCATTAACTTAGCATTAAACCGTTCACTTTTCACATTCGGAATATGCTACTAGAATTAGATCTTGTTAATGACATAATTTCCTCTTCCTCTTCTAATATAAAAGCTAGAATTACATCCATGTTGTAAACTTTCATGTATGTATTCCTTTCATGAAGGTTATAACAAATAGTTTTAAAGGTTTTAACAATGTATTATATAGCTATAAGGATATTAAGTATGTACGATATATAATAATGATATAGTACGATCAATGGATAAAGTATATAAGTTAAAACAACATAAGTTATGCGAGAGGAGTTGGCTGCTGCAGTGAACAGTTTCAACGAAATATACAAACAGTAACAGTTAGCGGTAACGGTTGGCAAGCACTACCAACCATAACCGTGGGCAGTACCAGCAAAAGTCTACCTACAGATGCCTAATCTTCGGGCAGACCAAAGCTGCTTGTGGGACAGATGATATTCTTCCCCAGCCAAGGATTGTCCAACAAAAGGAAAGAACACCCCTGAGCTATAAGGCAAGAAGCTAAATGGTCATAAAGAAAAATTTGTAAAACTTACTTGATGATCCTTGATAGCTTGTACAAGCTCATTCTTAAATTTGAAAACAGGGAGGCTTTTTTGAGTTTCTTCAATTGTCAATCTTTTTCTTTCTTTTTCTGTTAGTTGCTGCTCAGGCTAAACAAAAAAAATTATACATACATATTAAAATAATTAAAAGTTGCATTGTAAACAGGCATTCACCACAAAAAATTTCTGACAAAACCTTTTCTTTAGTTCCAGCAAGACTCATAGCCTGGATAAATTCAATCTGATTATCTAGAACCAAATCGTATTCTTCTTGGTATTTATCTTTTTGTTTTGCACCAAAGTGAAATACAGCAGATGACATCTGTTCCTCTTCCCATTTCCTTTGCTCATAATTTGGCTTATTTTCTCTCTCATCGACTTCCTCATATTGTTCAACACTCTGATATATAGAGATTGATATTTATTAATGAAACAATCCTTAAATGCAAATGAATGTTTTTAAAAAAAATTAACAGATAAAAAAGGTAGATATAACTTACATCTTTAACATCCCTTGGCATATGATATCTCTGAACTTTTTCTAATTCTCTAGCTCTTTCATGTTCCTTTGCAAGGACCAATAATTTCTTTTTATGATCTCTGTCTTTTCTTTCCCGCTCAGTGAGTCTAAAGAGATTATTTAAATATATATGTATAAATTAAATAATAAATAAATAAAACAAAGCATCATTTGCTTTTCACTAAAATTTTCAGTCAAATGTCAGGCTCTGGTAGCCAAACATCTTGAGACAGCACCCCACCACTCTTGAGTCAGAAGTGACACAATGTAATAAATCTTAACCTGTGAATTCTGAATGTAAATTTGAATTCTGGCTAGAAGAATACCAGTAGGATAAACCACTCCTCCTGTTGCAACAGGAATACGAGGATGTTAAACAAAAAAAAAAAAAAAATTTGGAACTCTGGAAATTTGGAAAAAGATATAATATATAATACTATATAAAAACTGTTAATAGAGTCGAGTACTTCCATAACTAGTGATTGCCTTTTAGATACTGAACTCTCAGTTATAGAAACGCTCTTACTTAATTGTGAGTGAAATTTCTGAAAAAATAATTAATTAGATACCTACCACAATTGAGAGTTCAGCCATGTGTGCTGTATAAATGAATTACACTAACAACGCAAGTTCCTCAAAGCTAGTCAGGCAAAAGACCAAGAAGCAGGTCAAGGATGTCATAAAAGGATTGTGTGACTCTATTAGGATAGAAGAGAGGAAAGCGACTGGATTCCTTGAAGGCATTGGCAAGGGCTAGGGGTAGTAAAAAACTCTTAGTAATTAATAATTTTCCCATTATTTCTGCATAACTGTAAAAAAACAAAACAACATTGATCTGTAATGTCCATCACAAGTAAGCAGTCTCAAAACGAATAGTGAGCTGAACAACAACACTGAGTGCAGTCATAAGCAGGTCATTAAGGTTTCAACAAATGCGCAGTTTTCTATGTAAGCAAAGGACAAGCAATAAATACTCAAAATATCAAAGGAGAGCATTAAGGGACTTGAAGTGGAAGAAATATATAAATATTTAGACAAGAAATAAAACCACAATATTTCCTTATAATTTTTTTATGGCACAGTTTCTCTATTATGCCTTCAATGAGAAGATAAGAAGAATGGTTATTGTCTGGACGGCTATCTTCTTGGGAACAAGACTCAGCAAATGCCATTCAAAATCAAGTTATTGCCACAAGGAAAGGAGGCATGTTCTTCAGGATATAGTGACCTCTAATAATTGTCATAAATGCACAATTGACCTTTGGTTCAATCAAGCTATCATAAAAATGTAATCATAGCTATCACAGTAATGTACTAGTTTAGATGGAATATCCCATTTCCATTATGCCTAGGTTTCACTTAATGGACGATAACACACTATATTATGGGTATAATTGAATAAGTTGCTACAAACAGGTCTACTGAAGCTTTATTGCGATGAAACTATTTTTATGGACCACACTGTGTATCATTAGTGGCATCGTTCTCATAAACTTTAGAGAGAATTGAAAAATATATTAAGTTGCTAATCCTATGGAAGAGATACGCGCACTATACCAAAAAATGGGAAAAATGAACACAAATTATCTGACAATAAGATTAAAAACACATTTGTAATTAATAAATAAATTTCACTGTTTTCTTAACATAACATACTTATAAAACAAAATAAAATACATACTCATCCTCATTAAAAAGATATTCATCATCAATAATATCTGCTTCAAGCTCAAGAACTTTATCTTCTTTTCTTTTTTCTAAGTATTTCCTTCTCGATTCAACTCTTAACCGAGGAATCAATTTTTCTTGATGTTCTGAATCAATTTTTAATCTTTTTGCTGCTTCCTCATATGCTCTTTTATCTATAAATAAAAGGGTAAAATAGTAAAATAAAAGAGATAAAAGACATGGATAATTGAACAACAGAAGATTTCAACTACCTGAATGAATGGTTGTAATTTTTCTTGTATTATCTTTATCTTTTTTTCTAAGGCGTGCAGCAAATTCATCTCTTTGTTTCCTATCCTCCTCACTATCACTAGATTCAGAACTTGACTTGGCCATATTACTGGAAAAATATAAACAAAATTAAAATAAAGTAATCACAATTAACTATTATTTCAATTATAATGTTTTTTAAAAATTAAATAAAGGCAGTGAAAAATGCTGCAAATTATTACACAATGATTTATTATTTCTAAATAGCAATACTTCAAAAATATCTAGTATGTCTATTCACAGAACATTCCATATCACTTTGCTTTACAGTTCAGACAATTATATTATCTTTCAAATGAGCATTTGAAATATTTCGGGAAAGTTGGAATGTTTTCGAGTTATCAAATTATTAACAAAGGTGAACCGGTTTCGATAGGAACATGCACAGAATACTTTAAAAAATATATCTACCAAGTTCAGCAAAGAAATTAAGCAGTAGGAACCTATGGAACAGAAATTTGGTGCTTTTCCCAAAATGATCGTCGTAAACTGAGAGTGTTTGAAAAAAACTGTATCAAAGCAAGTAGACTAAGATGGGAAGGTCATGTAATCAGAAAGGAGAGTAAAATAGTACAGAGTAAAATGTTGGAGGCGTACTTCAGTGAGAATACAAAAAAAGGAAGATGACCAAGAAGTTAGAGCAATAATCTAAGGAAGGATGAAGTGGAGAGACATGGGAGGAAGCTATGAGCCCGCAATTGATATCTCAGGAGGTCAAGGGCCATGCTGACCTGCAGTGCCAGGAAATTAGTCTAAAAGTTCATTTTCCTAGATCTCGCCTAATACTGGTCCGATGTAAATGATTTTTTTTTTGTTATGTAGGAAATTTTATAACCTTTCAATTGAGTATAACACAATTTTAGATGAACAGATTTGTTTTTTTCTTTGATTGTATCTTGAAGAAGAGGTAGAACCTTCGCGAAGAGGATTGAGTTGAACAGCAGGAAGTAGGATATGACTCGGAAGAAGAACTGTTTTATCGCTTTCAAATAGATGGCAATGATTTGGAGGAAGAACAGTTTCAAGAGGAAGTTGGTGATGGAAATGGTGCTTCATATAATCTCTGAGACCGGGATGTACTAAAGCGGCCAGAGGCTTCTCTTATTTCTTGCTCACTGTTTGGGTCACAAATAATCTATAAGGAGGCTATATCAGGACCACAAAAGGAGGATTGGAAGCGACCTATAAAGAAAAAACAGGAAGTACTTAAAGAGACCAATACTTGGACAGTAGTAGATCGACCGGCTAGCAACGCAGTCATATCAACAAGATGGATTTTTAGAATCAAAGGTAATGATAAAAATTTAGGATACAAGGCAAGATTAGTTGCAAGAGGTTTTGAGCAAAGTAATGATGTAGACATTTTAGAATTCTATACCTCAGTGACAAAGTTAAACACATTGAGAATTCTTTTAACTATTGCTTGTCAAAAGAATTTTCCTGTTTACAAATGGATGTAAAAGGTGCATTTTTATACAGTAAAATTAAATATGTCTACATATTACCAATAGAAGGATTTAATTTACCAAAGGAAAAGATTTCTAAACTAAACAAATCTATTTATGGCTTGAAAAAATCCCCACGATATTGGAATGAAAAATTTAATGGCTTTATGAAAAAGGAAAATTTTAAAAAGATCAATGTCTGATTATGGTATATATATATATATATATATATAGAAAATCGGGAAGAACATCATTTGTTATAATTTTTGTGGACATAATTTGTTGTTGGAAATAAATTGTAGTGAGAAGAAAATAAATAAATTTCAAAATAATTTGAATTGAAATTTCAAAGAAGGATTTGGGAAAAACATCTGACTATTTGGGATTGCAAACAGTTCAGAAAAAAGAGTATAAAGAAATTGATCAGTCAGCCTATTTAAAATCAATTCTCAAGGAGTATGTTATGTCATCCTGCCAGCCAGTAGTTACACAATTAGAACCAAATTTTCAAATTTTAGATGAGCCTACGCTCCTGGTGACTGCAGAGAATCATTGACACTATGTTTCCACAGCACGAAGAATTACTTTAGACAGAGCCGTCCCTCCTATTTGACATATCGTCCGTGTCGGCTATAGAGCTAAACGATATCTGCACCAGCCTTCAGATGATAAAAGCCGCAGGCATGAATGGCATTCAGAAAGAAATGAAATAGTCGACAGATGGCAACGACGCTGGGATATGGCATATGAACAGAAGATAGACACACAGGCTGATTTCCTAACTCCAACCCAGGGTGGGCAGGAAACATGGAGAAATTTACTACTACCTCACACAGTTGCTTACGGGAGGGACAAGGCTGCTTTCAAGCCTACCAGTATAGATTTAAGTTGGACAATATAACAGAATGCCCAGTGTGCCCAGCAAAAGAGAGCGTGGAACATGTATTCTTCTACTGATCCCGCTTTCAGGAAGAGAATGACGAATTTTGAGGGGTCAGCGTATTGGAAGCGACTGCCAATAACATCGTCATGCTGCTCTACCAGGAGTACTGGATGGCCAACGTCTAGCAGCCCTGGTGATCAAGCAGCTGAAGAAGAAAGAGGAGGAACAGCAAACTTTATAAAGTAGGTAGCCTAATACATGTTAAAGTTATTCAGTTCACTGAAAGACAGTAATGAACTATATAAGCTACAATTTATTTTTCTCCTTGTTATATCTCTTTGTAGATGGCATTGTTACCATGATCTTTTTTTACCGCCATTATTGTAACCTCTCTCAACTTGTTCTTGTTGTTATGATTATATTTTTTCATAAATTTTTATATTTTGTTGATGTTCATTACAAGTCTTATTTATGACTTTGTCTTTTGTGTGAATGCACCTATTAACACCAAAAATACAATAAGGTGGCACACAGCCATTCCCTCTCAATGAAGTAATGCCTAACGGATCCCATTGAGGAGGAAAAACAAGTGTAGGGAGGTGATTTAAGAGGATAAAAATCTCACACACGGATGGATACGGCCTTGTTCTATTCGTTTGAAGATTTCCACCAACCATTGGGAAAAAAAACAAAAAACAAGCAAAAATGCGATTTGGACTCAGGGGGTTATGAAACATATAAATCTAATGAAAACTACTAATAGAAAATTTCACCCAATTACAATTCTTCTTTACCTAGAAGCGGTAAGAAAGTAAAATATACGTCCAAAATTAAATATGCAGTATCTTTGGTAAGAATGGTATGAGATTTCAACAATTCTTGATTTGTTTTGTAGGGAATTAAATTGCCTTTCAAATGACCTAATATATAATTTTACATAAAGTAAATATATTTCGAGTAAAGAGCAAATAAAATGTTCATTTTGTCAAAACTTTTTCTTGGGAATGTACTTTATATATGAATAATTAAAAAGCTTTATGTAGAAGACTTTGTGCAAGTTTCATAAAAATTGTTACAGCTTTAGTACTTCAGTTTATAGAAAAACCAGGTTTTCAGCAATTTCAGAATGCGAGGTTCAGTATAAAGGCATTGGGATACAAAACCCTACACAAAAAAATAATAAGCAACAGAATCAGTCTTCCTGTTCAAGAGATAATCCTGGTAAAGACAAACAGTTCAAGAGATAATCCTGGTAAAGACAAACAAACATACACAGATAGACTGTTGGCTGAAAATACGTTTTTTGGACTCGAGGAGCTATTAAATTCTCCCATGAAATCTGCATATTGAAACTTTCTTATTAAATCATGGCCCAACTATCTTGTTATAGGTTTTGGCCTCATCTAAACTTTCACCTAATAACAATAATTTCCTTACCTACTACAAGTAAATAAAAAAAAAAAAAAAGAATCTCTGTTTTAGGGCATTAATACAAATCACAAAAATTTGTCATGAATTTGACCCATGACAACTTCTTACCTTATATTTTTATATATAACTTTTCTAATATTTCAAAAGATGTTTCAACTATACACGGTATCTACATAGAAAATACTGGTGTACCGTTAATTCAATCCTGAGTTGTATAAAGATGGCAATTCAAGGAAAGTTCACAAAAAAAATAATATTTACAACTTGGAAAATTAAAACCTACTAAAAACAATACCGTTCCATAACGAGTCACCACTGACTATTTTTTCTTGTAGAGATTCTAATTTATTACAAACAAGCACAAATCAACAGGAGTTTACAAGTATTACACTTAATTAAAGATTCATTGAATTCGCAATTATATATTGGATATAATATAAAAATTATAATAGAAAATAAAACTATTTTATCGTTTATATACCTATGTATAAGTCTATCCATATAAACAAACTGCTTAGTTGCTGTAGTATTTGCTAGGAAAACCCATAAAAAAGTGGGGGAAAAATCGATCAAATAAATTAAATCATCGGAGACCCCTGAACATGTGTTTAAATTAAAATTATACCTTTGACACTCACTTTCGTGAGTGTTTTAACTCAGTGTTTTACCCACTTTTGTTTAGTGTTTTAATGAAGTGATTACTCACAAGTATCGATAGAGTCCTTTAGTTACTTTAATCGTATTGAATATTTGATTGAAGTACTAGTATCAATCCTATGTTCCTAGTATTAATTTTATTTAACTAAAATGAGAAATGCTTATTTATACAATTAAAAGAAGTGAGAACTCACAAGTTTCGATACATTCATTTCGATACTTTAATGGTATAGGATATTTTAATTCCAGTACTTTAATGAGTACCGCTATCGATACCATTTTATTTCTTTTATATTATTTATCAGTAGAACTTAAGCAATTAAATGAAGTGATTACTCACAAGTATCGCTACTTTTCATTGGATACCATAGCGGTATAGCGGTACAAGTACTTTAATGAGTACCGGTATTGATACAACGTCCCTAATCATAATTTTTTTTCTTTTTAATTAATAATACTCAAATAAAAAATAAAATTAAGTGAGTACTCGCAATCTTCCATTCGATTCCTTAGTAATATTGAATATTTGATTCAAGTATTTGAATGAGTTCCATGTTTGAATGAGTACCAGTATCGATTCATTGTCTCTAATATTAATTTTATTTCATCCAAATTAATAATACTTGAATAAGAATAAAACGAATTGAGTCCTCAAAGGTATTGATACCTTCCATCCCATGCCTTAATGGATACCACTCACAAACACTTTGAGTTTCTTCTCTAAAAAAAAAATTGTATCGAATAAGAAGTGTCGATATCAAAAATATTTTGTATTGAAAGAAAAGTATCGATACCAAAAATACTTGATATCGGAATAATATTATAGATACCGTGCTAATATCGATCGAGTACAAAGTATAGAGTATCGGTTACCAAGTACCGAGTTTTGGGTACCAAGTAACGACTATCTTGTACTGAGTACTATGTTTAGAGAACCGAATACGAGGTTCCGAGTATCGTGCATCAAATACATAGTAACAAGTAACACATATCGAATATCGAATACCAAGTATCGAGTATTTGAGAACCGAATAACGAGTACCAAGTATCGAATTAGGAGTAACAGATGTCGTGTATCAGATACCAAGATTTGAGTATCAAGTATCAAGCATTTGAGCATCAATTACCAAGTAACTAGCGCCAAGTATCGGGCAAGGTGATAACCGAGTATCGATTACCGTGCATGATATCCAATCGACCCATGGTAATCGATAAACCCAAGTATCGAAAACTAAGCACCGAGTATCGAGTCACCAGATCCGAGTATCGGGAACTAAATACCGAGTATCGAATACCACCTATTGAGTAACGAGTATCTAATATTTGGCAGCAATTAACGTAGCAAGCATTGGGTATCGTGTATGAAGAACCGAGTTTCGACTATCATGTATTGGATATCAGATACCAAGTACCAGTATAGGTTACTAAATATTGAGTGCAGATTACTGTGTATTGAATATCGATTACCTAGTACCAAGTTTCAAGTACCTAGTACTATATCGAGTACCAGGTTTCGATTATTGGCTACAGTGCACCGCGTACCAACTACCAAATATCAATAACCGAGTATCATGTACCAAGTACCCATTATCGAATAACGAGTAACATGTATCGAGAATTTAATAACTGGACACACTAAATCACTTTTTAAAAACTTTATTTAAGGAAAACTTACAATACTGAAATAGCGTTACAACTATAGGAAGCTACAACTATGACTAACTAGATGGTAATGAACGAGATGCTCTAGATCTGAGGGATATATATACCAGAACCATCTTACTGCTGACCCAGGAGTTGCTGAGGACTGGATGAGTCCATAACTGAGTATCAAATACCACCTATTGAGTAATGGGTATCTAGTTTTTTGCAGCAATTAACGAATAACTAGTACCAAGCACTGGGTATCGTGTATTTAGAACCAAGTATCGATTACCATGTATCGGGTATCGGATACCAAGTATCGAGTACTGAGTACCGAGTATCGAAAACTTAGCACCGAGTATCGAGAACCAAGACCGAGTATGGAGAACCAAGACCGAGTATGGAGAACCAAGTGCCGAGTAGGGAGAACCACATATCCATTATCAAATATTTAACTCAATTTCTCGCACTATTCGAGTCATAAGTATCGAATATCGAATAACAGATATATGGTAGAGTATTGGATATCAATTACCGGGTATCAGGTACCGTTCATCTGGTATTGAGCACCAAGTGTAGCGTAACGAGAACCAAATACCGAGTTTCGAATATTTTACTCAAATACTCGAACTCTCAGAGTACTAAGTATCGAATATCGATAACCGATACTTATATACATTTTAAATTCAGTTCTTGATACACGATCCTATCTTCTCGATACCTGATACTTGTTACTCGATAACTGGTACTCGATACTTGGTATTCCGTATTCGATAGTCAGTTCTTAATACTCGATACTAGCTTCTCTATACTTGATGCCTGGTACTTGACATTAGGTAATCGATATTTGGAATCTGGTTCTCGGTTCTTTATACTCGGTATTAGGCACTCAATACGCAATACTTTGTTTCAGATACTAGATATCTGGTACATGATACTCGACTCTTGTAAGGTACTCGATATTCTGAATACGGTATTTGATACTCGATAATCAATAGTAGCTACTCGATACTTGGTAATCTGGGATTGCAAGTAATTGAGCAAAATATTCGATAATTAGATAGGCACCAGATTTTACCTATAAAACAACATCTAGTTCTAGCTCAAAAGATGAATGTAGAGAGGGGAGCAGTGAGAGTTAGGATCTTCGATATGCATAAAATATCCGACATTGGTTCTCATTCAAGTACTTTAATCAAATGTTCGTTACCACAATGGTATCGATAGAAAAGTGTTGATACTTGTGAATACTTATTCAAAGTACTCACAAAATAGTAGAGATGGGAAATAAGTATGCGGAGTAATGAGTAAATTGTTTTACTTATATACTCGTATTGCCTGAGTACAGAGTATTTAACCGCGTATTTTACTCGATACTCAATGCTGTTGGTAGTGGATTTGATTGAAAAAATATCGCATATGGGTGAAAAGTGTTGTTACTTCCATTATTATCGGAAGAAAGTATTGATACTGCCGATACAATGAATGAAAATTATCAATATGAATATAGGAAGTAGGGTTGAAAAAGTATCGTTACCACAGAATATCGAAAGTATCGAAATGTCCCTACCTACTCATTACTGATTGGCTTGGTTGATATACTATTTTCTAGATTTCTGTGATTGATATTTAAGTAATAAATATTTTTAATTTTGTGGAATGTGTTATATCTTCGATACAATAATTTTGTTTTGTAATTGGCGCTATTGCCCTTGTGGATGGTTGATAAGGAAATTTTGATGATTGTAATAAATTTAGTATAGAAAAAGCAAATAGAAAATTACAATGACATCTTTATTCGACCAATATGAACAAGATTCTCAAAGATTTGTTTCAAGTGTAAAAGAAAAGAATTCTGTTGTAAGTTTTAAGTTTAAGTTTAGTTTGATTTTTAATTTCCAATAGTGTATCAGTTTTTTATTGCAGATCAATTATCCTCAAAGCGGCGAAAAACCAGTATTCCAGAAAAACAGAATTAATTTTGAATTTTCAGCCCTAATTTCACATTTAGCTATTTGTAATGAGTATCTGGTGTATGTTACATCAAACAATGTTCTCCATAGAATTGATTTAAAAACACAAACCAAACAGCCTGGTAAGTTACTGTCATATTTGAATTGATTTTTTTCTTTTTTTTTTTTACTTTTATCAAAGTATATTTGATTGTAGATATAGAACTGAATCGTGTTGTACCTGGAGTGAAGTTGACAGGATTGTTTCTCAACCCGACTGCTGACCATCTGTTGATTGGTTTTTCCACTGAATTATTGTATTTGAATAAAAAATTCCCCAAACCGAAACCTGTAAGAGGATGTTATAGTTATTAGTTGCTTTGATTTATATTGAAATTATATATGTTGGTCTTTTAATAACAATGAAATATCTGTATGTGGTAATTTTCTTAGTTGAATTGTAGTAGGTAGGGATGATAGAGAGGCCAGACTCGGTTGTGATCAATGAATATTCAACTATGTTTTGGTTATGTTTCGAGATGTTATTGTTCTCATATTCATGCCCTAAAGTTAAATATCTGGTGTGTCCACTCTCACATGACTTTACTTTGGGTGAAAGTCCAAAATAAAAGATGTTTGCTGTATCTTCGCTAATATTAGTCCAAGAATTTTTTTTTTATGTTTAGCTTCAAATGAGCATTCTATGATGTTCTGGAAGATGTATAGTTGTTACTTTATAAAATAAACTTACAAATGTGATCTAATTTCCAAAGGAAAATGTACAGAACATTTTATAAAACATGTTTATAAAGTTTAATAAGCTATATCTTTGCTAATACTTGTCCGATTCTGATTTTTTTTTTTGGTTTGCAGGGAATTTAATTACCTTTCGAATCGACTTGACAAAACCAAGATGTTTTCAGGCTTCAGTCTATAGAAAAACTAGTTTTTCAGATATTGCCCTCAGGGTGCCCGATTCAGTACATAGTCATCAAGGACCGAAACCCTACATAATAAAAAAGAAAGCAACTAAATCGGTCCACCACTTTAAGAAATAATCGTGGCACAGACACACTGACCAATGACTGAAAATGAGTTTTTTGGACACAGAGGGCTCTGAAACACATAGATCCATTGGAAACTACTCATAGAAAATTTCACCCGTTTAACAACACTTCACTTAACTAGTAGTGTTAGGAAAGTTAAAATATTGCTAGAGTATCTAATACTCTATATCTTTAGTAGATAATTTTTTTTTTTTATAAAATTCAATTACATTTCATTTCAGATAAGTAAATATAAAATTTACCATCAAATGAATCCTTTCCGAGTTATGTGAAAATAAAATATTCTTTTCCTCATATCTTTTTTCCTGTTTTTTCTCGGGGATGCACTTTATGAACAGTTGGAGAGCTGTAATTAGAAGATTTTAGAATAGTTTCATCGAAATTGTTGGAGCAGTTTTTGTGCTATAGTCTATAGAAAAACAAGTTTTTCGGATATTGCGCACAAGACGATTTAGAAGATATGCATCAGGGACTAAAATCCAACCAAATTAAAAAGAAATCAACACAATCGGTCCACCCGTTCAAGAGATAATCATGGCACAGACAGACAAATGTCCGAAAGTGCATTGTTGGGAATCAGGGGGCTCTGAGTAAGCAAGGTCTAGATCCGTTGAAAACTGCACATTTATATAAATATTTACTCAACAAGTATCAATAGAAAACAAACACAAAAAAATATGCAAAACAGAAAAGAAAAAAACTACTACAGATAAATTGAGTATAACTTTTACGAGGAGTTAAAATAATTATATAATTATTCTAATTGTAATTATATAATTATTCTAATTATATTATATAATTATTCTAATTGTGCGAGAAAAATGTGGTTGAAAAGGAGGGTTTTGAATGAGGGAGCTGTTGGTGCATGACAAGTGGCGGAAGGGACAGAGTTCCAGAGTGATACCTCAGGTTAGAAAAGACTTGTCAAACACAGTAGTTCATTGGGGAGAGTGGTAAAAGTCAGATGCACGAGATCTGGTAGAACAGGATTGAATGGTGGATTTAAATTTAAAACTAGAAGTTGAGATGTTTCGATTGGAAGGAGATAGCGGAGATAATGAAATTGCTTTATGGTGAATGTGGTCTGATAGGAAATTTGGGAGAGGTGTGTTTTCTACGAGTTTGGTCGAAATAGACACCAAGATTTTTGATTGATGTGTAGAATGAGATAGAGGTGCTGCTCAGGATAAGGTTGGGAGATCCAGGGGTAGATTTGAGGAGAGAGGGGGATACGATTATTGTGACTTTGGTCTTCTCAGCGTTTAGCATAAGCTTATTGGAGGCTGCTTTTATTCTATTAATATCTTCCTGTAATTTCAAGGTGGCATCAGTAGAGTCAAAGGAGAGATAGATTTGGACGTCGTCGGCATGTAGATGATAGTGGGAATGTTAGATGGTTGTTGATAAATGAGAAGAAGTTTTTTGATAAAGATGGAAAAAAGGGTGTCTCTTGATAGAAGTAGAGAAACAGATTTTTAGGCCATGGGATGTTGTGATAAGTTGCAAATGTGGCAGAGGATTGGAAAAATGGAAGGAAGTGAGTCTTTTATCAATTTCATTGGGATAATAATTGGTTCGGGATTTACAATTGGAGTTAAATTGATCATCTGCGTTGCTGAAAATAAAGGAATTTGGAATGGCATAAGGATTAGAGCTGTTTCAGAGGTGTTTGAAGTTGTATGATCATCAGGGATATAAATGGTGAACTACAACTGAATTAACAAATTTCTAGGTAATACTGTGTAGGAATGAGTAGAAACGCTTAGAGATTAGACAACAGTAAAGTGGGGATTATTTGTTTTTTCCTTACTTACCATGAAATTTGGATCAGCACTTAAGCAGTTATTACTATCTTGTTATTATTGATTTATTAGTGTTCTGTATTTATTTTTCTGTAGTTGTAAATATAAGTTTATTAAATTTGGATAGGACGCATTTCGATTTTGAACATCCAATTTTGTTATTAGCACAATTCTTATATTTTTCTATGATATTGACTTCTTTCATATTCTGTTTGAAATGGTTTCTTTTGCGACATATTATTTTGGTTGAATCAAATTTGATTCACCCATTTGTCAACTTTATTTAATTACAATTTTTAATTTTATTCTACTTCTTTGTAAATTTTATGTTAAATAATTAACATATATATGTATATATATATATATATATATATATATATATATATATATATATATATATATATACATATTTATAATTATTATAATTTATTTAAATAATTATTTATTGGAAATTTTTTAAATAACCTGTTTTTTTATTTTAGGGCATGAATATGAGAACAATAAAATCTCGAAAAATTGCCAAAATATAGGTGCATATTTATTGACTGAACCTCAAAATCCTCAAAAACCTTATAGTATTAACAATCAAGAAAAAATGCAATCAATTAATATTTCTATTAATGTATAGAGAACTCAATATAGAGAACTATATAATGTTTTTACTTTTTATGTGGTTTATAAAATATCTAGATATACTCTGTTCTGACTAAAATGCATTAATTGTTATTCGTAACTTTTAATTTACAATTATCATTTGAAAACTTGCATTGTAAGTTGAAAAAAATTAATTTTGGCAAACTGTTAGGCATTATTTAAAATATACACACTTTGTATCCCTGAATTCTACTTAGTCAGTTCTGCTAGTAACTATAAAATAAAATTAACTTTGTAATACGAGTATGTATATCATATTCAATGACTTCAGTCTTTTACAATATTAGATTATGTATTTTTTATTTTGTGGTAGTTACTAATGTTTTTCTACTTAATAAGTTTTTGATGATAAATCATTTTGAAAGTTAATGAATATTCAATTACTTATTTGTGATTTTTAATTATATTTTTAGACAAGTAAATTGAGAGGCCATGAAATAACTGCTGTTGGTTGGAATTTGTCAATTGAACAATTCGGAGATTCTACTACAAAACCTATTCTATTAGGAACTTCTAGAGGTATAATTTTTGAAGTTGAAATAAGTGCTGATGAAGGATTGTTTACTTCCAGTATTGAATCCTATTGTAAACAGGTGAGGGTTTTTTTTGACTTAGATATACTGTTGTGGTTTTCAACCTTTTCAGCCTGTGGTCCACTGAAGTCCCATGATTCATTGTGGCTCGCTCTCTTCTTAATTTCTTAAAATTATTACTGTAATTTGTTTAGTCTTTATTATACTTAAAAATTATTTAATTATATTTAAAAAGGAAATATATATATAGTTTACTATAGTAAAGAGGGGGAAGAAAGAAAAAAATATTAAATTAATTATTAATTCATAGTCCTCCAAAGATATAATTAATACCGGTATTAGCAGTATACCGTTTATAAAAACAAAGTCACGAGAAGAAGTTTGGCTCAACAGGAGAATTTACAAGAAAAAATAAATCTCTTGCAACAACAGTTACAATAACAATGATATCAGCTGATTTATTTTTTGTTTTTTTGAGAGAAAAGCTATTATTGAGAAATAATACTATCTGCCACACTCAATGGCAATAGGCATTAGTACTGCAAAAATCTATTCTTACCAATTATACAAGTGAAAAATTAAAAATAAAATTACATTAAAAGGAATAACAATAATTAAAAAAATATGTGTATCACAAATGGAAATAAATAATCACACAGACAATTAAATAATATCAAAATAAGGAAACAACCAAGATAAAGAAAATTTATGTATATATCAGCTGTAGTAATATTAGATTAGACAATTTAAAGCATTGAAAACAGTCTATAATGATGAACCAAATTCAAAGATAATATTTAGCCAGCCAGTAACGCTGATGGTTTTTATGTTTTATAGTTACTTAATTAAGTTCTGAGGTTCATACAAGGTGATGGTATTGGTTATTTATATTGGTTACTATTTGGAAATAATAAATTAGACAATTTATATTAAATTATTAAATTGTAATAATTTGCAGCGTTTATTTATTTAGCCTTGAAATTATTTTTGTACGGTATTTTGTAGTTGTTTTTATTTTTGGCAATGCTTGAGCCCTCAGTGTATGAAGTTCGGTATCAATTTTTCATCATTAAACAGAACTACAACCTTTATAATTGTTCAAATTCATTCTCAAGTCCAAATTGTACATTTTATCATAAGCCAACCAAATACGATATTTTTTGGTTCCTGTTTAAAATTTAATCTAATAGATTGACGAAAAGGGCCTTGAATTTTACAGTTTACACAATCACAGCCTTGAAATTTTATGATTGTGCTTGAATTTTTTCATGCTATACTACTGGCCATCCTAAATTATCGAAACATGCTGTAAAAATCAGATGATTAATTATACTATCTCTAACATTACATATTAACATTTCTACTTTTATGCTTTACCATTAAATAAAATTAATTATCTTTCATATTACACTATTATAACTATGGTCATTAGAATCAATAAAAATTATCTTGTCAATCAAAAACTTGGCTATTAGCTCTCCTTGTTAAGTAAAATATATTTCTGGATTGTCCTATTTTGGACTTTGTCATCTACTGGTACTAGTACTGGCAAGGGTGGGTGGACAAAGCCTGGCAAGTGGGTCTAGTAGTCCTTTTTGCCTACCCCGGGAGTGGTCACCAATAGAGAGAGCTAATTAACCCTCCATGTCGAACCTTTTGGTTTTCCTGATGAAGTTCAGTATTGACGTCCATTCAATGGAGGGAGCCTCTTGTTCTCTGATTCTGTCAGATCCTAACAATCTGTATCGTAATGATGCGTATCTATTGCATTCAGCTATGTAATGTAGAGTAGTCTCAGGTGCCTTTCCAAAGGAGTGGCAGGTCTCATCCCCTACTACTCCACATATCTTTAAGTGTCTTTTAAGCCTGCAGTGACCTGTAAGTACTCTGATAAGCAGTCGGAATTCCTTTCTGTTGAGGCCCAGCAGCCACTTGGTTCTAGAAGGAGAGGGTTTTTTAATTAGTGCCTTAATCTTTCTGAGGCCTATGGACTCCCTCCATTCCTTACCTGCTATTTTCCATGTCCAATCGTGGACCTTCTTCAGCTGATACCTTTTAGAGATGCCTACTGAAGGTTCTGGCCCAAAGATAGGATTCTCCGCGCCTTTGTTTGCAAGCTGGTCAGCTATCTCGTTGCCTTTGATTCCTTTATGCCCAGGAACCCATACTAATTCCAATCTCTTCGAGCAGGCGAGTAGATCCAATGCCTGTTTGCACTCTTTTACCAGAACGGAAGTTATCCTGGAGGATTCCATGGCTTGGAGAGCCGACTGGCTGTTTGAATAGATAGTAATTCCAGCCCTGTCACAACCAATAACTTCTGTACATGTGACCGCAGACAGTATCACAAACACTTCTGCTTTGAACCCAGTAGAGTGCTTGCCCAATGGTAGACTTATGTTAATGCCTCAATCCTCTATATAGACACCCGCTCCTGCTAAGCCGGTCGAGTCCTTCCTTGATCTATCCGTGAAACAGGATAGGTTGCCTATTTGAGTGGCTACTAAATCCTGTTCCCAGTCTGATATACTAGAATATGAGGAGCTCACTTTGGAATCTAGAGTAAGGTTTCTATTAAGTGGAGGACAGCAATATTGAAGGATAGGAAGCTCCTTTTCCACCACTTTGGCTGTTACTGAGTGGCCTGTTGGTTCACCCCTTACTTGCCACTTTCTGTTTTCTTTAATTCTTAGATGGGCCATAACCGCTTCACCCCTCAACCATAGGTGAAGCGGTGTTAAGTATAGAAAGACTTCTAAAGCCTTGGTAGGTGTGGTACGAAACGCTCCTGTAATGCTCATACATGCATCCTTTGAATGCGACTGAGCAACCGAACATGGGAGGCTCTATTCAGGGCTGTCCACCACACTATACTTCCATATTGAATTCTTGGTCTTATAATTGCTGTGTATATCCAGTGCATGACCCTAGGTTTAAAACCCCAGGTGGTGCCCACAGCGCGTCTAACATGCCAAAATGATGCTATTGCTTTCCTTTGGGTTTCAGTCAAATGGTGGCCCCAGTTTAGTTTGGAATCCAAAATAATCCCAAGGTATTTGACTTGTTGACTTAATTGGAGCTGTTTGCCATAAAAGATAGGAGTCCTAAAAGCATCCAGCTTCCGTTTCTTGGTAAAGAGAATCAACTCAGTCTTAGTTAGATTTATCTAGAGTCTAACTTCATTACACCAAGTCTGAACATTATTGTATGCGCTCAAAGATGGTGGTATTAAACTTACCTGTTATGAGGATTACTCCATCATCTGCGAACGCCTTGGCAGAGAATCCAGCATCCTCTAGTCTTCTTAATAACTTATCCATTACAAGGCACCAGAGCAGTGGGGAGATACAACTCCCTTGAGGGAAACCTGTGAAGGCCTGCACCTCTAGTCTGGTGCTCTCCTCTGAAACGGTGCTCTCTTTAAAACAAATCTATTCTATCTGACGATCGCAGCTGGGGCAGATATTTCTTTTAAAGCTTTGCAAACTGCCTCAGGCCTGGTCCTATCAAATGCCTCTTCAACATCAAAAAAGAGCCTTAAGGCGGATTCTTTGTATACCAAGGCCTTTTCTATTTTTCCTACAAGGGAATATAAGGCAGTTTCTATTGATTTTCCCTGGATATATGCATACTGTTAAGGCTGAAAGGAATGGAGTGGTAGTACTTGCTTGTATGGTGTATTGCTACCAGCTTCTCCAGGATTTTAAAAAGAAAGGAGGATAGGCTAATAAGCCGAAAAGCTTTAGAGACGCTATAATCCTCCTTACTATTCTTCAGAATAAAAGCTGTTAAAGATTTCCTTCAGGATTCTGGAATGTACCCGATGGCTAGAGAGGCTCCTATTAGTGCTCTGATTGGGAGGAGCATAGCATTGAGGCCCTCTTTGAGCATGCATGGAAGGATACCGTCGGTGCCTGAGGCCTTCTACGGCATGAGCTCCCTGACAGCCCACCTAATGGTCCCATCACTGACTATGGACTCCGCTAGAGTCCAATCCTCCTCTTTATCACTAATTTTGCTGCCAGGGTAGATACTTGAAGGATTGACTAAATTAGTAATACTGCAACCCTGAAATTGGGTCTCCATTAGATGTGACAAAGTTTCCACCAAGCTGGAGGTCCAGAGACTGTTGGGTTTCTTTAAGGCTCCCAGAGGCAACTTGGCGTCATTCCCAAGCAGCCAAACAAGACGAGAGGCTTCAGGCGTGGTGCTTTCTTTATTGCTACAGAACTTATGCCAGCTATCCTGTTTATGCTTCCTGATTTTCTTTTTATATAAGTTAGAGGCGACATGGTACAAATCTCAGTCAGCCTTCTACCTCTACAGTGGACCACCACCTGATCTTTTTCCTAGGTTCTGCCTTTAAAGGGCAGGCCACCTCATATACGTCTTGTACTATTCTCTCTAAGAGGAGAATCAGAAAATATAGAAGCTATATATTCGAGCAAGGATTCCCCTCGCTCATTAGTATCTGAACTACCCAACACAAGGTGATGGGCGTTAATGTTTCTGCCTACTAAGAGAGGTAGATCAATCTCTCTTGTAAAGCGGAACAGACTATCTATATAATGATAAGATAGATCTAAATTATGGAGTACATACATAGAAGCGATAATCATTTCATCAAGCATTATGGTACTAATCTTGATTGTTATTGCCAGGGCCACCACATCCTTCTTGTTTAATTGAGATAGAGGTGTTATCTGCAGGTCTTTAGAGACTCAGATACACAATCTCAGTGCTTCAAAGTAGAGTGGACGGATGATTCTTCCGCCAAAACTCTCCAGTCCTTTAATAATTCCCCTAAAACAATAAGGTAATAAGGTTCCTGTATTAAGACGAGGATGGATTTCACCCCCGAAAGAAGCTTTGCCAATTCAGCTGTAGCCGACTTATTATTTTGTAAGTTAATTTGTCTTACCTTGATCGCAGCGAACTCCATAATCGTGACAGATAGAGCAGAAGGAAGTGGGAGGAGCAGGGGCCTATTGGCGCCCGTTCCTGCCATAATCCTTCTTCGAGGGCTGAGGTCTAACTGGTGCCAAAGGCATCCTCCAGACGGTCAGCGACATCAGCTCATAGCTGATCCGCCACTGTGCGCCTCCAGCCAGGCAATCGTGCTGCCCGGGACTCTGAAGATGCCCTGGATCGCCTTCCACTCACAGATTCTCCCCCATCCCAATAGCAATGCTAGTGGGCTAGGGAGCCTTGGCGGACCAAGCCAGTCCCTGGTTTCTTCATTTATGCAGGTTAGGAGGAACCATCCCGGTTCCGCCTGATGGCCTGAATTTATAAATTCAAGAGGTCATCTTCTGGGGTGTGGCTAATTCATTCTCATTTCTATTTCTGCTATGAGTAGCCTACGGATGAGCTGAGCTTCCTCCTGCATAATGGATGCGCCCTCTTGGCTTCTCATTATGACCACCTGTAAGGCCCTTACGGCAGAAACAGCAGCATCCCTGTAGGATCAGGGTCTCCCCTGATCCTCCTGGGCGCTCTGCTGGGAAGAAGGTCCAGCAATGGGTTCGCTGGTCCTCCAGGGGATGATTTTGCTCTTTTGGAGTCTTGCCGACTCATGTTGGTCAGTGGAGATTCCTCAATAGGCCTTAGCCTTTTTTGATGTTTTGAGGACGGACCTGCTCAAGTACCCACCGGGTCTTATTTTTTTTTCCTCTTCCTAGCCATTTCTGGCATACGGGATTCAGGAGCAGTGGGGTAGTGCACTGGGATAGCGCATGCCACTGCTCCCATAAATCAACACTTTATTTTAAAAGTTCTTATTTTACAATTGTTTAATTATAAAAAAACGTTTAATTGTGGAGACAATTTTTTTTTTTTCCCGCTACTGTGATGCAGTCCGGTGTGTGCTTGCGCACCTTAGGGCTGCACCTTATCCTCTGCCGTGCGGCGTGGCCAGCCCTTCCGGCGCTCTACATCCGTCCGGTTCCAGTCTGGATCCGCCCGGTACCGTCCAGCCCTCCTGGTCAGCCGCATCCGTCCGGATACTGGTCCAGCCCTCCTGGTCCACTGCATCCGTCCGGATCCCATCTCCTCCAGTCTGCATCCGTTCGGTATCATACCTCTTGAGGCTCACCGCCGTCGGGTGGTCTGACCCTTCCCAGGGTGAAGTGCTCAGGGCCGACCACCTCCTTCCACCCGTATATGAAGTCCTTGAAGAAGGGATATGCCTCCTCCTCCATCAGACGGGGGAAGTCCGACTCGGCGAGGGCGAAGATCCCGGTACTTCTCGACAACCTGGCTCGGTGTCCTTCTACTGCGGTGCAGTACACGATCACGTGCTCTGCAGTTTCAGGGACTCCACAGGTGGGGCACCGAGGGTCTATGTCCTTTCCGTGTTCCTGTAGTTTCCCTCGGAAACCTCCATGCCCTGTCAGCATCTGCGAGACCCAGTAATCAGGGAGGACCCATCTCGCCTTCAGCCTTTCTTGGACGGTGGGGAAGAACTTCCTTAGGGTAGCTCCCTTCTGACTCCCTATTCACCGTCCATTCCACTCTTCGATAATGTCCTCCCTCAATATCCTCTTCCATTCATTAGGGGTCTCACGAACTCTGTCCCGGAGTCCTCCCGGTAGCGCGTCAAGCCCCTGCCTCTTCACATCGTACTTTATCCTGTCCTCCTTGAGGACGAGGTCCAGGGGCATCGCTCCAGCTAGCACCTGCACTGCCTCATGCGACACCGTTCTATAGGCCTTAGTGACCCTAAGCAGAGCCAGTCTCTGAATTGTGGCCAATCTCCTTCTCTGCAGCTGCATGAGGTGTTGGCTCCACGCTGGGGATGCGTATCTCAGGATACTCATGACCACGCCTTTGTAAATGGTCATCGTGGCGGGATACCTGATGCCCCAGAACGCACCCCCAATCCTGTATAAGCCATTGATAGACCGGGTCACCCTATCCTTCAGGTAGTCTAGGTGAGGGGTGACGTCGAATCTTCTCCTCATCTTCACTCCTAAGTAGGTCACCTCCTCACCCATCCTCACTCTCTGGCCATCTATGTCCAGTATGATAGGGTGAGCCCTGTCTGTAGAGCCTCTTACGAGCATGGCCTGGGTCTTGGATGCGGCCATGCTCAGCTTCCTCCTCACGCACCATTCCGACACGAGACTGGCGCACCTCTCTGCCTGTGTCTTCAATCTGGCTCTGCTGTTCTCGGCCACTATGACCGCCAGGTCGTCGACGTAGGCCGTGGCAAGGAACCCTCTCTCCTCTAATTCCCCCAGCAGCTGGTTGAAGACAAGCTTCCACAGGACCGGACCCAGGACAGAGCCCTGCGGACAACCTCTTTCAATCCTTCGCTCTACCTCGTAGTAGCTACCTCTGATCTTAACGCTCCTGTTACTGAGGTAACTACTAACGAGCGAGTACAAATTGCTGGGGGTGTCGATCTCCTGCTGCCGTTGGAGTACGTAGGGCCACCACACACTGTCGAAGGCGGAGGATATGTCGAAGAGCACCAACATGACATATTTCTCCGCCCTCTCCTCCACGTCCCTACGCACTCTCAGCAGTGCATCTGTGGTTCCCTTACCACGGGTCGAGCCGAATTGCCGTGGATGACTAGCTGCACTGAGGATCGGGCGAAGACGCGTTACGATCAGATGCTCCAGGACTTTGCTGACGACAGGGAGGAGGCCTATCGGCCTGTACGCCTTAGGCGATTCTTTGTCTCTCCCTCCTCCCTTGTTGAGCAGTCTCAAGTCTGCGATCCTCCACTTGCTTGGAAAGTACCCCCTCTCCAAACAATCATTGAAAATCTGGAGGAGCTCCTCCTCCACGTACGGGGCACTATTCCTGAGGACCGCAGCGTCTACTCCGTCCAGACCTGGAGCTCTTCCGATCCTCTGCTTCTCCACGGCAAGACGAATGTCCCATATATCCCATGGTGGGCATAGGTCGGTACCAGGCGGGTATTCCGTGGTGCGTCTCACCATGGCATCCACTTCGCTGTCCTGGGACGGGTCGTCCCTGGGGTACGTAAAATCTATGTACATCGTAGCCGCATCCTCCAGGGTGGTTGCCAGGGCTCCATCTACTCTGAGGGAAGCCACCATCGTGAGGGGCTTCACCTTGCCCATCGCCACCCTGTACGGTATTCCCCAGGGGTTCTTGTCCGTTTCTTCGACAATAAATTCGTCCCAGGACCTCTTCTTCTGGTGACGCACGCCGTTTCGGTACACCCTATACCTACGCTTGGTTTCTTCGCGGAGTGCAGATCTCCTCTCGTCGTCTCTGCACTCCTGGTACCTACGCCTGGCCTTATAATATTCCCTCTTCAGTTGGGTTAGGGCCGGCGTCCACCATGGGACCGGACGTACTCTCGCTCTTCGGCGTCGGTATATACGTCGCGAGTATATACACTCGCCGCTTCTGTGATGGCGCCCGTCAGCATTGCCACCCTGTGGTCAATCTCTGACTCCTCCTCTATCGGCGCCATCTCCTCCCACTCTCTATCCGCGAGCACACCCTCCAGTTCCCTGGAGAAGGCCCTCCAGTCCGCCGATCGGGTCACAAAGCCCTTGTCCACTTCTAGAGCGTTCCCACCTTCCTCCTGCACCACACTGAAGGCGATGACCCGGTGGTCGGAGCTCGTGTCGGACCATAGGGTCCAGTCCGCAATGCGCCGCGCCATGGTAGCCGTGGCGAGTGTCACGTCGATCTAACTCTGGCCCCTCGCTCCAACAAATGTGGGGCCAGAAGGCTCGGTGATGACCACGAGTTGACACCTCGCCAGGCTCTCTTCTAAGGCTCTTCCTCTGGCATCTGTGCGCACTGAACCCCAGGCCGTGCTCCACGAGTTGGTGTCGGAACAGACTATCACGTTTCTATACCTTTGCGCGACAGCCTCCACGGCAGCTATACTATCCTCGGCGTTAGCTGGTCTCGGCGGCATGTACGTGGACACGAGGGCGAACGTGATGCCGCCCCATCTTACATAACATGCCGCCTGATCTGCTGTGGTGAAATTTTTCAGTTCCATCACGCCGAGGGCAGGATTGACAATCACTATTGCGGTACCCACCGGGTCGGAAAGGAGGGGTGGATGGAGGTCTAGCTTCATCCCCCCTCTTCCAAGTCGGCTCGGTACGTCCTGGCTCGTACAGTTTGGTACGTCTAGCCGAGCCAGAGGGGAACGGTCTGCGGGGTGTCTGCTGTTACTAGGACGCCTGTGGGTAGCCGGGTCAGAGATGGGATTTCGATGCCTCATCCTGATGGCCTCCCGTTCGGCTTGCCTTGGATGGCCCGCCTTTTTTTCTGCCTGCAACTTTTCTTTTTTAATTTGGCTCTAGCTATAGTAGTGGCTTTGAGCTCCTCTCCCTCCACTCTAGGTGCTCTGCCGCTAGTAGTTGGCTGATTTAGCCGTTCCATCTTGACCGAGAGCGGGAAATCTCTTTATCTGAGCTCTCCCTTATGCTTGGAAGGCTCGAGGGGAGCTGATAGGTCGGTGTTAGTGTAGGTTTGCATCTGTCCTCGCCACCTTCCCCAATTGGCCGGAACAGGTAAACTCCCGGGATACAAGTCCAGTGGTCTCTGGAGAGCAACTCCGGTCCGTGCAGCAGAGTCCCATCCAGTCACCAGCTGGCACTACTGCAGCGTCCGCACTTTTGTGCTGATATAGCAGCCACTCCTTCCAGGTTAAGATGAGCAGACTCCTTTACTATTCCAGTGGCTGAGGAGTGCCATACCTCATTTTCCACTGTACCCTCTTGCACGACCCCTCCAGGAGGGCTGAACCAGCCGCATACGTGAAGGCAAGGGGCGGCTGTAGTGACCTTTGTGAATTTATGTTTCATAATTGCGTGCGGAAGTGAGTTGTGCTCCTCCGGTTGCTAACAGGCTCACACCTCGCCTGGCACTAAGAGTCAGGTGGAGAAAAATCGTCTCAAAGCAGCCTGGGTATTGGGTATTGGTTGGATACCCCCAACCTGGAGGACCAGTGTATGTTTGTGGTATTAATGACAGGACGATGGGGCTGCCAACTTCCTATGCCGACTTTGTCATCTAAAGAATAAATTTGTTATTTATTTTATGATCTAGTTGTTCTAAATAAACAGTTGTTTTGATTATTATTTAACATGAATTTTAATCTATTTTAGTATGCAGTGTTGTAAAAAAAAAAAATTCATCTCTTATCTAATTATTATCATTGAAATTATAATCAGAAAGTTTTATTTTATTTATAATATTTATATAATGGGTTCCTAAATTCTTAATTTAGTTAAATTGTTAAATAGTTAAACAGTTTTGTAGTTAAATGTTATTTTTGTTTATATGTATTGCTTCCAACAACTTTCTAATTCTAGTTCTGTTCATATTTATGCTGCAATTTAATGTTATGAAATGAGAGCATTGTTTCAATTATATTCTTGGCATTTTTACAGCAACTGTTGGATAATAAAGTCCTACAGGCTAAAAGAAGAAGAAATGCCCTGATACTTTCTACCAGAAATAAATAGGATGGCACGAGATTCTGATTACCCATGGGATAGTGATGACATTGGGCAGAGCTGGTCATCATTCAAGAAAATCATCCTTGATGCTTCTAGACTGGTATGTGGAGAGAAAAGAGCAGGATCCGGCTTTAAAAGAAGTTTGTGGTGGACCGATGATGTGAAAAATAAGGTTCAAGAAAAGAAGAAAACATGGAGGGACTTCCTCAGCCAGAGAACACATACAGCCTCTGAAAGATACAAGGAAAAAAGGAAGGATTCCAAGATAGCAGTTCTTCTAGCTAAGCAAAAATGATGGGAAGATTTTGGTCACAAAATGGAGAAAAATGCAAAAGAGAACCAAAAGATCTGCTACAAAGTCATCAAAATAATGAGGAAGGAAAAAGAAAAGGATACCGAAGGACTGGGAGATCGCTGTGGTGGTGCCTATCTACAAGAAGGGAGACAATAGAGTATGCAATCACCACCGAGGCATATCTCTGCTCAGTGTGCCAAGCAAACTTTATTCAAGAATCCTATAAACAAGGGTAAGAAGAGTTGTCGACTGCCAGATCGGAGAGGAGCAGTATGGATTCAGAAACTCGAGGAGTACGCAGGGCCTAATTTTCACTTTGAGGCAGGTCATGGTGAAGTCCATCGAGAAAGGTAAAGAACTTTCTATCTGCTTCGTGGATCTAGAAAAGGAATTTGACAGAGTCAAAACGGAGGATATAGAGCAAGCTCTGTCGGAAAAACAAATGAATATTGGTACGATTCTGGCAGTCAGGAGTCTACCAAAAAAACGATAAACATAAGGACTGGCAAATACACCTCCAAGGAGTTTGAAACGACACAGGGAATACGCCAGAGATGCAGCCTAAGTCCCCTACTTTTCATATTGGTGCTGGATAAGGTGCTGAAGAGAGCTAAACCCAGATTGTGGCGTTTTCAATTAGTGCATAGGAACCTACAGCCTACTTTGTATACAGTTCTCGCTTTTGCTGATGACCTCGTTGTATTCGCTGCGCATGACCGGGACCTCCAACACAACATAAATATCATGCAAGAAGAGTTGAAGAGCATTAACATGGATATTAATCCAGATAAGACCAAATGCATGAGAGGATAAGGTGCTGAAGAGAGCTAAACCCAGATTGTGGCGTTTTCAATTAGGGCATAGGAACCTACAGCCTACTTTGTATACAGTTCTCGCTTTTGCTGATGACCTTGTCGTATTCGCTGCGCATGACCGGGACCTCCAACACAACATAAATATCATGCAAGAAGAGTTGAAGAGCATTAACATGGATATTAATCCAGATAAGACCAAATGCATGAGAATAGGAAGACGTCCTCACCGTGTTATGAGAATATTGAGACTGAAGGGATCAGTCCTAGAACAGGTGCAGGATTTTAAATATCTAGGTGCCTGGATCAACAAAAGTGATTATATTGATGGAGAGGTGTCGCAAAGGCTGGGAGCAGCTGGTAGATTGTTCAACACAGTCCGGAAAGGTTTCCTCAACAAAAGAGAGGTGACAAGATATCCGTCTACAAGTCTACGTTCCTGCCCATCCTATCTTACTCCTCCGAATCTTGGACCCTTACCTCAAAACACAAAGGGCAGATCCAGACAATGGAAATGAGATACCTAAGAAAGATTGAAGGAAGGACCAGAAGAGATAGGATCCGCAACACTACAATAAGATCGAATCTTGAGGTACAGCCGGTAGAAACTACTCTTGAAGAAAATAAACTAAAATGGTTTGGACACGTCCAGAGGATGAGCACGGAGAGAACGGCCAGGATAACGTATGAGACGAGAGTAGATGGAAGAAGACCAAGAGGAAGATCACGGATCACCTGGGAAGAAGGCTTTCGGGAGGCGTTCAGGAAGCGAGGGCTGGATTGGAGCAGGAGGAGTGAATTGGTTCAAGAAAGGGACACTTGGGTCAAGCTGGGCATCCCCACACTGCGCAGCAATAAAGAGGGAAAGAATATGATGATGACTGTTAGATATCTCTAATTGTTAGAGTACAGATATGCATATGTATAAAATAAATATATTTTTTATATTATTTGCTATGGAAGAATTATATTAACTTTTTTTTAAAGTAAAATGTTTTCCTGTATCTTTTGTTTTATTAAAAGATTTCTTATATTATTCTTTTCAACATTTTGGGGTATTATCCCATCTTCAAGACCAGCTTATAAATTACAGAACAACATTATTAGTATTTTAAAAAAACATATTTAACAATTATCCGATAATAATTAATTTATATATTTCATGTCTTCTAACACTAATTAAAAATATCCTTCTCCATTCTTTTTATCATGATTATATTCATAATTTGCTATAATTTTTTTCTTAATTTATATACATACAAAATCACTATTTTTTATAAAAACTTATAAAAATAGTGAAACATTCTTTATATATTTCATCATCACAGTGTATTTATTAGGAATTAAAAGTTTCAAGAAGAAATTTTGCTTCTTAAAAATTACAAAAAAAAAAAAAAAAAAATGGTTGCTTTGACATTGATTGATCCAACTGTTTTCTTTAAATTATTATTTTTTACTATAAAATACATAATAACCAAAATGATTCTAAATTTTTTCATTAATAAGTAGTCTTACAGCATTTCCTGGTTAATTTAAGGATTTTTAAGGATGAAGCTACTCAATGAATCTGGTACAATAAGATTAATTTAATAATGAAGGTATTTTCAAGGCTGCTACAAAATTAAGTTATGGCCAGGATGATCCTCTGGTTAAAAAAGTTTGGAGATCCCTGATTTAAAGTATTTGTTATTTTTATTTTAAAAATGTCTTTTTTAAACTTGAAGGTATTTGATTTGGGTAAAGGCACTCCCCATGCAATCACTGGACTCCAATATTGTAGAGTGGGAAGGAGTGATCGCTACTTCGTAATTGCAACTACTATTGATAGATTGTTTAAATTCTTTGGTAACAACTCTGGTCCAGATGAAAGGCCACTTCTCCAGCAGTTATTTAATAAATATCTTGGACTTCCTGGTATTAAAATATATATATATATATTTTTTTTAATAACTTACTTATTCCCATAACGTATTTATTCCCAGTGCTTGGTTTTAGAGGGATTCCAAGAGATACCCAGCTCTCTTGATTATTCATGTTTGCAGATCTACACTGCACCTGGCAAAACTACACCATCTTCTCTTGGTTGGTTGACAGAAACTGGGATTTATTATGCACAAGTATGGATTTAGACTTGATTTAACACTTTATAAATTTTATAGTTATTTCCTATTTATTCTTTCATAGTGTTGCATTATGATTTAAGATGCCTAGGCACTTAAATAGGATTTCGGCTTACCTTGAGATTGTCTTCACACTTCATAAATCACCTTATTTGGCCAGACTGATAGTCTTTTGAGCCGGTCTTCTTTTTGGCCATGCGGTCAGTGTAAGTGGTAATATTAATAGGTATATGTTTTTTTTAAACACTTTCAGTGCTCTAGATGAGGAAGCAGTACAGTGTGCTATTGGATCCAGGCAAGATATCTTGCAATACCTTTTATCTTCCTGAGTATTTTTTTTTCTTTCTACTCATTTTTGTAATTAATTGCAATATAGAAAAAATATCATGCTGCAAATAAATATTTTTTCTTAAATTCATAATTATGTTAAAATAAAAAAAAAATCTAACTCTTCCCATGGCAGTCCAAAGTCCTGCATCCAAAAATGTGGGAAATTTTATTTTAATGACTATTTCAATGATATATTGTCTGATTTATAAAAATTGAGTTTTATAAAAGAAAATAGACAATTTTATATCATTTTATCTTCTTTCTCGATAATATCTCAAAAATTCTTAGTGAAAGTCTATTTTTGTATTTTAAGAAAGCATATTGAGATGGAGGAAATGAAATAATAAAGCAAAAATAATTAAAAAAATTAAAACAGCTTATTGTGGTAGTAATCTCTATATGAATTTTTCAACCCTTTAACTTAGAAAAGGTTAAAACACATCTCTTTTACTACATTAACTAAAAAAATGTACAGTTTTAAAAATAGAGTTCTTGAATGTAATATATTTTATAGTTTTGTCTTATTTATTGATTTGAGCAATTTTTTACTCTTAGGTTGATCCTACTAATGATGATTTGCTTCTATCTGGCACAAAAATGTTTAGCTTTCCAGATTCTGATCCTCCAACAGCTTTTCTTATGACAGACTTTCATATCCTTCTTCTTTATCCTTATTACATTTCAGTGTTATCATCACTCACCGAACAGTTGGTTTTTACTGATTTCTATAATGAAGTAGGTTTCATTTATTTTCTCTATATTACTAATGAATAGTATAAACTAATTTAAATTGTATGTAATCTTATTTATTTTTAAAAATTATAGATGCATGGAAGACTGTTGAATATAATTAGAGACCCAGTTAAAGGCACGATTTGGGTTTATGCTGAAAAGGCTGTTTTTCGCTATAGAGTTAATAACGAAGAAAGGGATGTATGGCAGGTATGGTAGTTATTTCGATTGCCAGAAATCAGTTTTCCCCTTGATTAATTTTGATAAAGTTTGTTTTATGTATAGCCTTGAGTTATATTCTGCAATACTGCCTAATCCATAATATGCACTATTAAAACAGAAGTGTTATGCAAAACACTTAACAGTTGTCTACCAGACTTTGAAAATCTAGAAAAGTTGGGGAATCTTTCAAACCTGGAAAGATCAGAGAATTTTACGACCTAATGTACGCCAGCACAAATTAGCTATTATGAATCAGAATCATTATTTGTCTCAATAAGTTTACATAATAGAGATATATGCTGAAGTATATATATAGCATGTCAAACATATTACACACTAGGCAAATTTTGTACACACAAGGCCATGACTAATCGGCTCTGTTGGCCGAGATTCGGCTAGCGTGGACGTGAGGGAAATCAAAGCCAAAGACCAGCATTAACGGAGTCAACTCCAAACGCATACACACTATTCCATTCTTGGCCAAAGGTCGACAGCTAGCAGCTCTATTGACTGAGATTATTTTACTGGAGACGAAGTAGAGCCATTCAACCTGCTGGCCTTGGTCACATTCCTGTCTTCTTGTGATAATCATCAAGGGTTGGGCATTGGGTCCTCCCTCTCCTGTTTTTATTTATTTAATCTCATTTTGTCAGAGGGGAAAGTGCGACAAGAGTTTTCCTCATTATAATTAATGCATTAAATTGATAACAAGAAAATAAATATTTTTCTTGTGTGTCTATTGTGCTTGAACTTAAATTTTTTATTTTATTTTAATTATTTATTGAAATTTTCACTGTATAACAAAAAATTTGCAACCCAAGGGATGGAATGTACTTCCATATTTATGTGCATAAATCAAATATGCAAGTACATTCTGTCCCTGTACATTTCTGTAGTCGGGATTTTTATTTTTTATTAAATTAAATTTTATTTCAACGTTTTTAATTTTTTTTAATATTGCTATTTATAATTTATTACCATATGATCATGAACTTACAAAGGATATGATAAGAAACATAAACAAAAAGCAGAAAATACTCATAACATTTTTTAATTATTTTGAGCTCAAAATGTTTCAAAATATTCATGGGTTTACAACGAATAATTTGAACCGTAAAACTTGAAAATTGGTTGAACCATTCTCTCAAAAAGTTGTTAGATACTCTAAAATGGACAGATTAAACACATTTAATGCAACATTCCTTTAGTATTTTGAGCTCGAAATGTTTCAAAACATTCATGGAATCACAATGAATAATTTGAGCGATTAAACTTGAAAATTGATTTAGCTGTTTGCTCAAAAAATCATTAGATACCTACTAACAATCAAGCTAAACACATTATCCTCCTGGTGGCTTTGCCATATTCATGTATTAAGGTCAAATATTTAAATAATTTCCAACAGTGAAATATTAAAAAGATACACCCACACAACCATATTCTCATACATGCATAAAAAGTTTATCTGAAATAAATATTAAAATAATTATACAAAATACTAAATTATACTTGAAACAATGCTTAAATACTAAAATATCAGCTCATCCATAGTGCGATAAAACATGATCATAAACATTACTCAATCTAGCTACATAACTAGGTTATTCCTGGCATTTATTGCTTTTTCCTCTCTAGTAATATGCATCCTTTCTAAAATTAATCTTTTGTATTCATGGAATTCTCTTCCCAAAATTTTTACCGCATCAAAATCAAAATTGTGGTTCTCTCCAACGGCATCGGACACAAGGGCGGTTACATGCTTCTTGTTGATGACACTGTATTTATGGGCATACATTTTCCAAAGCAAATATTGTGACGTCTGCCCCATGTTCTTCCCTGGACAATCTCTGCATTTAACTTCATAACCTATATCAGATAAAACGTCCTTTTCTTTTTTATCTTTTGATTTTCAAATTATTATTGTATTTAAAGGCAATTCTGGTATCCTGGTATATTAAATGTTATTTAACTTTGGTACTATCGTCTTAATGTAGGAGACCAGAAAATATTTATTGATTGTTGCATAAGCTTTACTTGTTATACTATTATTTGCCTGTGTTAATGCATGAAATTGGTTTAGTAAAGGTATTATTTTTGCTGCTCATCGAAATATCTCTATAAAACATATTCTGTGCTGTGTTAATCTTAATGATGAGTGAGTGATTAGACTGAAAATTTAGAACTCCACCAAAACTAGTATTGTCCAGTGAATCCTCCGGTACACATTTTTTTTTTAAGAATTTCACATCAAACGGCGTATTAAAAATTTCCTCTATGAGGATTATTTGTGATTCTTATCATCAAACTCCACCATTATCGGTCTGAGGGAAAAACCCATTGAAAGGCCTGCTTATACCTTGTGTCCTTTATGAAAAAAAATAGGAATACCTTCCATAAACAAAGCTTTTGGGATGTCAGTTATTTTTGAGATATTATCCCATCTTTTTATCACCGATCTCAAGGCTACTTCTTTTTTCACATTTGTGAATAAAGAGGCCATATCCAACAAAATTAATTTATAATTAGCTTTTAGCTGTTGTTTACAAATAAATTCCTTAAATTCAAAAAAGTTCCTTATGTTGCATATTTCATCAATTTAATATCTTTTTTATATCCCAGAAATCATTTTAGCTACTAACCCATACATGCCTGAATTTATAAAACTTACAATAGGTCTCAATGGCATTAATTAATTATAATTATATTTACTAATATTAATATAATTAATATTATAATTATTTAACTTCCTTTTTATGAATTTTAGGAATACCATGGGTAGAAATTGTAGGTGATACAGCACTATTGCTATAAATACTTTCATATTGAATATAACTGACGAATTTCATTTTTAGCTGCGTTTTTGCTTTCTCATTGGTCCTCTTCATTATTTTCTGCATTGGATCTGGTATGACAGTGTAATTATTAACATTTAACATAGCACAGAATAGATTTTATAAGGCCATTTCCTTGAGCAGCAAAAATTATAGAGAAGGCAATATACTATAAATTAATATTATTTTACATAATAACTTTACTAAACCAATTTCGTGCTTTAACACCGGCAAATAATAGTATAACAAGTAAAGCTTATGCAACAATCAATAAATATTTTCTGGTCTCCTACATTAAGACGATAGTACCAAAGTTAAATAACATTTAACATACCAGGATACCGGAATTGCCTTTAATTACAATGACAATTTGAAAAGGAAACTCTTCTTGCAATCAAAAGATAAAAAAGGCAAGGACCTTTTATCTAATATAGGTTATGAAGTTAAATGCAGAGATTGTCCAGGGAAGTACATGGGGCAGAAGTCACAGTATTTACATTGGAAAATTTATGCCCATAAAAACAGTGCCATCAACAAGAAGCATGCAGTCGCCTTTGTGTCCGATACTGTTGGAGAGAACCACAATTCAGATTTTGATTCGGTAAAAATTTTGGGAAAAGAATTCCATGAATACATAAGATTAATTTTAGAAAGGATGCACATTACTTGAGAGGAAAAAGCAATAAATGCCAGGAATGACCTAGCTAGATTGAGTAATGTTTATGATAATGTTTTATCGCACTGTGGATGAGCTGATATTTTAATATTTATACATTGTTTCAAGTATTGTAATTATATTAAAAAGGAATTTACTTTTTTGAAAGGATTTTACATATTACCAAATATGTAAAAGAGAAAAATAGAAATCATACAATTACAGGACAACATTTGCACTGCATTACCACCTTAACTATCACAATTTTTTATCCTTGTTCAGCATTTTCTACCATAGTTAACGTTTTGTGTTTTCTTTTATACATATTTTGTATAATAATTTTAGCATTAATTTTAGATAAACTGTTTATGCATGTACAAGAGTATGGTTGTGTGGGTGATGTGATGTGTGGCAGTATCTTTTAAAATTTTACTGTTGGAAATTATTTAAATATAAGTCCAGGCCTGAAGAGGATCTAGTTTTTTTTATATAAAAAGATAGAAACATTGCCATTAAAATGCGGATGTAAGGAAGAGAATGGACTTTGTTTCTTTTGTTATGGACCTAGAGCCCAACAAATTTATTAATTAAATATATTATTGATTAGGCCAACTATTTTTAATATTTATTGTATTAGACCTATGCGGCCTTCGATAGTTTTTCCTCTTATATCTCGTAAACGAGTGAATGGATTTTCGTGTTTCTAACGATTTTCCGACCATTTAGATTTAGACTAAAAGGAAAACAAGTTTGAAAATTTTCCGAATTTTTATTCACTTCTCCTCTTATATCTCGTGAACGGGTAAATGGATTTTCATGATTCAAACGATTTTATGACTATAAAGAGGTAGGCTGAAAGGAAAAAAATTGTAAAAAAGAATTGTAAGGGCGCCTAGCAGAAAGTTGCATTGGGGTGCCATGACTGTTTGTTTATATTTGAGAAGACTGTCATATTTGGTGAATATAATGAAACTGGATGAAATAGTGTGAGTTGCATGCACTTTTCCTAGGACAAAGAGAATCATGCAATTCAATGAACAATGCTCTAATCAGGACTCAGTGAGAATGGCACATATTCATGAGGATTTATGTTAACTAATTATGTTAGTAATTTAAAATAAATACATTCAACAAAATGCTACAATAAAGAATCTAATTTTTAATAATGAAAAGCTTAAAATCCGTTCTTTTTTTCTGAAGAGACTAGACATGATATTTGTAGATCTCGAAAAAGCCTGACAGCGTCCTATGGAAATTGCTATGGAAAGCTCTGGAACAAGCTAATATTGATGCTGACTTAGTAAGAGTGATAAAAGAAGTATATAGAGATAATAAATGCAAAATAAAAATTGGCTCCTTGATGTCAGAGGAATTTGGTAACAGTAAAGGCCTTCAATAAAAATGCTGTATATTCAAAATATATGTTGATAACTGTCTAAAAAATTGGACGAAAAAATGCAGCAAAATGGGCATACCAATGAAAGATAGACACTTGTGTCAACTACTATTCGCTGATGACAAGTGATAATAGTGCAGGATGAATTTGATATTGATTAGATGTTTAGAAAAGTTATCGAATAGTATGAGCAATGGGGCCTGAATATTAATTATGAAAAAACAAAGTATATGTTGACAGAAAATGATGAGGTGAGTGACCCAGTTTTAGCAAAGCTGAGTAGGGTCTATCAATTCTGCTACCTTGGCTCAACGCTCGAAAGCAGTGGAAGAGCGAGAAAGGAAGTAGAAAAAAGAATAAAAAACGGACGGAAAGCTATCGGTATGTTAAACCCAGTGCTCTGGAGCGGAAATATTTATGGGAATGTAAAAAAACTAATATATAAGGCCCTGGTAGAAAGCGTAATGCTCTATAGCGCGGAAACATGGCCTCTAGAAAAATCACAGGGCAAAACATTCCTAGTAGTGGGGATGGATTTTTGGAGGAGGTCTGCTAGAATCTCAAGGACGCAGCGAGTCAGAAATGCGACTATTAGAGAGAAGATGGAAATAAGAAAGAATGTCCTGGAGGTGATGGAGGAAAGGAGCCTGAGATGGTACAGACACATTAAAAGGATGGATGATGAGCGAATCCCCAAAAAGGCATTGGACTGGGAAGCCGAGGATAGAAGAAGGAGAGGGAGGCCGCATGTCAGATGGAGAGATGCTGTGACTAAAAGTATGGCGGGACGCAGACTGACGGAAGAGGAAGTGATGGACAGAGATGAGTGGAGGAACAGACTGAGGAAGGAATTTGGTTGAGGGAAGCTTCGATGTCCGAAGAAAATCGCTAAGAAGAAGAATCATTTTTTTGAATGAAGAGTTGGGGGTGGAAAAATTTGGGCCTAAACTATAAATAAAAAATATTAAGGATGTTGGGCACAGAATAAATAAGTTATACTAATTAGTGTGTTTCTCTAAAGTGACCGCATCCCCAGACTAACTTCTGCCTTAAAAGTTTGTTTATATTTGAGAAGACCGTCATATTTGGTGAATATAATGAAACTGGATGAAAAAGTGTGAGTTGCACTTACTTTTTCTAGGACAAAGAGAATCATGCAATTCAATGAACAATGCTCTAATCAGGACTCAGTGAGAATGGCACATATTCATGAGGATTTATTTTAAATAATTATGTTAGTAATTTAAAGTAAATACATTCAACAAAATGCTACAATAAAGAATCTAATTTTTAATAATGAAAAACTTAAAATCCGTTCTTCTAAAAAACAATGTATATAACAAAAATAATTAACCTTTTTTACATTTGGTTTTGTTTTAATCACACACTTGCTGATTATCAACTACTGAAATTATCTGTGAAACTCGGGCGGTTTGCACTTTGTGCACTGCCATATCCAACAGCTCGGCATGGCTTAGCTGGTTCTACTCAGCTCAACTCCGCTTCCTATTGCCACCCCATATGAACTCCACTCCATTCCACTCCGCAACCAGTCGCCACTCGGCCTTAGGAACCTTTATTAATACAGTATTATATTTCAATATCAAATAAAATAGAAATCATATCTACTTTTGAGCTACAATCATTCAATTGAACCTCCAAATATCAATTTCTTATCAAGAGTTATAAATTCATTGATATATTTAAAAAAATCAGAATCTATTTAACTCCAAAACTTTTTTTAAGTTTTAAGAAATTTAAATTAAAGTAGAATTTGTTTATAAGGAAGAATTTTTAAATAAAAAAAAAATTATCCAATAATCTAACAAATGTTCTTTCATGATAGTTATTCTTTACTTTAAACAATAAAAATTACGCAGTGAATGTATCGTGAATTTAAAAAAAAAAAAAAATTAATAACTATTTCTGATTATGATAATTACTGTTTCATTGCACTATATTATAACATACTTACACTTTATTATGATTGTTATAAAATATATTATAATAATAAGTATTAATAATATGAAAAATAGTTGTAGCTCCCTGTATATTTGAGAAGCAACTGTGATTCAATAAGATGGAACACTAAATTGCGGCTAGGTGTAGAGACTCAGCACCAACCTTTGGCCCCAATGCGTTAGCTTAGTGTGTACGCACCTTTACACTGTGTTCATTGATAATTTGTGACAAATAATAATCAATATTGTTACAAGAGCTCTCAGAACTTCATTCCTCAATGATTTTGTCTTTTATAACATTTTTTTTTCAATAATTGTATCAGTACCAATTTACAAAACATAAGATTATTATTAAAGATCAATTTAAATATAAATAATTAAAACAAATTTTAGATAAAAATTTTTTTTTTTATCTTTCGCTTACAAATAATACCACCTTTTATAAAATCAATTATTTTTACTTTTACTAACTATTAAAATCTTCTATTTATTTTATCCTTATTTTCATGTTTTTAAATTAATTATGTATTAATTAATTATTTTTATATAGATACCTCAAAATATTTTGAGAAAAAATGCATCATTCAATAGCAATATTCCGAACTTTCCGAACTAACCCAACCATGGCTTCAACATATTTACTAAGCAACTGATGATAGTATTACTTTTTTTTCTAACTCTCAGAAAGCTAATTAAAATGTGTTTTTTTCTTGGTGATTTGTTCAACAACTACACCCCATAATTTGCAATATGAAACATATTTGATCAGGAATTTTATCTTTAATTTGAATTTCATCTTTAATTATTTCATAGTGTATATTATCATTTTGTAACAATTTGTACCTAGATTTCTTTTATCTGGTATCTTATGGTTTGTTTATTTTTCTGAACATCATCAACAAGGTGTAAATAGATGTCTTGCTATAAACAAAACAGAGATATTCTTTTAAATCGATTTCTGCTTAGTGTGAAGAGTAAAATACTACACATGCCTTTGGAACATTTTCTGTCTGTTATTCATGCCCACCATTTCAGAGTCTAAAGAAAATTAAGAGTGTTGTAGTACCAGTAGAAAATAACTACACAGTTAGTGTAAAGTATATTATCTTAAAAATATGGAGTGTGTGTGCATGCAAGCATGCGTCATGTGTGTGTTTATGTAATGAATTGATCTGTAAAATAATCTGTAACAACCAGATTGATTCTGTCATGGCATTATATCAAAATAGGAAAGGCATTATTAGGCTAAATGATCAGGAATCCAAACATAGATAAAATTTAGATATTGTGGCTCTGCAAGAGGTTCAGTGGCCTGGGGAAGGCTCTTTAAATGGAGATAAATATACTATCTGGTAGTAAGAAAGTACGCAGGAGGAGCGTTAAAGCGCTTGGTTTCTGATTAAGAATAATTTCTTTTTGATTTAATGGATGTATAGTTTTTTATTCATGGATTATCAGTGGCCATATTCCAGGGAAGTTGGTTTTAAATTATGATAATAATTCTCCTTCTAAGGATAGGAATGAGAAAAAAAGATTATTGGATGTAAAGATACCTTCTCTTTTTTTTTTTTGATGAATGTTTGAAAAGTATGTTATTTACTTTAAAAAATTATCAAAATGAACACATTTACTCCCGGTAGAGAAGAATTAAATGTCCATTCATAAAATAGATACATACAGATAGATAAATACATTTTTCACTTTAATTGCTTTTAAATTAAATTATTCATTTTTCTGAGATAATTTTATTATAAAAAGTTTCTCAAAGATATTGTTATACATTTCAGATTTTTGCTAATAAAGGTGATTACAAAATGGCTAAATATTTCTGCAGAGATAATCTTGAGAATTTGGATAAAGTTCTTATCATGCAAGCCGAGCATTACTTTAAAAAGAAACAGTAATTATAAAATTTATTTATTACTCATAATGATGTATTAGATAATTTCTTTTTAGATTATTTGTATTTTTCAGGCACAAATTAGTAACTTTGTATGTTGTATATAATTATGCTTAAAAAGATATTACCTTATGACTTGAGGAACTCTACCCAAGCTAGTCCTCTAACGATGAGTTGTTCTATGCAAGAATTTCACTAAAGATATTTTCTTTTTGGATGCTCATCGAGAATTATTAATTAATAAATAAATTAATGTGATAGGTTTAAGTTTATTTAAAGTAGATTTGAAATTGATAAATTTTTACTTTTAACTTAATCTTTAATGTAGGGGATCACTAAGTACTTTAGATTAGTTATTTTTTAATGTTATAAAGAACACCTATGATCATACAAAAGATGCTCTAGAAAAGAAATTGATGATTAGGTTGAATCTAAGGTATAGTCAATAGACTATACCTTAATAGAATCAGTTCAATAGAATCAGGTTCAATATCACATGCTCAATAGACTAAATGATCTTCATTTGAATGACTATTATTTAGTCTATTGAATTTTGTAGATACAATGAGCTTAAATTTTTATTTAATATATTTATATATATATATATATATATATATATATATATATATATATATATATATATATATATATATATATATACCCATTTACATATATATTTTTAGTAAATATAAAATAGTTCCAATTAACAAGTAATTTTTTATTCTGTTGTGAGGATTCCATCTGAGTAAGTTGCCAAGATTCTTCATCCTATGTAAAATGTATGCTTTATAGGAACAATGGTTTTTGTATTGTAGTGTATAGGAGGGTAGGTTGTAGTTTTATGAAAAATGGTTAAAGTTATTTGCAGGGACTCATCTCAATCCTCCAATTCTGGTACAACCTTTATTGGTTGTGATACCAATTTCAGAGTATGGCTTAGAAAAGCCTTTGTCCTTTCACTTCTTTTTCTCCTCAAAAACTGATTATTCACATAATATTGAGTTTAAAATATTCTTTTACAAATCTTGATATTTAATCATTCATTATTTTTATCTATTGAAAAAAGTGCCAATGGCTTTAATATGGTGTTAAATTAATAATGGCCTCAATTTGTATAGTGTTAATATATAGTCAGCCAAGAAAATAATCTTAGAGGCATTTGCCTCCTCCAACCGCTTCCTGCAAAGTGCAAGGTGAGTCGTTGTTGTTGCGGACATGCCTTCATTGGTGTAAGTTGTCTGTCCGATCCACTCCCAACACAAAAGTCTGTTGTTTTTTTTCTTTCTTACTGAAGGCCCTTATTTTAACTGTTATTCAACTCCGCTCTTGTGCAACCACCATTGGTTAATTCATTGCCTCATGCTAATTTATGTTCAGTTCTTTTCAATAATTACGTATTTAATCTTATTCATCAAAAAAAACATATTTACTTTTCCCATTGCTACTGTTTTTTACTCTAGGTATTGAAGTATTGTCAGCTTTATGAATTTACTACCACATTCTTTCCTAAAATCGCTTTTCTTTACACCTTCCTTAATTCTAAGGTTATTGATAAGAAGTATTCTGAAGATTTTACAAGGAGTAATATGTCATCGACATGTGCCATTAAACAGCGTCCATCTTTAAATCGATGCTAAATAATGTGTTTATCAGCACGTTCCAGATTATCGATGATATACCTGATCCCTAAAGTGCACTTAAATTTGTTTTTATTGTTATTAAAAGCGTTTTAGGTATATTTTTGTGTGTGTAAATATATATAATGATTTAAGTAAAACAAATTTTTTTTCTTGTACAATAACAATAATTTGTCATTTATATAGATACATAAATTTCTTTATAAAACAATATCATTATTTTTTACTTACTAATTCACTAAACCCAACTCACTGACTTACTTTAAATAGCCTGAATTGCACTGGAAAATACAGACTGAACTTGATCAGCCTATAGGTCTCTTTTGTTGTATTATTTTCAATATAAATAATCGATAATAATAATGAACTATTTGTAATTTGTATTTGAAATAATCAATAATAAATAACTCTTTGTAATTGACTAAGAAAAAAAAATTTAACCCCTCTCAAAATTTGAGGTTTTACATGTCAAAATCAAATTTATAAAATCCTTCCATCCACTATACGAGGCTTTTCTCTTAGACTGTTGAGGTGATTTTTTTGAGATTTGGCACCAAAGTCATAGGACACTTCAGGATGATCCTCGAACTCGACATTACTATCCGCCAGTTTGATTCAAAATCATTTATCAGACATTTATGAAGATAAAGGAAAAATATAGTTTTTTTTTTTTTAATCATTATACCAAAGCCTTTTAATAATATTATTAATAATTGATAATAAATTTTGAATAATTATAAACCATTGTGCAATAATTTGCAGCATTTTTCATATGGTTATAACTAAAGATCGGATTTATGTGCAGCAAAAAAGGTCAAGTAAAAATTCCTCAAATATGCAGTAAACATTCCTGAAATATGCAGTCAAAAGTTCTCAAATATGAAGTAAAACCTGTAGTAATTTTTAAAGAAACCTGAAGGAATAAGCAGTGAAGCCTGAAATATACAGAAATATACAGGAATATACAGGAAAAGTATGCATGATAAATATCAGAAACGTGCAAACAATCAACAAAAGGCTTTAATTATTGTCTAAATTGCTTTCTTTAAGAATTTTAATTTTAATTTACAATATAAACAAGACACAGGTAAATTGAAAAACAAATTGTATTGACTAAATTTTACATAGAACTCGTTTATAACTAAATAATTCTTGAAAGTTCAAATAGTTGTGAAATACTTCTTTTGTTTTTTTTGCGATTGGAGATTTTATAAGATTAAATAGGGAATACCAGAAGCAACTAACGTAAACAAAGTACTTCATTGAAAGTGTCTTTAGATTTGAACAAATTCGGCAAACTGTTCTGAGAATAGTCTCCAATTGTAAGAAAATTCCCAGGTCTTCACATGCAATCCTATTGTAAACAATAAACTATTGTTACATTCCGATCTTAAATTATTGTATAAAATTCCAAGAATAGTTCATATACATACCTACCTTTACGGATTGGTTGATTTGAAAAAAAAATTCACACGGCACATTTTTATTGCACAAATTGCAAAAAATGTTTTTTCCAGAAAAACATGTACGTGTTTAATTCAAAGGGTTCCAACTGTTTAACATGGAACTAAAAGATGCTTCTGTCTTGGGTATTTTGGTTTATGTGAGAAAATTACAACATAGTTAGTTAATTTAACATAATATGCACAAAAGAAACAACACACTTACTGACCAGAATAGAATTTAAAATTTCAACGAAGGGCAAGAGGATGTTTTTACTATGTTAACGAAAGTACTCGAAAGTAAGAAGGTACTCGTTCTGTGAAGTTGTGATCACAACACAAACTTGAATTAGTCGTCTATGAGCTTAGGATTTACTACAATTACTATTTTTATAGTAATATAGATTAATTTTACTGTACACTATTTTTATTAATCGTAGATGGTGTTTATCCATCTTATAATTGGTACATTAAATAAGAACGTGTATCAGAAAATAGTTTAATTATTTATTTTCTATTTTAACTGTCAGAAAAATTATTTAAACAAAATTTTTGGTCAAATATGCAATAACCCATCAAATATGCAAAAATATGCTCAATAAAATTTAATATATCTGAGCCAAATATATTGACTTGTAAAGATATTCAATTATTTTATAAATAAATAAATTATAAAACTCACTTACTAACCTAAATAGTTCTGGATATTGAATGTTACCGTATCTGTTTATATCTAACACCCCCATTCTGGAATTCCTTATCTTTTTAGTTTAATTTAAAGGTAGAAGTTGGTCGGGTGGTGCGGTCAAAGAGTTACACTTTTATAAGTAAACTTATATATTTTGTTGCCGATGTTTCGGCCTAAGTTTTAGGCCATCTTCAGGGCTAAAAGGAAAACAAAATAACAACAATGAAAAAAGACAGAGGCAGTACCAGTAACAGTAAAAAATGATAAACAAAAGTAGAGAGGCAGTACCAGTAACAGTAAAAAATGATAAAAACAGAAATTACAAGTAAGATAAAAAAAGTATGAAGTATAAAAAAAAAAGATAACACTAAATTACATAATACAAGAGACAAATAAAAACGTAAAATAAAATAAAATAACAATGTAAAAATTAATTGAAATTAAAATAATGCTTTATTTACCTACGGAATAGTGAAATATATGAAATCTATTAAATAAAAAGACAAATAATATGAACCAAAAGAACTTTACCAAAAGAAGGTTTGGTAATATATAAAGAGATAGTTATGGTGTGAGTTATGCAAAAGGTGACAATGATGTTAAAGAAGTTGACCTTGTTGTAATTAAATAATTATGAGATGAAGGAGTAAAATATAAAGTAATGTAAGCCCCAAAACAAAAATAGGTCAAAATCCTATGTGGTGAAGAAAAAAGAAGGATATAAACAAGGAGGAAGAGGAAATGTAAAGAAAAATTATTGTAATTACTACTTTTTCTTGTAATAACAAACTGACTAGTATCGTCAAATATAATCATGATAACTTTTACTCACTCACTCTCATCATCAGATTAACTTAAAATTATACATTCATTCGGATGATAATCATCATAAAAATATTTGAAATATTGAGTTTTGTCACTCGGCGTAGTGAGGTGGCGGCCCTATCGCCCATTCGTCAAACTTCAGGCAGCCACTGGCCCCTCAGATTGGAGGTAGAGTACACTGACATCCATGCCCAGTGCACTATTTACTGCACACCCCCACAGTACATACAAAGGCCACATACACTACATATCCTAGGGTCACCTCCCCCAAGGAAGCCACCGGATGGAGGGAGCAGGTCAGGTGACTTAGAGGAGGCAGACCCTCCACTTGACTTAGGAGCAGTGGGCTGATAACCTATTTCTTCTAAATCCAGTGTATCAAAAAATCTCTTAAAAAGATAATGAAAGAAAAATCTGCTAAAAAGTAATGAAGCCGGATTGTCCATTTGGAAACGACCTAGGAACCATCCCTATAACTTGAAACTAGCTTTTTGGAACGTTCTATCCTTAAACAGATGGGGAGCTCTTTATGTGCTCATCTCACAGTTTGATAATTATCAGATTGATATTATAGCTATTCAGGAAATCAGGTGGCTGGGAAAGAAATTTATATAAAAGAAGAATCATACATTAGACTATAGCTGTCATGACTCCCAACACTCCTTTGGGACGGGGTTTATAGCACATGGACCCACACGCCAACTTGTTACCAACTTTACTCCCTTAAACCTGAGGATTTGCAAGATAAGAATCAAAGGTAAATTCTTCAATTATAGCCTGATTAGTTGCCATGCCCCTACTGAAGTGTCAAGTGAGAAGGTCAAGGATTTGTTCTACGACGATCTGGCTAAAACTCTGGATGAATGGCAAAAAAAGATGTAAAAATCCTCCTTAGTGACTTAAATGCACAAGTAGGTCGGGAACTAACATATAGACCAACAATAGGGCCGTTCAGCATGTATGAGTTGTACAACGAATATGGTCATAGACTGGTTAATTTTGCAGCATTGAAAGGACTGGTAATTGGTGGCACACTTTTCAAGAAGAGGAGGATCCATCAAGCCACATGGGTATCACCCAGTGGAAGGACCATGAGCCAAATTGATCACTATAAGTGAACCACAAGTCAGATTTGATTGATTTAAGGAACTGCAGAGGAGCGAATGCTGACTTTGATCATTATATGAGCTTAGCAAAGATCACAGTCAGAATTTCTACAACAAAAACGCTAATGACAAAGGGCAGAGGACTTTACAATAGTGAAAAGCTAAAGGACCCCGAAGCACAAGATTCCTGTCAAATAAAGCTTGGTATGAACTAGATGACCGCATTCCGCAGCGCTGGTGACAGCATAGACGATAGATGGGAAGCATGCTCTCATGCCTGCTGCACAAGATATACTGGGCCTCGTATAAAGGCTGGTTTGATGAAGAATGCTGCAAAGTAAACATCTAAGAAAAATTGGAAAAATGATCTAACATCTAAGAAAAAAATGGAAAGATGATCCAGAGACGCACCAAACAATCCTGCAAATCATACAGGGAATGCATAAAAATTGAGAAGAAGGTCCATCAAAGAAAGAAGAGAGCCTGGGAGAACAAGAAACTGAAAGATGTAGGACATCTTAGAGCATCTAATGATACACGCTTGATCTTTCAGCGAGTGAATGAAGGAAGAGCAATCTTTAAACCGAGAATAAAATCGTGTAAAGAAGAAGATGGTAAGACTCTTATCTTAATGCTTAATGCTCTTAGCTTAAAAGAATGCTATCAAAAATAATAGTAATGGATGAAATGTGGAAGAAGAGAATGAGTATGGAAGAGATGATGAAATGGATGCAGAGCCACCATATGATAAAGATGTAGATGAGGCAATAAATAAATTTAAAAAATCATAAAGCCACGGGATATGACTGAATTCAAGCAGAACTCCTGAAGCACAGTGGTAGGATGTGGAGGAAGAAAGCCTACCAGAAGCATGGAAACTTGTCCCCCAAATTTGCAGATTTGTCTCCCATGCAGAAACAGTTTTTGGGAAATACCAAGCTGGCTTCAGAAAGGCGCGATCCACCACCAACCAGGTCTTCTCTATTCGGATGATTCTTGAGAAGTCATGTGAATATCAAATCACAATGCACTATTTATTTATTGACTTCAATTCGGCCTATGACAGTGTTGACTGACGAGAGTTGTATCAGGCTTTGTATGATCTCAGTATTCCCTCTCCAAAATGACGAAAGAGACAAAATGCATAGTGCAGATTGGATCAGAATGCCTGAAGAATTTGATTCCAGTACAGGAGTTAGGTATGGAAATTCACTAGCCTCTCTGCTTTTTAATCTTGCTAAAGAAAGAGCAGTGAGGGAATCTGGAGTACAAACGATGGGCACAATTTTCAACATAACCGTCCAGACATTCGGATACGCCGATGATTTCGATATTGTTGCCAGGTCTCAGACTTCATTGAAGGAAGTATTTCTTCAATTAGAAAAGGGAACTAAAAAGTTTGGACTAGTTGTCAATGAAACAAAAACTAAATATATACAGGTTGGATCAGAGCGCTTCCCAGAAGAGGATATTGAGGTTGGGACATACAATTTTAAGAGAGTGCTGCACTTTGTGTACTTGGGATCGGAGATGAATTCGGATGGCGATTAATCTCAAGATATTAAACGTCAGATCAAAGCAGAAAACGTGTTATATAGGCCTCGCCAAGGAATTTAAAAGTAGGTTTATTACCAATGAGACCAAATTGAGGATTTACAAAGTTCTTGTTTGCCCAGTCCTCGCGTATGGATCTAAATCATGGGTGTGGAATAAGGCTAATGAGGATAGGCTGCTGATTTTTGAAACGATGATACTGAGAAGAATTTTTGGTCTGAAACGGGAAAGTAATGTCTGGAGCAGAAGAAAAAATCGGGATATCTATGGACTTTTGAAGAACGCAGATGTTGTTAAATGGATTAAACAAAATCTCAAAAATATTAGTCATGGAAACCCTCTATCAAGCTAGAAGAGTGGGACAACCCAAAACTTAATGGCTGGATAGCGTTCATACAGATGCCAGGAATATTCTGGTGAAAACGTTTGGAGATGGCCTTGATTCAGTAATGAATTGTACTGCTGTATATGTATGCATGAGTTTTGTCACAAGCCATATATTTTATAAAACTATTATTGTCGCAATTACATTTTTTTTTTTAAATGGTTCATGAGAAACATAATTTATTCACATTCCTGAATATTCCTCTTTCATCAATAAGAGGTGAACCAAACATACTGGATCATCTTTGTAAATTTAAGTAAGCTCAATTGTTGCAATGTTAAGGGAATGAATTTTTATGATCAGGCAAATTGTGACTAGACTTTTGCTGATTGTGAGCATAGAAGATAAACATTCTTATGAATGTCGCTCTGGTAGTTGGTTCCAAAGCAGATAATATTTAACATCATATAATTAATTATATTTGATGATATTAATAAATTTGTTATTATGTTTATTACTACTATGGCAATTGTTACTATTTTATTTGATTCATTTCAATATTACTGTCAACTTTTGAATATTGAATATTTTATTGTTAAACAACAAATAAATAATCAATATTTCTTGAGAATGAAAGCGAGTTGCATATTATCACTTTATATAAGCATTGAGGGGACCCTACTCTATAACATATATAAAAGTGATCAGAATCTGAGATTCTCATATTTGTTACTCTCCTTGTAAGGTCTCTTTGAAGGGCAATGTTTATAATCTGCTTGGTTCACAATCTGTTTTTAGATGACACATATTAATGCCTATCATATTGATGTAATTATGGTTAACATCAAAATATCCTGAATTAGTTTCTAAGCTAAAACATTTAGTATTTAATCAAAACATGGTAATCTTATTATTGTTTAGTCTAATATAAATATTAGCTAAGCAATAATTAGATTACTACGTTTTGAATAAGTATATATATATATATATATATATATATATATATATATATATATATATATATATATATATATATATATATATATATATATATATATATATATATATATATATATATATATATATATATATATATATATATATATATATATATATATGTATATATATACTTAAACTTTAAACTTTTTTTGTGGATTAGTTATATATTCTTATAGGTTCAAAGAAAGTGCTTTATGCTATGCTGATACCCAGGCTCCATTTGAAAAAGTAGCATTAGAATTTTTAAAGTGTGATGATGCTCCTAAAAATATGATCGAAGAAGCTTTAAAGGCTTTTCTGAAAGAGGTAGCTTGATTTTCCTAATGCTGTTATGGTTTATGTGGTTATCTGGCTCACATATTTCTTTATTTCTTTTTAATTCTCAGAAAGTGAAAAAGGTTCGTGGTGAAGACCAAGCCCAAATGGCAATGCTTGTTCTTTGGTTGCTTGAACTAATCTTGCGTCAGCTAAGCGACTTGAGAATAAGGGGTCTTCAGAATGAGGATCAATATATCCTTGTTCAAGCCGAATTGGATGAATTTATCACTGATAACCATATTATGGTAAGGTTGGTTATTAAAATATTCATGTAATCACTTCTCACATATGGTCACCCTCACTTGCACAAACATACTATTTATCTCACATACCTATGTTAAAAATTAGTTTTATGGTAATTAGTGGTATAAAGCAAGCCTTCCAAAAACCTTCAAGGCATAAAAAACATTTCAAATCTGTTCTGAAACTGAAAGTATTAAAAATCGGTATAAACTGACTTTTGGGCTAATAAGATTTTATTTTGGTTTTAGCAACTTGAGGAGAGAAAAACATCCCATTATTGAAACTTATTTGTTGTTTGTTTTGGGCTGAAATTTTTCTTTTCTTGAATTTTTTCTTTAGTTGAAATTTGTTTGAAATTCTTTAAAACCATATTTGTTTAACAATCTATTGACCAGGAAGAAGAAACCAGCAGAATTTTTTTATAGACTTAATACGACGACCCATTACAGACATTTACCAACTTTGGTTACAAATATATACAAATTGAATTATCTTGATTATACAAAATATACCTGACTAATGGAAGACAGGTAGTTCATATCATTCCTTAAGGAGATTACCAGCCTGCACAGGTACATGTTCATGCTCTTTGAGACCTAATATTTTTCTAGGTTTAAAAAAAAAAAATTGTATTTTATCAAATTTTGATTATAAGAATGTTTCTGCTTGTCATAAAGTAATTTTTTAGTTTCACATCTAAGAATATAATTTAAAAAATTTAATTTAATAAAAATTAAAACCACCATTACGGAAATAACTTTTATATCTAGCAAACCCTATATGTCCTAAGGAGCGGAATGAACCTGTATCTATTTAAACACATCGGTGGGTTGTCACTGGTGTTGATGTCTGTGGATATTGAAACTTGGTATTGTAGTAGAATTGAATTGGGGTGCCTCTCCAAAATTCTAGACTCTTCTTTACTCAATAGATTAATTTACTTTCTGTATGTTTATATGGAGGGTAAGTTCTTCTCCAACTTTTAAACCTAATCTGGAAGAAAAAAAGGATTCCAAAAGATTGGGAAGTTTACACCATCGTCCCGTTTACAAAAAGGGATATAACCGGAAGTGTGAAAACCATCGAGGAATTTCTTTACTGAGTGTCCCATGCAAGATATACCCATGGATCCTGGAAAGAAGGCTGAGAATAAAGGTAGACAGCGTCTTGTATGAGGAGGAATATGGATTCCGTAACCAGAGAAGCACTCAGGACCTTATCTTTACTATAAGGAAAATCTTCGAAAAACTGATTGAGAAGGAAAAAGAGGTAAGCTGCTGTTTTGTGGATGTGACTAATGCCTTCGACCAAGCAAAAAAGGAAGATTTAGCTAGGGTCCTGGAGGAGGTGACAGTGGTTATGGGACTCAGGATGGCTATTGAAAGCCTTTACAATAGATCTAGAAACGTAGTGAAGACAGTCAACAGCACCTCTACAGAATTCGAAAAAATCACTGGCATCGGGTAAGGCTGTTGTCTCAGTCCTCTCCTGTTTATTGTTTTCCTGAGCTCAGCTCTAAAGAAAGTCAAACCTAAAATGAGGGGATTTCACAAATCTAAGACCAGTTAATTACAAGTTAATGGCTTATGCTGATGATCTGGTGATTTTTGGAAAGGATGGCAGGAATCTTCAGTATAACATATTGATCCTAAAAGAGGAGCTGGAAAAAATAAATATGCAGATAAACAAAGAAAAAATAAAATAATGAGGATTGGAAAACTCCGGGATCATAACTTGCATACAGTCCGTATAAATGGAAAAATAATAGAACAGGTGTATAGCTTTAAATGTCTAGGAGCACACCTAGTGAATTATTGTCTTATAGATATGGAAATTAGGGAAAGAATACTGTCGGCTGGAAAGTTTTTCAATGCTGTCAAAAGGGACTTCATAAACAGGAGAGCGGTATCAAGGGGAACAAAGGTGGCTATCTACAAAAACACATTCATCCCAATACTGACATATTCCAGTGAATCTTGCCCCATTACGACAAAGCACATGAGTCTACTGCAGAGTTCCGAGAAGAGATTCCTCCGAAGAATTGAGGGTAAAACAAGGCGTGACTGAATTAGGAATAACACTATTAGGACGAACCTCAAAGTAAAACTTGTGAAAACAGTGATTGAGGAGAATCAACTCCTTTGGTACTGACATGTCAGCAGAATGGATGAAAGAAGGATGACCAGAACAACATATGAGACACAGGTAGATGGTCGTAGACCAAGAGGAAGGCCAAGAAGAAGATGGGAGGAAGGCATAAAAGAAACCTTTGTAGCCAGGGGAATAGACTGGAGAAGGAGAAGAGAATTGGCAGGAGAAAGAGATATTTGATCCAGGCTCAGTTAGGGAACCCTAACACTGCAATGGCGGTAGGTAGGGGATCGACGAAGAAGAAGAAGATGTTTACATGCTCAGATCCATGGGACAGAAGTACTTGCAAGGAGCCGTAACATTTAGTGGTAATACTACATCAAGGTTCAATATTCATGGCTGTCAACATCACTAACAATCTACCAATGTGTTTAAGTATATATGCAGTTACATTCTGTCCTTTAGGACGAATAGGATTCGTTAGATGTAAAAGCTATTTCTGTAGTTACAGTATTTTTTTTATTAAATTAAATTTTATTTTAATCTTTTTAGTTTTGCAAGTATTGGCTATTTATAACTCACTATAGTCTGGCAAGATAGAAAACAACCTTCTCCAAATTATGAAGCGGGGCTGAGGGGTGTGGAAGAGGGGAAGGGAGCTCTCCCACTTTGCACATATTCGTCACATTAGAAGCACAATATCTTTATTATGAGTAATTTTACTACCAACCAACCAGAGGTTATACATCCAGCATATATTATATCCAAAAGGTTTGCATATATAAAAACCTTAATAGTATAGTTAAGGTTAATATTAGTTAATAGTGTTAACTAATAACCTTGTTATTAGTTAACACCATGCAATGCTGGCTGAACTGGCTTCTGCGCAGGTTGTTTTCTATCTTGCCAGATTCTAGCTGTACGTGCACGGTGTTGCTCATGAAAAGAATTGCAAGTTAAATACCCTCTCTAATTTTTTTTTGTTTTATCATGTTTAACTTTTAAAAGATTATATGAGTAACAGAAGGCAGAACTATTTTTCTTATCATTCCTAATCATCATTCATCATTATAAATAATTTGTACAAAACTTTTACAAACGACTTTTAAAAAAAAAAAAGATTTGTTTTAATTTGATTGTTATTTTATTTTTAACCCATTAATTATATATTGCACATTTCATCATATAATTATATGCTAAAATATGATAACAATTATTGTGGAAATATTATTGGAAATCATCATTTTGCAATAAGGGATTGTGCTTTGATGTGATAGGAATTCAGAATATTAGTCATGACTGAGAGGTTGGGATATGGAATAGCAGGAAAAAGGATCGAGGTTTAGGAATAGGATTTAACAACTTTTTATTCAGTTTTAAGATAAGATAAAATGTAAATATACCTTTAGAATTGAAAAAATAAAGAAAATATAATTGGAGTTCTAATATTTTGAGATGAATTTAAAAAGAAATTTTCAATGAAAATTAAATTTATAAAAAAAGAAAAATACAGCTAACATTGATTAAAAAAATAAAAGCAAATAGAAAAATACTAAAAGTAAAACAAAATAGCATCTCATATGTTTTAATATGGTAAACATACATGTAACATTTAAAAATCAACAAAAATAAAATATTTCTATTTTTTTTTTTTCCTCCCCTGTAGTATATACTTCAGATGAGGCATATATTGTAAAGAAAATTGTGCACACACCATGTACAATTATGTGCATATATAATTATAGATACAAAAAACTAGAAACAAATTATAGATAGATATATGTATATACAAATTATACTAGATACCTTATAGATACAAATTTTAGTTGGATGCAAATTTTATACAAATATATATAGATTCACAGGTATGTATGTATATATGGTGGTAATATCTAAAAAAAGAAAACTAGAATAAACAAAACAAAAGAAAATTGCATAGTGTAAAACAAAAATTTATTAAATATCTATAAAAACATGAAGAAGAAAATCACAAAAAAAAAATAAAAATATTATAATCTGAAAAACTATTTAAAAGAACAGAATTAGACAATATTTTATAAAACACAAATAAATAATGTGTATGAACAAATCAGGAAGAAGAACAAAAAAAAAAAAAAAATATATATATATATATATATATATATATATATATATATATATGTGTATATATATACTTTAATTTGGCAAAAGAAAGCAAAACATTAAAGAGGGCACGTAGTTCACCTTAGTTGAGCCCACCATCAATATATGTGTGTGTATATATATATATATATATATATATATATATATATATATATATATATATATATATATATATATATATATATATATATATATATACACATATTTATATAAAGCCAATATATTAAAGAATAATCAATTTAGTTACTTTTAATTAATAACTTTTTACATGAAACAACTTGAATGCATTGTTGTGATTATTATTTAATTATACAACAGCTTAATACAGTTTTCATTGTTTTTAGAAATGCATTCGCAGCAATAAGAGAGTTGTTTATGATCTGATGGCTAGTCATGGTGATGAATCTAACATGGTTAAATTAGCAAAGTTGACAGAAGATTACAAGAAAGTTATTGAATATTTTATCCACAAAGGAGACTATTTACAAGGTATTTAAATAATCAAATATTGATTTGTGATTAAGATTAATGTTATCTAGTTTATTATTATGCCTATTAGGTTGCTCTGTAATTAATCTATTTGTGGTTAAAAGACAATTTCAGATATTAAAGTCATTGCCTTATGTTTTTTTTTTTTTTTATGGAATTTAACCATAAATTTAATAAATAAATTAGTCTGGCCAGAGACAGCAATCAGTCATCATCGTACCTGTGCTCCATTATCTTTAAAATCTCATATTAGTTATTTTATTAATTTTTTTTATAATTAACTATAAAACTACAGTAGCAACGTGCTGTAAATATTTATGGATCACCTAAAATTTGCGAAGAAAGCTCGAGTTTAACAGTGCCATGAGCTGTACAGCGAAGTTAATCCTAATCACAGATGGTGGTATCACAAGAGAGGACAAATGTAACGTGAGCTGCAGCAATTGCCGCATAATTTTTCATGGCAGATGGTGCAATCTGAATCATGATTTGTGAAGTAACAGGTCTCATGATTTGTGAAGAAACAAAGACTTTTTCTATTTCTTCGCCATTCATTTGATGGTGGTAGCAAATCTTATTCACCTGAAGAAACCCATGAATTTACTAACCTATTAAGTAAAAAAAGTTATTAGTTTATTTGTAGTGGCCAATATTTCTCAATGAATCAAAACCATTTAATTGAAAACTAGTTTTGTTTATAGTTTTTATAGATACATATTTGTTTAATTTATTATTTGCATATTAATTTTTATAATAGCAGAACAATTTATTTTTCAAAAGAAGTTAGTTTCAAATTCTCTATTTTTGTTTTTTTTATTAGTAATATGATTTTAAAGGAAAATTGATTTAAGTTTAATTTATGTATAGTTGTAAGTCATCTTTTTTTATATTAATGAATTTCATTCTCTGATCTGACTGCCAAAAATAAAGTACTAAAATTTAGGGTTGGTGAGTTAGAAGTTAGACTCAATAAGACTGAACATGGTCAACTATCCAGGTCGATAGAGATGCGGGGCATCGTAATACCCGTGAGGGAACCTCCTGTGGTCCTGGTTGCCAGCGCCCATTTTCGCTACACTCTAACTGGAGCATCTGAACCATTCAGGTTAGATCTGGACTCTTCTGAAAATAACAGAAACCAAATAAACCACTGTCTAGAGGTCATGATTTTGGCAATCATGCAGCCAACGGAGGTGAGCTGTGATTAAGAGAGTACCTATGGCTGGCCCCCTGGAGTGCAGGTTCATTCCATTGATTCGTCTGCCTGCTTTTTGTACACTAACATCCATGAACCGAGCAACACACAACCGGCCAGACTTCCCTTCTGAGGTTTGGGTGCGATTTCGGAGAGTCTGAATCACAATGAAACGATCGTTAGGTTGGTCTGTCGCTCTTGGGCGTCCTGACTACCAAAAATGATCCCGGCCACCTGTAGTAGCTACCTGTCTTCTGTTACCTATGGGCCACAAATATTCAATGTTTTTAATTTTTAAAGGGTCACACACATATCAATATTTCTGTACCGATAAAATTAAGATATTGTTTTTATACTATCAATATTTCTGGTATGATATAATTAAGAAATTGTTTTTATAATATCGATATTTGGTCTGTCGCTCTTGGGTACTCTGATCCCAGCCTCCAGTAGTAGCCGCCTGTCTTCTGGTACCTATAGGCCACTCTCTGAACCATTGTTTCCCATAGCATGAGGGCCCTGGCCGCGTATCTCTGGTTTCTCCCGTCCTCGATTAATGTGATGACTCAAAGGACTATCGTGGCATCCAGCACCATTTTTAAAAAGTAAAAACACCTTCAAGATGAAAATAATGAATTTTTTAAAAACCGAACACGAGTAAGTATAGCAATACTCTAGTGAACTGACGGCTATTTGGATTTATCTTTTTTTGCAATCATTGGGCATTAGTCATTAATCCTTGATGGTTTACTGCAAAGGATGATTTAATGTAAATCCTATTAACCTGGTTTATATATGAGCTGGTTCGAACCCGACAAAATTTCTTTAAACTGTATTTTTAAGTGAAATTCAAAGTGCACCTTTTTCTTTGATCTTGAATGTATGAAATAATTACATCTGTTAAAGTAAAGAAATAATAAAAAATAAATAAGCCACAAAACACAGTACTATACTTTAGGGTTGGGGTCCATTGAGTTTCCAAATCTGACCAGTGGGTAGATGGGAGACTATCCAGGTCGATAGAGATGCAGGGCATCCCAATCCCTGTGAGAGAGACTCCTGTGGCCCTGGTTGCCAGCGTGGGAGCCGGCCTCGGTATCAAGATTAACGTTGAGGACGTCGACTTTGTATAGCGGCAAAGAATCAAAAAAGACGATCCCCGATCGCAACCTATCATTGCCCGATTCATCAGACAGTCTGTATGAGACGAGTTAGTTAGTGCAGCGGAGAAAAGTTAAGAGAGAATTCTCCACTCGGGATATTAACTGGCAGGAGAACGACTGCCACCGAATATATTTTGGAAAAGAAATGACTCCCACTAATAGGCATCTGTACTGGCTCGCCTGGCAGAAGAGAGCGGCGGGAAAATGAAAATATAAAATGAAAATTTGCGGCTGGTGCCCTGCCAGAAAGATGACAGCTCACTCAGTGATTTACATTGAACGGGCTCAAGATTTTGACACCTTCTGCTGACATTTTGGCTCCCATCTACCCACTGGTCAGATTTGGAAACTCAATGGACCCCAACCCTAAAGTATAGTACTGTGTTTTGTGGCTTATTTATTTTTTATTATTTCTTTACTTTAACAGATGTAATTATTTCATACATTCAAGACCAAAGAAAACGGCGCACTTTGAATTTCACTTAAAAATACAGTTTAAAGAAATTTTGTTGGGTTCGAACCAGCTCATATATAAGCCAGGTTAATGGGATTTACATTTCAATCATCCTTTGCAGTAAACCATCAAGGATTAGTGACTAATGCCCAATGATTGCAAAAAAGTTAAATCCAGATAGCCATCAGTTCATTAGAGTAGTGCTAAACCTACCTGTGTTCGGTTTTTTAAAAAATGTATTCATTATTTTCATCTTGAAGGTGTTTTTACTTTTTAAAAATGGTGCTGGATGCCACGATAGTGCTTTGAGTCATCACATTAATCGAGGACGGGAGAAACCAGAGATACGCGGCTAGGGCTCTCATGCTATGGGAAACAACGGTTCAGAGAGTGGCCTATAGGTACCAGAAGACAGGCGGCTACTAAAGGAGGCTGGGATCAGAATACCCAAGAGCGACAGACCAAATATTGATATTATAAAAACAATTTCTTAATTATATCATACCAGAAATATTGATAGTATAAAAACAATATCTTAATTTTATCGGTACAGAAATATTGATATGTGTGTGACCCTTTAAAAATTAAAAACATTGAATATTTGTGGAGAAAAGCAAAATAAACCAGGAAATATAATGCATTATCAATCAATCAGGATTTGTTTCACTACTTATTTAAATCTTGTGATCCCCACGCTTCAAACCTTAGTTCATAATGGAATAGTTCAATAGAATAGAAGGCGAAATATCTTTCATATTTGGTTTAGATCAAAGCCCTAGAATAATATTATATGCAATTGGATATAATAATGCCAATAATATGCACCAAAGAATAGAAAACTTTCATGAATAATTGAGATAACCAAGAATCAAATTTGGTTTTTAATTTTCTGATTCCATAATCTCAGTTCCATGAATGGTTTTACGAGCAATTTTGAGGGTTTTATTAAAAACAATGATTTGTTGTTTGGACTTCAACTAGTCACCAGACCAATCATAGTTTTCAATTTCTGCATAATTGAACAAAAATCACCTTTTATTTGATTAAGTCTAAGAACATAAAGATCAGTAAGCTATTATTGCTGGTCTCTTATTACATGTATGATTTGCAGAATTATGTCTGCAAAGTGATACTTTTGAATGACTGTGCAGGAGCTTGTTTGTTGCAGCAAGTATCTTATTAACAAAAATAAACTTATTCTATCCATGTTACCAAGGAAAACAAAAATCCTTGTTTAAGGGTTATTGCTCCTTAAGAATGATAATAATGAAAAAGTAATACAGCTGTCACCATTACAAAAAAGTATTCATTTATCCTTAATTTAATTATGCCATAAATTATCTTATTCATTATTCTGTCTCGTTATTTCTAAATGAAATTAATTTCTGTTTTTGTTTTGCAGCTTTAGATACTTTAAAGGAACAATCAAATGCAGATCTTTGGTACATGTTTGCTCCTGAAATAATTGATGCTGAAACTAAATCAATGTTGTCAGCAATAAGGTGCCTAATAAGACCCCTAGACCCTTGTAGACTTCTTCCCGCTTTAGTTTCTGCAGAAAATAGTCAGGTAAATGGTAATGCTTAAATTTCTCTTTTTAAAATGATTTTGATAATGAATTATACAATCCTGTATAGTATAATTCTCTATAGAGTTTTCTTATTCTTACATTGTAAAATGAACCTTCTTTTTTGTTTCCATCTATGCATATTTTTCAAAAAAATTTTTTTAGCCTGAAGAGGTCATCAGATATTTGGAATATTGCACAAATGATCTTAATTGCCAAGAACAAGCTGTACATAATTTATTTCTGACACTTCTTGCTCAATACAAACCTGATAAATTAATGATTTATTTATCCATACAAGGTATATGATAACTACATTGAAAATTGAAAATTTTAATGCTAAAATTTTTTAGTATTTGCTTATTTACCTTTTAGGTGAAGAAAAAAGTATGGTAAACTACGACATCAGATATGCATTCAGAGTATGCAAACAGTATGATAGGCGAGAAGCTTGTGTAAAACTGTCATCAATGTTGGGGTTATGGGAATCTGCAGTAGAATTAGCACTATCTGTCAGTGTACAGCTGGCTGTACAAACTGTCTGTCAGCTGCAGTCATCCAGGAAGCTGTGGCTTAAGATAGGTCTGCATTATTTATTATTCTTATTAATAATATTATATTTCACCTTTAAATGTTTATTTTATTGAATAATTCCCCCCAAAAAAGTATTGAAATTTTCAATTGAGAATGTGACTTACAAAAATTAAAATTACAAAAAGTTTTTAAAAATTGAGATTCCTGTCTGTAAAACACTTTAGAGGCAAGCTTGTTTTGTTTTTCAGGTTATTTCAAGCCAGAACATACAACTTCATCTCAATTCTAAAGAAAAACAATAGTGTTTTTATGAAAAAGTACAAAACTGTAATATGTGGTAAGGTTTTCTCAAAATTATTATTTTGGGTATAGTATCTTTTGGAACTAACAAGCATTGCAAAATTTTTGAACGCAATTACTGATATTTAAAAACAAAAGTATGCTAATAGGATTTATCTACTAATTAAGTTCTAGTAGAATCTATTCACTAATGAAGTTAAATATTTATCCACTTTCCTGTATGTTTAGTCAAAATATAATTTGGTTCTACTTTTTTCAGTTAGCTACTTTTTGTTTCTTAGAAACGGAAGAAGTATTTTTTGGGCTATTAAAATGATTAGACCCTAAATATTTTAAAATAGGACAAGAAACCTATGTTATAATAAAATAGACAACTCATAAAGAAAAGTAAGAAATGATTGGAAAATGGACAATATAGTATGAAACATTGAGGTGAAATTATTTGAATAAATATGTATGAAATTATGAAGGGTGTTTATACATATTTTCAGGCATTGAATCACCAAATAAGTCAACAAGTCTCTTTCAAAAGATAAAAGTTTTAAAATGTTCAGGATCTAATCATTTGATTAACATAAAAATACTTCTCCAGTTTCTAAGAAACAAAAAATAGCTAACTGAAGTTATACCAAATTATATTTCAACTAACCTTATAGAAAAATGGATAAATCTTCAACTTCATTACTGAATGGATTCTACTAGAACTTCATTAGTAGATAGATATTGTTTTATATTGTATTTGCAACTGCATTTTATGTCCTCGAATTACCTGTTTGTGTGTCTTGAATTTTTATTACTATTTTTTTTTTATGTATCTCGTACTTGTATTATGTGTGAACCAGGTCTCTTGGCCATTGCCTTTTTAATCTCTGTTCAGCTACACTGGGTAACAAGGAGGATAAAAGAGATAGAAGCAATGGATTGGGATGATTTTGAGTAGAAGAGTGAAATGTGTTTTATTTGTCGTGAATGTAAGATTTTATTGTAGGAATGTCCATGTCATTGTGTATAGTGTGATTCGAAATTAACCTTGGAGCATTTAAAATTTCTCTAAGAATTTTGAATTGTGTTGTTGTATTTTGAATTGGTATCTTGTCGTTTTGAACGTGTTTTGCTGAACCCCAAAGTTCTGCTCCATATGTCCAAATAGGTCTCAGTGCTGTAGTGTAGATTAGTCGTTTGTTTCGTAAGTTTAGTGAGGATCTGTAGTCCAGAAGATGTGATAGTTGTTTGTATGGTCTTGTCAGTTCTTGTCTTTTTAATTTTGTATGTGCTCCATGACTTTTGTCCAAGTATAGTCCAAGTATAAAGGGTAATAGTGTTTCATAGGTACTGAGTTGTTGTCTATTGTCACAGCTGGGCACGCACCTTTGCGTAGGGAGAACTTGTGGTTTTTTTTGCTTCACCTTTGCTAACGTGGTTCGATTTTGTGGGATTAATCTCGAATTTACATTTGTGGAACCATTTTTCTATGTTGAATAAATAGTTTTGGAGAGCAACAGAGACAACAGAAGGATTTGTGTGGGAAGAAAGAATAGCAGTGTCGTCAGCGAAGGTATAGATGATGGTGCAAGGGTGCTCAGGGATGTCAGAGGTTTAAAGGGACTAGATGAGAGGGCTTAAAACGCTTCCTTGTGGGAATACCCTGGGAGTTTCCTCCTTTCCACATGTTGAGGAAAGAAGGGGGAAATGGAGGAATCAACGAAAATACAGAAGAACATGTGAAGAAAGGAAGATTGAAGAATTAAAAAATAAGTAAAAGGTAAGTGCGGCTTTGTTTTCATAGAAGACCCTTATACCAGACACCAAGAAAGTGCAGAGCAATATTCTTTTTCTCAAAAGCGACAGAGATTGTATCCACTATGCAATGACACTGTTGTATAGAAGAGTGGTATGAACGAAAACCAAATTGGTGTTTCGGTAATACTGCACTACTTTCTAGGATAGGCTGTATAGGATTTAGGAAGAGTTTTTCAAATATATTAGCCATTATAGGTAGGAGTGCGATAGGGCGATAAGATGAAGGATTAATAGTAGGTTTGGAAGGTTTATGAATCATTTTAATTGTGGATAGTTTCCAAAGGAGATGAAAATAAGTTGCTCGCAAAAAGATGGAGTCATAAATGTTGGTGAGAAAGAGAACAGCTTTCCGGGGTAATGGTGAAGTATGAAAGGAGTGATGAGATCATTGCCAGGAGCTTTTTGGCTTGGCAGTTTATATATTATGTTTTGGATGGAATGCCGTTTTAGATAATGATAAGGGTAGTGGTTCTGTCAAGTTGCCTTCAATTTTGATGATGGTATTATCCTGATTAGCGTTTGTCCGAAATATTTGAGCAAGATATTAATAAAATGAAAGAATAAAAAAAAAAAAAAAAATCAGTCACAATGACTTAACTTTTAGATCTTTAAAGAAAAAAGAAGATTACCTAATAATAATCAGAAAAGTAAAAATAATGTATTAATACATAATTAGGTACTGACTAGACAGGATCTGAAGGTGGTAACAGTATTGGAGTGACGGATGGAAGAAGCAATAGAATTTCAGAAGGATGAGGATTGGATAAAAAAAGATCTATCAAAAGCTGCAGATGGTTGGGCCGTTGTATATAAATCTAAAGGCCGTGAATGGGTTTAACATGAATGGACAGAAGAGCTGAATTGAAGAAGGTCGAAGTTGTATGATAGACAGCGGGATTGGATGACTATTAATAGATAGGTGACTAGATATATTTTATTAACATACTTTTGTATTTAAATATCAGTAATTGCATGCACAAATTTTACAATGCTGGTTTGTTCCAAAAGATACTATACTACACCCAAAATATTACAGTTTAGATAGAAATAATCGATTAGATATACAAGTTTAGCAGAAGTAATTGAAAAATAGAAGTTACTGGGTAATGCAATTTGGAAATAATTCATTACAAAGATTTTATCGTTTTAATTTCTTAAGTTCTAAGAAATAAAAATGTGACTTGAAATTTGTTCATTTTTCAAAAATAATTCTCAGATAACCCCATAAATAAAAAACTTCTGAATAAAATGAGCACCAATAAAATATATTTTGATTCAACCATATCGATAGGGCCTTATGCCAAAGTTGCACCATTTTGTCAACTATCAACTAATGTTTTTTTGAGTAATAACCGATTAATTTATTGATTTCATAGTTAAAAATTATATCTTTAAAGAATATGTTTGTTGATTATTGTTATTTTTTTTTCAGGTAAAAAATAGTTTGTTTTTTTTTACTGAAAAGCTATGAACAAAAAAGTTCATTTTTCTTTTTAAAAAATTATGCAGAAGTGGATTAAGAATGATTTCTGACACAAGAAATGTTGCTACAATAAAATAGTTTTACTATACAAAAAAATAATAACATGAAAACTGAGCTTGTTAACACTTATCATGTTACACTCACTATGATTTATTTGTTCAACTGTGTATCTTTTGAAAGAAATATCAGTTTGGTTTCTTGTTCACTATCCTCGATTGAGTCCTCTTCTTCTTCCTTATTCAACAGAAGCACCTATTCATTGGCAATGTTTACTTTGGACCTGAATCCTCGAATGGGAATCTCGATTTTTCCTAAGAAACTTAACTTGCTCAAAGTTTTTCCTGACATTGGTGTGCATAGAAGAATCTTAAAGTGAATAATTTTTTTTATTTTTAACCTTCCAATTTACAATCAGTTTGCAAGAAAAAACAATCGTGAGATAATGCATATTTATCAACACATTATTTTTATTTTATTATTATTTTGTAAAAAAAAAAAAAAAAAAAATTCTTTTGATTTGAAACAATAAAACAAAGCTTTCTTCTAATAGAATTTCACATCACATTTAATCCATTTAAAGAGAATGTGACATGAGAATTTAAAGAGAATTAGTCCACAAAGGCTTATCAATTTTAGGGAATTATAAAAATAATCACCATTTTTGGTTTTATTATTTTTACTAATCAACCTATTTGTTTATCATTTTTAGCAATGCTTTTTGTGCCAGAAATAATTCTTAATCCATTATTGCATTACAAATTTTTTTTTTCAACAATATTTTTTTTGTAAGTTGACAAAATAGTGCTCTTTGGACAAATGTCTGGATAGGTATAGCTGGAACAAATTATATGATATTGGTATTCATTTTATACAGGATTCACATTCTACATCTTTAATATATGACAATTTTTGTATTTATTGGGTTTTCGAAAAATGCCCAATTTTAGGTCACGCTTTCGCGGAGGTGGATATAACCTAAGATAGTAATATTGGGCCGTAACTTAACAGATTAAAACAATAAAACCTTTTTTGTGAACTATTTCTGAATTGTATTACTTTTTATGCCTCAGCAACTGGCTTATTAATACTCCAATGAAAACTTCAACAGAATTAATCGAAACACAATAATATAAGAGCAGAGCACATGTCCAAATTGGAAAAATTTTCAGTAAGGTGAAAAAGCGAATGAAAGGACTAGTGAAATAATTATTACCACCTATTTATAGATTAAAGGCCACCTATGACAGTGTTTCAAGAGAGGAGGGAATGCTATAGTTAGGGATTCCACCTTCTAGCTCGCTTGATCATGAAGGAAGTGAAGTGCTGTCTACGAGTTCAACGAGGCACACACAAGAGATTTCGCGCTCACAAGGGACTCAGACAGGATGACTGCCTAACATGCCTTCTTTTTAACTTCAGCCTGGAGTGCAAGGTGCGGAGATCCAACATCCAAGTCGGAGGGACAATATTCAGCAGGTCTGCTCTGATTCTAGGCTTTGCAGATGACGTAGATGTGTTTGGTAGGACTTTTTGAGTGATGAGGGATGCCTTTATTGAGCTACAAAGAGAGGCTGTAAGAATGGGACGAGTTATAAATGAAACAAACACGAAGTATTGGTGGAGGTCAGTGAGACGACCAGGTATATATTGGTCTAAATACCTTTCAGATAGTAGAAGAATTTGTCTACCTTGAAACTCCACAAATGACATCTACTCCAAAATCCATCGTTGAATAATGGCTGCAAATAGGTGCTCTTATGGACTTCACCTTAAAAGCAGGGAAGTATTCAGGACCACCAAAATGCGCAATCCTCCGAAGAAGTTATGGGGTGATCTGTATTAATGGAGCCTGGAGGCAACGCACCAATATCAAGGTGATGGCCCTTTTCAATGATGGTTGGCGGGACATCTGATGAAATAATTTTCTGCATTTTCTGGATATAGTATTGAATAAAATAGGCATAAATAATAAAACCCAAGGAATATAAGTTTTTTCATTCAAAACTTAAGGAGAAACAGGCATATTTATTTTGGATATGTGACTTTTTGGTTACAACACATGAATTTGTCTCCTTTTGAAAAAACAAACAAAATAATAAATTCATATGGAACAACGGGATAAAAAAAATACCCAACTATTAAAAAAAGTAGTTGATAAAACAATTTTATTAATTGGGAGGATATTGAACAGAACAGCGAAGTGTCCAGTAAATGATGGGAAATATTTAAATAGGTGGTAGTAATCCTCAAGAGCAACAAAAAACTTCATAAGGACAATGGTTCGATTCTGCACAGAAAACAGGAAATTTAAGTTTTTTGTTTTTTTAAGTGTTACTTTTTTGTTTAATAGGAAGCGATAGCTAAAAAAACTATTTAAGTTAGATAATTCCCAATTGCAGCATTATAAACTAGACAAAATTTTGTTCAAAAACACATCATTGTTAAATCTCTTTGAAGTGGACTTTCAAGCGGCTAAATTACACAAAATTCTGTTTTTTTCTAAAATCATGGATAATTCCCTATTTTTTTTTAGGGGATAAGCTGAAAATCCCCTCCAGTTACCAACCAAATTACAAATTATCATGAATTATTTGTAATTTTTTTTATCAGCCTTCCACTGAACTACAGATTCTCCATTTTTAGAAAAACGTCTTTGATTAATATACTTTAAGTCCATGTTAATTAAGTTGTCTGTTAGAGGATGAGTTGATAATTTCAAAGTCTGTTCTGACCATTTTTAACATTTTTATAATGATGTGGTTATGGATGAGTATGTGTACGCTCGGGCATGTGTGTATGTGGATCACTGGAAGTGGTGCTTTACTTGAAGGCCATAATAAGTTTTCATCAAAAATTGTATGAAAATATTATGCAAAACATCTCAAATTTGGTAAATAAGACTTATATATTGATATAAATAACATACTTGATTTTGATTAAAATTATAAAACTATGATTATGATTAGATTTTGCTTATAAGTTTACAACCAGAAGTGGCATTTATTTGTAGCTCTTCATAGGTTTTAGTAAAAAATTATGTTTAAATGTAATTGTATTCTTTATAAATTTGGTATTACAGAATTTTATGTTGTAGCAAATAAAGTAATAAATTTTGACTGCCAAATACCAGTTGGAAATTGTACTTTACTTTTCACTCCAAATAGAATTTGGTAAAAAAATATTTCTAAATTTAATTGAATTCTTTTCAAATTTAGTATTAGAGACTTTTATATCATTGGGAATAATTTTCAGTTATCGGAAGTGGTATTTTACTTCAAATTTCAAAATGATTTTTATTATTGAATTGGCGGAAGGCTATGTGCTGGTCACATAAAATTTTTTAAATGGTTCTACATCAATTTTATAAATAAAAGCGTCAAATATATGTTTTAAAAAACATAATTCTGAGTCCATCACATCCAGAATAACGACTCAGAGCACCGTCACAAGTAACCGACACCAGACGTTGTGATGCTGAATATCGTTTTTGAGATACTGCTATCTTTGAAAACTAGTAACCAAATTCAAGATCACTTTTTGAGCCACCTATTTATAGTTTAATAGGCTAAGAGGCCATTTGGGGTGTCCACATCATATATTTTTAAAATCAGCATTCATTCCAAGAATAACTAGAAAATGCTACAAAATGAACACTGAGCATAGCAGCAGTCTATGCTTGAGCATAGCAGCAGCCTATGCTGTTTTGGAAAGGATGAGAGGGTGTAGTGCCCAGTGTAGAGGGCACATTGAAAACTTTCATTAAAATACATTTTATATTATCATCACATTTATAATAACCAGGAATATTAAGTTTTTCATACGGCTCCACGACCCGCACATTAAGTCATGGCCTGCTCCAACATTGCCGGCTAGTTGTTTCTGTTTTGTGCTGCTGCCTTCCAGTTATGAATACCAAGTATCAATAGTGTATCAGCAGCAATATAGTCCTCCCATCGACGCCTAGGACGTCCAACCTTTGGTGCTCCAAATATTTGCTCCGATAGAATTTTAGATGGGATTTCCTCGGGATTCATCCTTGCTACGTGACCTGCAATAATAATATTAAGTATTGTTAAACTTTATTGTTTAAGTCAATTTGTTAATTATTTTTTAATAGAAAATTCCTTTGTTTTATCCAGATTTAATTTTTTTTTAAATATTTTAAAAATAAAAAATAAGTTTTGTTTTTTATTAAAATACATCCCAGGTCTCAGAAAATAAGAAATAAAAACTTTGTAATAACTAATTGTAATTTTTTATTTTTTCTGAAAACACTGGCACTTTAAGGAGACAGAATTTGACAACATAATTATTTTTAAAAACTGGAAGCAATATTCAGCTTATATTAAAAAAAAAAAAATGCAATAATCTATGATTTTGGGAAAATTTTGCGTAATTCAGCCGCTTGAAAGACCACTTCAAAGGGTTTTAACAAAGACAAATTCTACTTGCTTTTGAAGACAGTTTTGTTTTTATTATACAATGCTGCAATTAAGAATTACCTAACTTAAATAATATTTTAGTTATTGGTTCCTATTCATCAAAAACCTGACTAACTTAAGCTTCATCAGATCAATTCAGTCACATTCAGATAACAGAGGAACTTATCTGATAATAGGAGAGTCGAAGAGAGAAGTGCGGGTCCTCTATCGGTTCATCTCTATGGAAATTCGATGATGTAGTGGTGTCAGTTTTACCAACTAGTAGATATTATGAAAAAATTACAGTTTAAAATGCAAATGCATTTTGTATATGTGCTCTTTTGAAAAAAATGCTGCCATATTTGATAAAATTTAACAGGTATATGCTCCCTTTTAAATGGAATATACTTAACAATATTGTAGGGAATGTATTTGTTCCATTTTGATATAAACACCTAACTTGAGCCTTGCAGGAGAAAGGGACTGGTTCAGTTTTGATGGGAAATGATTTGAGGGTTTGATGCAGTTCATCCAAACAAAATTAAAAATGTGAAAAAACATTTTTTTTTTATATTTTGGGTTTGTTCCCTTTTGAAAGTAAGCTCATCCCTCATAAGAGAGCAATGTTTTCCTGAACAGCAGCCATTAATTTATAATTAATCCCCATGGCAATATATGCTGTCATGACAGCAACTTTCATAGAATTTACACTATGGCAGAGGCTGTGACAGTTGCTGTTATGGCTGCAACTATCACGATAGTGATAGTAAACTGTCACAGTGTAAACGAGGATTAACTGAAGTTTAAGCAGTCTTTTACTGACTTTCTCTTTTGATCTTTCAGCACAACATGTTGTGAAGGAGCAAAATAATATTTCTCAAGCTATGCAGTTTTTTAGCCAGTCAGATCTGAAGATAGAGGATATACTTCCCTTCTTTCCAGACTTTGTTACGATAGATCATTTCAAAGATGCTATCTGTTCATCTCTTCAGGTACAATTAAAATAACTTCATTTTGTTAATTTTTTTCTTCATCTCTTGTTGCTAATGTAAAATGTTTATAGAAAATTATGTTTAATAGTTTAATCGATCATTTCAGAAACGACACATGTGACATTTTCACTATTTTGATAAAAACAAAAAACTATTTAGTATTATAATTTAAAAAAAAATAAAAATATATGATGTAAACAATCAATCTATATTATTTATGCCAGGTTAAAGCAATACAAATATTAGTTCCTATATATATCCTTTACAGTATTGTATAGGAGACGTCTTTTTATTCTTATTCTTAAATATCATTAGATGTTTAGGCAAAATTTTTTAAACAAAAATTCCCACAAAGATGCCACTTGACCATATTTCAAAATATCATTCTGGCTCCATTTTTGCTCTTCTTGTTTTGAAAGTAGGCCAATTGAGAATCTGATTATAAAAATATTCGTTGCCAACGGTGATGAGCTTCTTCAGATCCTCGATCTTATTTTTTTATTAACTATTAAGTCACGTTTCCTTGTGGGGACACTTTTACTGTTAGAAGAGCAAGAGGAAGAGAATTTGATTACTTTATCAATGTAAATGTATTTTTCGAAAGAACAGATATGTACTTCCAGCAAACAACTTTTCCTTGCTTTTCTTGAGAGAATTCAAACTTTTTCAATTTTTATATCATAAAACTCTTTCTTTTATTTTTTGGAATGCCTCACCCACTTATCTCATCAAAAATAGTAGTAATTTCCTAGCATGCTACCAGCCTTTGAATGCAAGGATCTCCCCATTTGTTCACAATGAACAGTGAACCGTTCGATATGGTTAGCTCATAAGTGAAATTCTTATTGTGAAGGAGGATTTATTTATTTATCAGATATAATATATCTGATCTTCTCCTAAGACATCTGATATTTCCAAAGTCACGATCTGAAAGATGCCTCTGTGAATAATTTATTGAGAACCTCCCAATGACACATGTTTCATTTCTGGAATAACCAATTTAATTAATCAGGGTTTGTCTGTTTACCAATTTTAGTGTGTATATGTAATCACTTTTTCTTATTAATTCCTTACGATATTGAATTGTTCAAACTATTTTTTTTTTATTACTAAAATATTCTATTATAAGTGAACAAAGATTAACTTCTTTATTACATTCATGTTGCTACAGTTCCATTAAGAAATTTACCAATTTTTATACATTTGGAAAAGTTTTATTCTTTGAATTTGATTAGGTTTACTTAGGTACTTAATCCTTTCAGTGCCGAGGTTGCAATTGTTGTGACCAGCAATGCTCTGCTCTGTTGCCATGGCTGCAACAGTTGCAGTCACCACTATTTTGATAAAATCTTACCCTACCATCACCTACATTGTCCTTTTCTCTTAAAATTCTGGGAGTGATTCAGGAACCTTTTATTATTTGAATATTAAAAGTAGTCTGTGGAATTCGAAGAACATTTACCCCCTTTAGGTCTGCCCGAACCCCATGTTATTATGTATGCCGTGTTGGTAAAAACAGAGACATATTTATGAAATTACTTTAAATTTTTCCTTTAACTATCTGCGATGAATTTCCATTGTCGATTTGAGAACATTTGCAAAATACTATTTATGGCGAATTTTTTTTCTCACAAAAACCATTGTTAGAGTACCTTTGGACCCTACTTGGTATTTTACATCTGTAAAATTTGTGGTTAGATTTCATTTATTTATTTTCATTACAAAGTTTTCAGCAATTAAAAGAAGACAAATTGCGAAAATCACCAACAAATTTGATAGGGTGCATGAGTACCTCCCCTGGTAGTTAGTCTTATTTTCTTCTCCTGGTCTTGGGAGGTTTAACTTTTTTACAATTAATTTTTGTTCATTTCCTCATTAATTTTTTTAATATTAATAATAATAAATAATTTTATAGTTTTAATTGTTCTCTTGTATAATTTATTGTATTAATTGTTCTCTTATATAATTAATAGTATTCATTGTTAGTTTTTAGTTGTTATATATGCCTCTTGTATAAAAAAATATAACGCACATAACATTTTGTTTATATAAAATAAAGTGACTTATTTTTGAGTCACACTACTGTTTTATTTGTTCTCTAACCCCTAATTCAGATAAAAATGTGACCTTAATGGTAAAAGGTTACTTGATAAAGGTAAGGGCTATTTGATTTATTGCATTGAAAAGTATAATGCAAACGATTCCATGACTAAAAGGAACGTTTATAGCTTCTAAGTTAGCTTCAAAAGTTAAATGCAAATAAAGTTTTACCCTATTGAGTTCAAACAATTTAAAAAGTATTGAAAACTATAGATTTTAGAACAATTTTTTGTTGATCGCAACAGTTATGGCCTTGGCCACTGAGAAGAATTGACTGCGATCACAACTGTTGTGATGAAAAAAAAAATATTTTTTAGATTATTTTTCAGGTGCTTTAGAAAGTAATTAGAATACAAAAAGATCATTTTGTATAAAAAATTGAAACTTTGCTGGTGGCCAAGGGGTATAGATATGTGAAATAGGCTCTGGCACTGAAGGTGTTGCTGGTAGCTTATTGTTTTAACTTTTGTTAGATATCAATTCACTTATTACATCTATTTCTTGTTTGATCATACTGCATTTCATAAATTATAATATTTTTATTTCCTGTTGTTAATTGATTACTTCTTGTATATTTTTAAACTTGTCTGTAGAATATCTCAATAAAATAATTAATTATGTTGATTTACAATTCCTATTATTTCTTGATCATAATCAAAGTTAATTATTAACTAGATTGTAGGCCTGTTATGATAATAGACATCAAGACTTTTAAGGGATCCTCTTGAGGACCATATTGTCAAATGAATAAGATCTACAGCACAGATTATGATGAGGTAATTAGAAACATGGGAAATGGAGTGCTGAGGTAGAAAGAGATGATGAAAAGTTAAAGAAACAGAATAGATTAATCACAAAAGAAAAAACATGATTCTGCTCATTTCGGCCTATTTTGCCATTTTGTTTCTGAGGTTTTCCATCCTCTTTTGAATTTTTTACTGAGGTTTCCTCCCCTCATCGCCTTTCCATGTTTGTGTAACTTCTTGAAATGTCAGTTTTCATCACTGTTTAGAAGCTCAGTAAGTCCTCTGATATTAAATTTGTTGTACAAGTTCTCTTTGTTTTGCTTCATTTGACATGCTGGCTCTATATTTTCTTTTCGTTTCTGCAGCCTTTCGCCACTTTTTAGCATCATCATCTTCTATGTTTTGATCGTATTTAAAAAAAAAAAAATAATTTAGTGGCACTTTCACTCAACAATGTTTAAATGTTTTACAGTAATTGCTCGAGGGTGGAGGCCCCATCCTAAGGACAGTTTCTAAGATTTAAGTACAAAACCTAATGTTGATTTATTTATTCCACTTCATTTCAATAAAAAATATGGAAAACTGATTGAAGCAAACAATGGCTGCACAAACATACATAATTAAATACAACAATAATACAGATAGTATTATAATAACCTGCATTTTTTAAGGTTATTTACTCTCTGAAATATAAAATAACTTTTAAAATAATAACCTATACAATGTTGTTCATCCTCATTTCTTTTACAGAATTTCAAGGAACAGTTTCACAACTACAATAAATTTGTCTAAAACAGCAAAAAAGATTCACTTAAATCACTTTCACATTTTTTTTTTTTTTTTTTATCTCACCCTCTAAATTTATTTACAAAATAACATTTTCACACTTTAATTTTCCACTTATAAAAAAGTGTTTCTAGTGTATGAAGTTGTCATGAAAATGATTTCTACGCAGGCTGGACTCTTTCTCTTAGCGGTTTATTATAAGATTACTTTTTGTGTATAGTTAAGAATTCACATTAAATTATGAAATAATTAAAACAGCGCCCTTGAAAGTAATATATTGTATGTACAAATAAGTTTTAAAGGATTTTTGTGACAATTGGGGCTTTAATGTGTAAAAATAATAACAAATTGATTACTCTAAGTATTGCCCATCGCCAGCAATGACTTTATCCCCATATTTCTGGCATCATACGAATTCTGTGTTGAAAGAAAGACTGGTCTTTTGAGGTAATCCAAGAATAGATCCTTTTTTGCATTCCTCATAAGAGCCGAACCACTGCTCAGACAGGCCATGAATCATTGATCAGAACAAGTACTAGGGAGAAGGAGCAATATCTGGAGAATACGATGAGTGGAGTGGGATATATCTCATTAGAATGTTTCCAAGTAGTTTTTGACTGGATAGATGAAAAATTTCCTTTCCACATCTCTTGGCTCTGATTGGTTTGTTCTATAAGTTCCAAGTTTTGTGACAACAGTATTGTATATTGTCATTCTATCTATGCTATAGTTCACTACTTCTAAGGACCGCTTGGTCTCCTAAACCGCCCAACCCTTTTAGGAATTTCTAATTGTTGGTTAAGAGTCATTAGGAATTTTAAACTTTAAATGGAATTTAAAATGAAATTTAGAACCATTTGAGTGTGTTTTGAATTACACCATGTTATTGGATTTCTGAGTTGATATTGTCATTAGAAGTATTCTGATTTTATCTATTATAAATATAGTTATATTACTGTTACAGTAAAACTTACTCAATTTCAGGAATACAATCAACATATCCAAGATTTAAAAGAAGAAATGGAAGATGCTACAAAATCAGCGGAAGTTATCCGCAATGAAATCCAGACCTTCAGAAGCAAGTATGTTACACCATACCTTTATAATTATTTTATTTTAGGATGGTTTTATTTTTTTTCTAAAGTATTAATTTAGGCGTACAATCTTATTTTTAGTGATCCAAAGTAGAGAGTGTAAATTACAATTTATTTGTATCTAATAGAGAAAGTATAATAAATTAATTCTACTAATGTTTGTAAAACGATTTAAATTAATAAGATATTTTTCCATTCTAATTAACATGGCAGAACAGCATTATTTATTATACATAAATTATTTCATATTTTGGTTTATTATTTTCAATAATGAACCTTTGTAATGTACCAAGAAAAAAAATTGAACACCCCTCAAACATTGAGGTTTTATGTTTTAAGATTTCTTGAGTCCAAAATCCAATAAAAAAAATCATTTTAATTTCTCCAAAACTACTAGGCCAAATTTTTTTTGCACCAAATTCACCTGCATGATCCTCAGAATTTGACATTACCATCTGACATTTCGTTTTAAAATGGAGGCTGATTAAAGGTTTTATATGCCCATATCTGGGCCATTTATGAAGATAGAGGAAAACTATATTGTTTGGAATCATTATATACAAGTCTTTTTAAAAAAATAAATCAATCTAAATACATTTTTTGATGTATAACTATTTTGAAATAATAAAAATCATAGTGTAATAATTTGCAACATTCATGTATCATCGGTTTGGAGGTAAAAGTGATCAACTACATATTTGTGAAAATGAAAAGTTGTTGATATTTATCTAAGGGTGTGAATTTCTTGAAAATAGTGAATTCTGCTTGAATTTTTTACATCGGAAAAAAATCAGAAATTATGCTTGAAAAAAAACCAGTCATCAGGAATTTTTAGTTTTTAGTCTAATATTTCTATTTTTCCATCAGTATTAAACAACAAGTGCATCAAATATTGAGAAGAAAGCCAAAGAAGTTGTTCTCCTTACCATCTCTAATTCTTTGAAAGCTAGAAAAAGCCTCCTTCTTCTAACTTTGTTCTGTCTCACGCTACTGGGTCGCTCATCCTGTCGTAAAGTGAACTATGGATGCTACAGAACGGTAAAATGATATATTAATACATTAGTATTGGATCTAATTAGCTCCAAACGTCTCCGAGTTTCAATTTCAATCTATTTACTCTCATCTTCTTATAATAAATTGCCCTTGAGGCCGAGAGTGGAGTGATAAGGTTAAGGGGTTACCAGAGTTCATTTTATTCCTATAATTACGATTATTTTTTATACATATAATATATAATAATTTTATATATATATATATATATATATATATATATATATATATATATATATATATATATATATATATATAATTTTATTTTGTCATGTAAAATAAGTTTATGAATAAAATTGTGGTAAACTTTATTCCAATACATGAATTTTATTTATATACAATTGAATTTATACTAGTATAAGAAGTTAAGTGAATTTTTCATTATCAAACAGGAATAAAATCTTTATATTTATTCAAATTCATTCTCAAGTCCACATTGCACATTTTATCATAAGCTGACAATGTACAACATTTTATGGTTCCAATTTTGTTTTAAATTTAATCGAATGAATTAACAAAAAGTGTCTTGAATTTTATTGTTCACAGCTTTGAAATCCTTGAATGATGCTTTATCGCTAGACACCCTGTTGCTGTAGATAATTTAACTTATTGTTAAGTGCCTGAACTAAATTTACGCTTCATTATTGACGAAAATGTGAAATTATCATTAACTATAATTATTTATAATTATTATAATTATTATAATATAATTTAATAAATTATAATTAACTACTAATTATTGATAATTTCACATTTTCAAACATTCAAATTTTTATTTTCACGAAAATGCAGTTTATCGCTTTTACCACCAAACCGAGGATATATTGTTATTATAAAAACTAAAAATGAAATTTCTCAAAACTATAAAAACGATTTGGAATCTTTAATAGCTTTACAAATTTTTTATTAGGTACTCTATTATTCTGTCCACGGATCTTTGCTGTATTTGTGATATCCAGTTGCTCTTGAGGCCTTTTTATTCATTTCCCTGTGGTCACCGATTCCATAGTGACTGTCTCATGAGTGAAATTATGCAGTTACTACCAGAAAAAAAGAAAAATGTTTTGGGATTTTTAAAGGTAAATGTTTTTCCTTTTGTACTTTGTGGTGGAATGGTTGACTAAATGCTTTAAAGAAACAATTTTAAAGTTTTAATTTTTTCTCTTACTATTATTTTAAGTTTTAACAAATATTTATACAATTTATAAAATGCTTGATGTTATGCTTGATATAAATATAACACATTTGTGTTGACCTTACGCTATAGAGACATTAACATTTAAATGGGCCATCAAAATTGTGTTTTTGAGCCTTGTTTTTTTTTATAGAACAAAAAAAAATGTTCTCATAGCATTCTAATTGTCTTATAGTATGTATTAGCATTGTTGCAATGGTTGTACAATAATGAACAGCAAATTATTGTACACAATGTATTTATTTCCTGCATCCTGGATGCTGTACATACTAAGGTGGTGTTCCTCAGGAGACAGTCAACATCGAAGTGGGTTGGCACAAGATTTCTAGTGATATTTAAACTACTTGGTAGTCATGGTCTAATTAACAAATTTAGTCGGATGGGAGTTTAGCTTGAATATATGGCAGAAACCAAGGCATGCAGATTGTGAATGCCAAGGTTCTCCAAATTTATGATAGGTAGATAATTTAACTTATTGTTAAACTTTTGTATGTCTTAAAGAGTTTCTAACTGTCAGCATACAAACTTAAATTCGAGAAACATTTCAGAAGTTGGATTTTTTCATAGTTATCACCAAATTCTTTTGATCATCTCTTAGATATTCATTGTTGTTACATCTTAGTCGTTTTGTAGATACTGTCCATAATAATCACCTTCAGCTTTTATAGCTCTTTTTTGAATAGTCTGTTAAAAATTTGCTTATTTTATGGATAGGTTCTGATCCTAAGCATAACATCTTGTCTTAACTAGGTGCTAAAGCTTATATTTATAAATAAAAAAAACCTATACCACTACAATCTATGAAGGATTTTGGGTTCAGTACTGTTTCTAGATCAAAGGTTGTACAAGAAGGTTACTTGACCAAGATCCTATTCAACCGCCAAGTTTTTCAGTTTTTTCCCCAATTAAGAGTACCTATTTTATCGAGGCTGGATGAGCCCCAGGAGGGTCTCCGGAACACAGGGTCGATCCATAGCTGATGTAACAGAATAAATAATTATCTTCCTCAGCCGGATTCGAACCCCAGGAGATAGGAGCACGGTGCCTTACTCACTGAGCTATTACGTTGCTATATCTTAATGAAATAACTGATAATTTTTTTTAACAAAATGAAAATTACTCTTGAAAGACACTAAACTATTTATAATTCAAGTAATAGCTTGGCCATTATCAGCTGACGGACTATCTGCCCTGCACAGCTTCCAAAAATTGTGAATCCAATTTAGGATCTGTCTGCTGGTCTCCACGTATGTGGTTGGAGTCTTTGTTTGGCGATTGCAGATGAACAAATAATTTTTTATTGCTCTCTGGGCTTATCGTTTTCTGTGAAGAATAAGGGATCTCTGTAAGTGCTTACATCTGAAGGTGACCCTACATGATCAGTTTTTTCATCCATACGAACCTTAGATTTGAACAATGGAAAAAGGAGTGGGACTAACTGTCAGTTTGGAGCGAAGAACGATACCCCCCTACATGATCGATTTTTTTCATCCATCCGAACCTTCCATCCACTCTTTTTAATTGATTTATTTGATTGATCTTCTTATAGATATAGAATAATCAGAAATAAGTAAATCAAAATCTAATAATTACTATTTAAATTTCCACCCCGATCAATGTTCATGTTGAGGAAAATTGATCAATGTTAATGTTGAGGAAAATAAATAATAATTATTGTTCGAAGTTGACAGTTCATCTTTGAGGTGAGGATTTCTAAAAAAAAAATAAATTATTTTAAGCTTATATCTGAAATGAATTAATTGATACTTTATGGATTTGGTGTCGTGAGAACATTATTATTACAATTTTTATAAAAATTTATCAAAATTGTATCTATAATTTACAAAACAGCAAAGAAAAACTGACATGTTGGAATGTGCAGCCCTACACGGGCAATTTTTATGCCATGCTTCCAACATATCAGTTTTTCCATCAGTTGCCAGGTCTCTTGGAACACCAGCAAAACTGATTATGTAGGGCTACCTTTCCTCTGTTCTTGAGCTGTTATATAATTGTATTGGGGAACAAAGCTTCTACAGTTAATGAGATTCAAATTGCCAAACAGAAAATTTGTGTTTTTAAACAATAGATATTACTTTTTCTTTTTTTAAATGAAGTATCATCCATTTATCATCTTGCAATTCAGTTTTTAACCCTTATCATAAACATTTGAGTAGTAAAACATGTACATCTATGCTTTTAGAAACATCTGGAATCAAATCTAAATGAAAATGAAAAAGAGAAAACTAGATTGGAAATAGATTCTATTCTTGCCCACCAGTGTCTCTTCTGTGGAGATCTAATGATTGAGTAAGTTTTACTGAATAATCATTATTAAAAGTTTAATTTTTATGGAATCAACTTTCTATGTAAATTTGAATATTAACAGGAATGTTACAAAAGTAAAATTAATAAATCCAAAAAATGAGTTTTCAGAACTGATGCTGGACTACACTGGATATCGTTAATAATGACCCTGAAGAGGCTTGTCATTTTTCATCATAATATTTAGTGTTTTGTTATAACTGATACCAACTCTGAAAGAGAGCAAATTTCAATGATTTAGAAAACAAATTGTCAAAAAAAAAGAATTTATTTCAATGGTCTGGGTGGCGATCAAGAATAAAATGAAATACTAGTAACTATTTATTTATTGCCAACATTTCGGCCCAAATTGTAGATCTTAGCAAGGCTCAAAATAAAGATACAATGTAGTTCGAAATGTTGGCAATAAATAAACATTTACTACTTATTTATTTTATTCTTGACCACCACTCAGACCATCTCCTTCATGATTTATCATACGGTCAACTATGAATACATAGAATTTATTTTAACTTTGTTAAAAGCATGAAATTTAAATATTTTTTATATAGATTTACATATCAATATCGCACATCCATAATGAATGGACAGAACTCAAGAAATGTGTTTTTGTTATAATGAATATTAGACACAGGTTAAGTTCTACATAGAAGCCCCTTTCGTGCTGGTATTACTTATTAAAATGGTATTGTACTTAATTGGTGTTACTTAATATATCTATTGGTTTGGCCTGATCTTTGAGGACAGGTTGCTGTTTGGGATAATAGGGATCCAATTATTAAAATTTCTGACGTTAGCAATCATGAGTTGTGCCTCTTTCATGCGATATGCAGAATAATTTTGTAATTTTTACACTATTTTTCAAACAAAATACAGTGGAGTCTCACTTATATCAGGGATAACGGAAAATTCTTCATATAAGTGAATAGGGCCAGGTTTTGTGTTTTTTAAAATAATGACAAACTGTTAGCTAAAAAGACATGTAATAATTATTCACTTTTGCTTGTGAAGAAATTGGTAAATTGTTTTTACCAAACAATTTAAAATTACAAAAAAATAATTGAAAAAATTTTATACAGACATATATATTAAACATATTTCTTATACATACTTATAAAAAGGAACTGAACTCGAAATTCTCAAATAAAAGACAAGTAAATTACATGAAATAAGGTAACAATAAGGTATGTACGTTAATTGAGCTTAAAAAAATAGATAATCATATTTTTCCTCAAACTACATTCTTTAAAACTTGTTCAAAATCAACAAAAATGTTTGAATCTTTTTCATTTATGTCTTTAGAATAAACGAAACGCACCACTATCTCGCATGCAGCTACCTTTTGGACAAATGTTGGAGGTGCTTATAATAGGTTTACTAAATTCAAGAGACTAGACTAGTTACTATAACCGATGTCGTTATAGCTGGTATCCAGTGTATAATGTATACTTATGGCATCAATTGTATAATTATGTAGGACCAAATTTTAAAGAATCCATTACCACATTTCAGCCTTTATGGTGAACGCGCACTATGATCCTGACAATCATTCATGCTTGTCAACATATCAATGTTGACACTCTACAGTGATTCTCCCATACAAGTAACATTATTTACCAAGTAAATCACTTTTGATTGGTATTCACTTTTGGTCCCAATACCTAAACCCGACAATATGGTGTGTCTAACTGTTGGTTACAAAGTTGCAGTCTACAAACAACTCAAGGACGTACTTTATCCTATCCCGCAGATTGATTTGGTAATAAATAACATTCGAGGTACTAGTGTTTTTTGTACTGTTGATCTTATGAGGCCTACCTTCATGTGTAAGTTGATGAAGAAAGTAAACAAATCCAAACTATGTCAACATATTGAGGAATTTTTGCCATGAAACGTCTAAGCTTAGGGATAAAGTCAGCTCCTGCAGAATTTCATTAGATTTTGGATCAAATATTATCTGGTCTAAAGGGACTGGCAGCATCTTTTGATGATATCATCTATGGGTCAAGTAGGAAAGAATGTTCAGAAAATCTTGTTAGCTGTCCAAATCGCCTTCACCAGTACGATCTTCTCCTTAACCGAGTAAATTTTTATCAGTACATCAATTTCCTACCTTGGACACATTATGGAACATAATATCCTCAAAAAGTCAAAGCTCCGTACCCATGTGATGCCTATGGTGTCAGAAGATTCTTGGGCTTGGCAACATAAGAAGATTCTTGGGCTTGGCAACATAAGAAGATTCTTGGCCTTGACAACATATTAAACTAAGTTCATTCTGAATCTTTCTTCTCTTACTTTTCCATTGTGCTGTTTGCTTCATAAAACCAAAAGTTCAAATGGTCAAATGCTTCTAAAAATGTATTTCAAAAGTTAAAAGAATCCTGACTAGCCTGTACTGCTTACGTGCGATGCCAGCCCGGCAGGTATGAGGGCTATCGTGGCTCATATAGTCCAAGATCAGGAGAGGCATATTGCTTTTGCAACCTGATCACTGCCAAATGCGGAAAGAAATTACTGCCAACTAGACCATGAAGCACTAGCAATTATATATGCGGTCAACAAATTTCATCTCTACCTTTTTGGTCGAAAATTTACTCTGGTGACGGACAATGGCCCATTAAGTCGAATTTTTCACCAGGATGTAAAATTATCAGTACTATCTTCATCATGACAGTTCTAAGCGGATTTGGTTATATATTCAAATATAAGAAGGGTGATGAAAATGTAAATATGGATTACTTCTCAAGAGCACGATTGTCAACCAAATTGCCAGATTTCAATGATGATGCCATAATATAACAGAAAAGCATCAATCAAATATCAACTGACATGGTATCTGCAAAGTCAATAGCAGCAGCAACTCTTAAAGATTGGATTTAGCAAATCTTTATCAACATCTGAAAAATGGTGAAATTCAAGATGAGCAGTTTTTCCTACTAGATGGTGTGATTTTCAAAGGCCATCAAGTTGTAATAACCATTCTCTACCCACAGTGTAGACTTGCTGAACTTCACACAACACATATTTAAACATCAAAAATGAAGAGTTTGGCAAGAAGGTATTGTTACTGGAAACATTTGCTAAAATCTGCCAAGCCTACGCCATGACAAATTGTGATCCACCTGCTGCTACACTCCATCCATGGGAGAACCCTACCTTAAATTTCCAACTTGTCCACGTTGACTATGCAGAGCCCAACAATGGACATTTCATATTTATCCTGGATATGTCCAATTCCTCAAAAGAAAACTTGACATGATGCATTAGGAAAGCGGTTCATTACAGTCAAAAATTCAAAATATTTTGTTTTGATACCGAGCTATACAACATACCCACAGCGATGCAAGAAAACACCAGCTGAACTGTATTTAGGCCGACAGATCAGGACGAAATTAGACCTACTCAAGCTGTTCAAGAGTCTAAAACCCGCTGCAACAACAGTTACAGCGATGCAATCTTGCTTAAGATCATTCATCCTGGGGGTCCATGTTCTAACAATCCTTGTTTATTGAAGTAGATATTCAGTTTTTTTTTTAACAGATTCACTTCCTTTAATATATCTTTATTATTTTTTTAACATTAACATTTTTTTACCCACAAACAAATGAACCTTTCAAAATTTTCTTTTAAATGGATTGGCTACTATTTTGTAAATAGTTAGATGCAATTAAACCAAATTTTTTTTTTGAATGAACAAACAACCTTTACAATTAATTAGTAAGATTATCCATAGACTTATTGCTAATTTGAATAGAAAAAATTGAGGCAAAAATTAAAGAGTAAGGAATTCATTATTTTATATTTTTACTATTATCCTTTCCTGTAAAAGTAATTTTATGTGTTTCAGATTGATTGACAAACCTTTTATTTCAGAAGAGGATTATGACAGAATTAAAAAGGAATGGGAATAATAGATCTGTTGGATCTAAGTGGACCTAGAGATTGTAGTTAGCATTCTCTCTCACCATAAGCCTTATGGGTTCAAATTTGATTACAAAGATATTTTTTTTTAACCCCTAAAAATATAGGAGTTTAAAAGAATGTCATTATTTTAAAAATATATAATTTTTTTTTTAAATATACAATTATTCAAAATCACTTCAAGATAAAATGGCATAGTCTATTGAGATGTTTAAAAAATTTGTATTTAAAAATGAAAAATAAAATAAATTTTGCTGATTTATAAAATAATGAAATGGATGTCTTCTAATTTTATTTGTTTACTAGTGATATAATGTAATAATAGTAAATAAAAAACTATTTTCTAGTCAATATTATAATGCTTCTTAGGCCCACTACATATTGAAAGAAGAGGATAGTACTACATGGGCTGAGTCGAATATGCGGTGTTGTACTGTAAACTGTGATTCTCATTACTGTCCAATGTGGGTTGTCCATGTACTGGGTTCCAATATATGGCAGGTCTTTGAGATGCTGTGTATTAACATATTTTATTTTTTAATAGTTTTATTAGAGAGTTTTCTTTTAACTCTAGTAACGGGCCATGGCCATATTTGGCCCATCTATCAAAAAGCAGGAATTTTATGTTCAAAACAGTTTGGTTACATTCCACTAAATAACAAAAGCTAGATAAAAAATACGTTTGAAGGCTTGGAATTGTGTGTCAGCGCGTTCTAGCCAAACTTCATTTTTGGTGAGACAAATAGTGCCCATTTGAGGTACCGGCATAGTTAGCTAACATTCAAAGTTGTTGAAACTTGTTTTCAATTTTTCCATTTCCTGGCAGATACAATATCCATGGTAGAATGGGAAACTTTTTAATATTATTATTTGAGATAGTATTTTTATATAGATATTGCAATTTTTATTTCATTTTACATTTCCGCTAAGATAATATCAGTAATTATGCGAGCAATTGAAGGAATTTGCCGAAATGTTTTTTTTTTAATTTATTTTTTGTTTATTCCTTTTTTTCTGCTACATAAATTTACTGTTATATTTTAATAGAATATTTTTAATTGCTTGAATTGAACTGGAAAAAAAAATGTCTTTTTACAGATATAAACCGTATTTTTATTTATCATAAATATAAACTGGTAAAATTGCCCCAGCTTGATGAAGCTTTTATTTCTTATTGATATTTATATTTATTTTAAATTTATTGGTGTTCTAGGAAGAATTAGAAGTTTCTTATTATATTTGTGAAGTGGATCTTCTATGTATTTTATTATATATCTTTCATCGTTAATTTATACTGACTATGTTTCGAGACAAACACCCCATCTTCAGGTTATTCTATTGCATCTATATATTAAAAAACAAACATATTATATAATTTAACAATTATTATGATCTTAAATAAAAACAAAATATATAGATAATTATACGTATTATCACAGTATATTCCTTTTATTCTGCTATATAAATTTACTGTTATATTTTAATAGAATATTTATAATTACTTCAATCGAATTGAAAAAAAATAAATAAAAATATATTTTTACAGATATAAACCGTCTTTTTATTTATCCATTTATACATATAAACTGGTAAAATTGTCCAGCCTGATGAAGTTTTTATTTCTTATTGATATTTGTATTTATTGAATTTTTAATCTATTTTTAACTATTTTGAAGTGCATTCAGCTTTTATAATATGTCTTAATCTGATCATCAAAGTTTTTTTTAATTTTTTTTTTAATAGTAAATGAATAAAATAAAGTATATATATATATATATATATATATATATATATATATATATATATATATATATATATATATTATTGTGTTTGTCTAATTAATGAATAAATATGAAAAAAATTTGATGTGCCTAACTGGGCACTGGCGATATATATCCCAGCCAAGTTTTTTGGGATAATTTTGTTAACGTTTTTCAAATGCCATTCCTGATTGCTAGCAGCAATATTGTATCAACACACAAAAATTTTCATCCTGCATGAGAGGGCTCATGTCATCTAAAGGGTTAATGTTTAATTTATTGCTATTAATTTAATCATTGCTACAAATGTTGGTTAGTATAGCCCTTTATTTTCAGTTATAGATGCATTACAGTCCATTTTTCTACCAATTTGAATTTTTTTTATTAACAAGTTCTATATCATCATGTCTTTGTCAATAAATGTTGACAAACGTATTTATTTTATGACTTCTTATTTTAATAAATATTGAAATTTATTATACTTATGTGAAAAATTCACTGACTGCAAAATAAAATCTGAAACAAGGGTACAAGAGTGCCAATGCCAAAAATGATGAGCTACAGCATACTAAATTTCAACTGTTGTTGTCTCGCCACAAAAATAGAAGAGGTGGAGGCTCTACCACACGATCTCCACGGAATTGTACTCATAGCACCATGGAACGATGTGAAAGAAGATGCCGCCTCCTATGAACACCAGAGGCGCTGAGACCAGTCATATCACCGTCCAGGTGCTCATGAAGCAGCCAACTTACATCAAAGGTATATACCAGCGTCCAAGGGGGTCACTGAGAGAGCTGCGTTAACTCATCGACACCTGCGTTAACTCATCGACACCTGCGGTACATCAACCAATCACTGGCTGATAGGAGACCTGAATGCCAGACAAAGTCTATGGCATAATACGACGGCGAACCTGGCGGGAAGGCAGCTGGTAAAATCAGCTGTTACAGTTGTTCACCCAGCCACTCACACCTTCCGCCACTTTGGAGATGTCTCTACGTCGACCATCGATCTCCTGTTAACAAGACAGCCAAACCGTATCACTCACTGAGTGCACTGTCTCAGACTTCATCTCGTCGGATTATCGCTCTGTGATCTTCAAAGTTCAAGCAAGAAGACCCAAGCCGACGGAGAAGAAATTTAAATACCAGGAGGCCAATTGGAGCCATTTCAAAGCCGAGGTATGCCATAGGCTGCAGCAAGTTCCGATCCTGCGAACTGTGGAGGACTTCACATCAAGGACTTCACGGACTACATCAAGGACTTCACGGCAGCATTAGTCGAGTCTGCGCAGACAGCCATCCCCACCTACTATCCACAGCCCCTCCATCCCAAATCATAGCGCTCATAGAAAGTAGGTGAGAACTTCTTCAATCGTCACCTCAAACTTACCACTCTTCATTGTGACCACGGACGAGACCGTCACCCTACCAGATATGGATAAAAGTGGTCTAATCGACTACATGGGTTACAGTGTAGAAAAGCTAAGAAATATCAGTGGCTCCAGGCAGTGCCATAACTACCAGAAATTTGGCCAAAAAACTTCTGTGGACACATCATAAAATGCGTTGGATGTGAAAACCACTAAACAAAGGAGTGCCCCAAAACAACCCTCTCAAATGTGCAAACTGCAATGGCCCTCATGTGGCCTCTTACCGTGACTTCCCTAGCAGACAAATCCTTAAAAAAAAGAAAACCAAGGTCACAATAAGACCTAACAATAACACCCAGGAGACCCAATCTCGTGTTTCCACCTCCACCTCTGACCCACACTCCTACACAGATGTCCTATTCAACGGACCACCACTCCCACCCTCACTCTCTCCTCCCCCCAACAGTCCACGGATAAACACTCATAGGTTGAAGACGTCGCAATGTTTAGTGACATGATGAGTATGTTTCATACTCCAATGAGCAGGCTTACCGTCATGGTTCAACAAACCTTCTTCGGAAAAATGAATGGATAGATACTCTATTCTTAACTATAAAATAACAGGGCTTGTAAAGCGTAAGCTCGAGTTAGAATCCCTCCTAGCGTCTCAATGGCCCTCACTTGTCGCACTGACAGATACAAATCTAAACATACACTTTTGTGGTTACCACTCTTACAGACTTGATTCACAAACCCTCGCACACGGTGGCATTGCACTTCTGGTGTGTTATGACGTCCCATCTAGACTGAGAAACAATAATACACTCAATGACGAAAAACACACAGTCATCACTATACAAGCCAAACTCAAACACACATACAAAATCACATGTTATATACAGAAGACAAGGAGCTAAACTCGACAACTTCAAGACACTACGGGGAACCAAAACAGATAGACAACACATCATCGTAGGAGACCTGAATGCTGAACCACACATGGAACTGCACTAAACCGAATGCATTAGGTACCCACCTTGAGGTGACCTCACTAAAACAAAATACACAGTTATACATCCTAATGCATACACATTCAGAAATCACTGAAACCCAGCATACACATCTACACTTTACCTGCTACTCACACAGATTCACAAATTGCACAACAATAGAATTCAGCGATAATGATCACATTCCCGTTATATATCATCTCGGCCGTGATACAACAAAAAGTCCACCAACTGACTACAAATACAACTTCAAACAGGCAGACTGGAAACAATACGAGAGCAAAGTCTACACTAACCTTAAATTCCTTCCGATTCATTTAATTTTTTTTTAAATTTGATATTAGAATTAACGATGTTTTGAAATATCAATATTTCTGTGCTAATATAATTAAGATGTTGTTTTTATTATTATAATTTAATTTCCTAAAGGATTCAAATACCAAGAAACAGGTTATTTCTCAAGCATTTTCCAGTTCATTTAAAGTTTTTTCTTTTTTTAATTTTATAAAAATATTACCGATATGTTTAAATACCGGTATCAATATTTTGCTTTCGACATCCCATCCTTAGAACAAAGCGGCTATAGAATAGAATAAAATAGAAAAATAAACTTTATTCTTTGACTTGGTTCCTAAAGAATAACAAGTATGTACCAGTAAAAAAGGAAACATGAAACAAGTCTGATCAAAGACTAAATTAATAGAAGTCAGTTAATATTTACAATGATTTCAATTACAATACATAAGAAACGAAAAAATAAAAAAGATTCTTTTGTAAAAAACATAATTATGTTGACACAAAAATAAAAGAAAAAGCATAGACAAAAAAATGATAATGAAGCCTCCGGAATTAAACAATCGTTAAAAATATTACTCACTTCCAATCAGGATTTCATGATTGGGGATTATAAAAATTATGAAATGATTCACAGAGTTGAAACTAGAAGAAGAATGACGGTTATTAGAAGGGAGGAAATTCCAGAGGACAATGGAGCTGGCAAGAAAGGAACATTAGAATGTTTTGGTTCTGTGGGCAGGGATATAGAGGTCAGAAAGGTGCGATCTTGTTTCCTGTGAGTGGACAGAGGATTTGAATTGTAGAAGGCTGTAGATGTAGAGAGGGTTTGGTCATGATGGTAATCGGTCAAGGACATGATGGTTCGGTATAGGAAAGATCCGAGGAAATATTGTCTACAAGTGAAGAGGAAGAGCCGATTTAACTCGCCTTAAAGGCGTGACACGTGAGACCGCCTCGAGGTATCGAAGAAAAATCTTAAAAAGCAATTCACGATACGCTTCAATCTGTCCTCGAGTACAAATGAGAGGCCACCGTATATCATGCAAAGTCGAGTAATAAGTGAGGACGAATTGACTATGGAAGAAGATGGCAGGAATGATGGAATAATTTAGGGTACTGATCGTCGGGAAATTTGGACAATATGGGGTTTACATAGGGTTACAAGGGTTTACATAAAAGGGTTTGGTCAATAGTAATACCTAAGTTTTTGGCAGAGGAGCTGAAAGTGAAAGGTGTATCATTTTGGAATAAATTAGGAGTGGCGGCTTTGGATCTGAGGAGGGAATTGGAACCAATAACAATGGCCTGAGTTTTCGTCCATGGCGGTATGTATGTCATTAGTGATTTTGATGATAACGGATTGTGTTTGGAGGAGCCGGGTCGGAAACCAAATTGGAGAGGATCAAGTAGTTTGGACATTTCGAGAACACTAGATATTTGTGGTTGGACTATTCTTTCTAGAGATTTGAAAAGGTTAGAGAGGATGGAAATTGGGCTATAGTCTTTAGTTGTTGGTTTGGAGGTTTTGCTAATATGATGGAATAATACCTTTTTCCAGAAGACAATAAGTTTTACGTTTTCACACAATTTATTTTCTTCAAAACTTTCAGAAACATAAAACGACAAGATGGTAGTTATGTAAAATATTTACATACAGATTTCTAAGGTAACTCTTTTTTTCTGTATCAAGGTTACATTTTAAGGAGTATCTGATTTGTTCAAAGTCTGTATTTCAGAGTTAACTTTAATGCGTTTTAAAGTGCTGGAGCGTTTTTTATTTCTAGTTTTTCATAGATGAACTTACTAAGAAAATCTAACCTAAACCTATTCTAATAATTGCAGTCATATCACAGTTCTGTACTGAGACTAGTGATGGGCAAAACTGTTTATTTGGAGTAGCAGTAGCAACTGTTTCTGCTAATTTAAAAAAAAAACAGATACAACTGTTTCAAACTCCGAAACAGAAAGCAAAAAAAAAAATAAATAAATAAAAAAAACTTTCTTATTAATTCACGTATTAATCTCGTTTTTTAAAATTCTAATAATAGATAAAATGCTCTAAGTAAACTTTGAGGCATTTATTAATTTTTTTTTTGTAAGGAACTTTCTTTTCTCCATCTTATTTTTTTTCTCTGTATAATTTAATTAGAAATGATTTTATAAATTATTTAAACGCCTACGCTATAAAATGTTTGTTAAATTAATTTATTGAGTACATTAAAACTATTTTATTTTATATTACAAGTCGTGAAATATTTTGCCTATTCTGCTCTCCATTGCGTCGTAACCACAATTTTCTCGGAAATAGGAGGCTTCACAAACTAAAATTTCAGAGAACTCCCTTCCTCTTATGATTTTTTTTTTTTATCCCTTTCCCATATTATTCCCTCAGTTTCAGTTTCTACTTTGCTTGTTACATATCTTTCATTTCGAATTGTTTTTAGTTTTATTAATTTTTTTGAAAATACCACTGTATTCAGCACCATTTAAGGTAAGACCAATAAAATTTAATATTATTGTGAAATATGAGTCCTCGAATTGAACTGGCATTGTTATATGTGTTATCATTTTTTTTCCAGATAAAATGGATATTAAACGAAAAAAATCCGCTATTTGGCACTTTTTCACCCCACTTAACGATACGGAATCCTCTTGTAATTTTTGCAAACAGAAAATTAAATATAAATCTTCCATAACAAATATGAAGTCTCATATTAAAAGAAAACACCCGACAATTAAAATAGAGAGTATTGAAACAGAACAGGTGCGAATACCAGTAAAGCAAAACCCTCACTCTTCCCTCAGTAATATTGATGTGACAGTAAATTTGGATGATATAACATCACCTAGTAGTCAATCTATTTCAATCACTCAACCTGGACCATCAAGTATTGACCATCCTCCACAACCTGGGCCATCAAGTATTGACCATCCTCCACAACCTGGGCCATCAAGTATTGACCATCCTCCACAACCTGGACCATCAAGTATTGACCAGCCTCCACAACCTGGGCCATCAAGTATTGACCAGCCTCCACAACCTGGACCATGAAGTATTGACCAGCCTCCACAACCTGGGCCATCAAGTATTGACCAGCCTCCACAACCTGGGCCATCAAGTATTGACCATCCTCCACAACCTGGACCATCAAGTATTGACCAGCCTCCACAACCTGGGCCATCAACTATTGACCATCCTCCACAACCAAAAAAAATTCAGCAGTTGTTGAGTTTACCAAAAAAAATTGGTTTCCCTGAAAAAAAAGAATTAGACACAAGCTTCTTGAAACTAATAACAAAAGATTTTCAACCATTTTCTATTGTAGAAGACGAAGGTTTTCGTGAATATAGTTTAAAACTGAACCCCTTGTACCAGATCCCCAGCCGGAAAACGCTGGCGAATACATTATTGCCAGCTAAATATATTGAAGTCCTAGAACAGGCAAAAAATGCTATAAAGAACGCTGTTTCGGTGACAATTACAACTGACTCTTGGACATCATGCAATAATGACTCCTTTCTAGCAGTGACAGCTCATTTTATTGATTCAAATTTTGTTTTGAAATCACTGCTGTTAGAAACCAATGAATTCACAATGACCCACTCGAGCATTAATATAGCTAATGAGCTCAGAAGGGTGGTAACCGAATGGGGAATACAGAATAAAATTTTGCTTGTTATTACAGACAATGCAGCGAACATGAAAAAAACAATTATAGAAGAGCTGCAGTGGCGACATTTTGGTTGTTTCGCCCATACATTAAATTTGATAGCGCAAGATGGTCTGAAACCGTTAAAAACATTAATGGATAAAGTAAAAGAGGTTGTATCCCTCTTCAAAAAAAGTTCGGTTGCCAAAATAAAATTTGAAAATTATCAAAAACAAAGGGGCAAAGATCCTAAAAAATTATTACAAGCGGTCGCTACCGCTGAGGTGGAATTAAGAATTTTATATGCTAGAAAGATTTAGTGAATTAAAAGAAGACATCCAAGCTACCTTAGCTACTATAAGGAAACGATTGGCCCATCATTACCAATGAGGAATTCGACATTTTAAAAGAAATTTTTGAAATTTTGGCCCCGATGGAAGCAGTCACAAAAAATATGAGTGGAGAAAAATACGTGACAGCCTCATCGGTAATTATTATTTCAAATGGCTTAATTGAAGTTTACCACAATCTCTCTCAAGATTTGAAATATTCGGCCACAACCAAAGAATCCATTAATATCATAAATGACGGACTTCGGGAAAGATTAGGGTCTTTGGAAAGTAGCAAAACGTTGCTAGTTTCAACGTTTTTGGATCCAAAATTCAAAAACATTGGCTTTATCTCAGAAAAATTGGTGATCAGGCGAAGATTATGGTGACAAATATTCTAACAAGCCTTATCGAAAAACAACCACAAGCTACGCAAGTGGACCGACAAACCACAGAAATGAGCCCTGAAGAGCCAAAAAAATATGATTATTGGCGATCATTTGATAAAAAAATAGCGAATTATCAAGTCGTTGGAACACACCGATCACGTGCAGTTATAGAGGTAAAACGATATTTAGAAGAGCAACCTCTGAAAAGGAATCTTTGTCCCTTAAACTGGTGGAAAATGAATGCTTATAATTATCCAAACTTGAGTAAGCTGGTACGAGAAAAATTTGGAACCGTAGCCACTTCCGTTCCTTGTGAACGAATATTTTAAAAAACTGGGCAACTGGTATCAGATCGCCGCAATAGATTATCTTTAACGAAAATTAAAAACATAATGTTTATCAATAAAAACAGTTAACTTTTTTATAATAAGTGACATTTTAATTATTAAATGTTTTAATTATTTTGTTCTTTTTATACATATTGTTTAATTAGATTGCTAATAGCTTAATTTTAAGCTTATGGACGTTATATTAAGCCCCTCTGAAACGGTCAATATTATTTAATGTGATATATATATGGCAAGTGTCAATATTATTGTTACAATATTGACCTCAGCCGGTCAATATTTTAACGAAATTCCATATTGACTCAATAATATTGACCGTGTAAGCAGGGCTTATAACAAATAAATATATGTACTACCTTGTCTCTACTGTTAAAAAAAAAAAGTTAAATAATTATTAAATATATTTTTAATACTGGATATTTTCGTTTAATTGTTTTTCTTTTTTTCAGTTTGTAATGATATTTTTAACTGTTTATTATTTTAAAAGCATTTATACTGCTAAAATAAATACTTCCTGCTCAATGAATACATTTTTTCCCTAATTAATTTTGAATTTTGATTGTAAAATTACATTATACCTTGATAAAATGTTATATCAATTTTGTGTCAGAAAATAAATAGATAAAAATTATTTTGTGTTTATAATTGGCGATGATAAAAAGTCAATTGACATTTCAGCTTTAATTGCAAATCATAATACATTATGAAAGCCATTAAGTACATTTATTGATTGAAAAAAGAAAACAAATGGTAGTTGTGATAGGAGGAGATAGTCAAAGTGTCTAAAAATGTCAAATTGCTGTCTATAGGTTAGTATCAGTGAAGCAGTTGAAGGAGGCTGTTTCTGCTAAATTCAACAGGTACGCTCAGATCAACTGTTTCAAAGAAGCAGATAGCATCTGTTTCAGGAAGCTGCTTCTGCTAAATTCAACAGGTACGCTCAATAAACTGTTTAAAAAAAGCAGCTAATTGTTTCACATCCCACTGCTAGGTGTGGCTAGCATAGCTGTTGCAGGAACCTGCTTCTGCTAAATTTAACAGATACGCTCGAAAAACTGTTTCAAAAAAGCAGATAGCATCTGTTTCAGAAATCTGCTTCTGCTAAATTCAACAGGTACTCTCGATAAACTGTTTAAAAAAGCAGCTAATTGTTGTTTCACATTCCACCGCTAGGTGCTGCTAGCATAGCTGTTGCAGGAATCTGCTTCTGCTAAATTCAACAGGTACGCTCGATAAACTATTTAAAAAAAACAGCTAATTGTTGTTTCACATCTCACCGCTAAGTGTGGCTAGCATAGCTGTTGCAGGAGGCTGTTTCTGCTAAATTAAACAGGTCGTTCAGTGTTTCCCTCTTTTCCCGATAGTAGCGTCCTATCTATCTACTAACCTGCTACTGTATCTGTTTAATTTAGATCGAAACAGTTAACTGTATCTGTTTAATGAAAGAAATTGTTTCAAATAAACAGATTGCTAATTAACACCCCATCACTAACTGAGATGATTTCATTGTCCTCTCGACATAGTCTGCTGCTAGCGCATTGGAGCTGATGCTGACGTTAACGCTCTGAGGAGCGGATTGATTGTACTAGTCAATGAATCGAATAACTGTTCACTAGTTAAGTAAAGACTTATTAAAATGTTTCTAGATTGATTGACGTGTATGGTCACTGCTTCGTTTCTATGGGTCATAGCGTGATGTTATAAAACCTTCCGCAATAAACGGTCTGTCTCTCGCACAAAGTTTTTCATATTGGACTGGCAGTTCCAGAAATTAGCGCGTTCAAACAAGGAAACTCTTAAGCTTTATATATTAGGAAACGTTTTTCCACTTCCAGAGTGGCCGACACTTTAAAATTTTGTTTTATGCACAAATACGAATTATAATATGGTTCGGTATTATCGAAATAAAAAAATACAGACATAATCATGTGTTTTTCTTACCGGATTAATAATTTATAACGTGTGATAATATGTTTGAATACATGTTTATTAATTTAAATATTTAAAAATAACCTAACTGGACCAGGCAATTTATATCTAAGCCTAAGGTATGTTATATATTTAAATTTATAAGATTACTATTCTCATAATAATCAGTGTGCTTATTTCTTCATATGAATTCTGTTAATAAATTATAGAATGAAATTTCGAATACCGTAAGACGTGGTAACTTTATGACAATTTGTTAACAATTGCCCTACATCTAGGCTTTTTATTTAGTCCATAGAGAAATTTTAATTTGACACACGTGAGGAGACAACAAATGTTTTTGTTGTCCCAATTTTATCCTGTCAGTCGTGGTAACTTTGGAACGTAGTTTCGATTGAAAATTCAGTTGAATTCACTTTCAGCGCACCTAATCGTCTTCAGAAACATTTTACTACGTTTCTTAAACCAGCAACCCTTCGAAAAATTCATTTTACAGGTACAATAATTCACCATTCTCCTACCACAAAATCTCTCCCTAGTAGATTTTGTGGGTTGTTAGCAGTGATGACATTTGTTTGAGCTCCACTATGTCACAGGTTCTAGGTTCTGGAATGGTTTATGGCCCCTCCAACACCCCTTCTTTTTCACTTGAAAGATTGAAATCCTCATCAGATTCTTCATAAGGGATGGAAAAGCGTCAGTAGTAGCTGGTTTCATCTTCTTCAGGAACAGTTCTTCTTTAAGAGGAACTTGTTTCACTTGATTCAGGGCGTGAATTGTGAAGAAGAAACCGAGATGAGGAAGATTGAGGAGTGATATTGTAATCACCAACTGGTTGCCACTCCACTTGGATTTTTTGTTATTGCTGCTCTTTACCCTTTTTTTTAGGTGCAGTTGCTGCCATTTCTTTTGGAGAGAAATAAGAAAATCATGAGCTTGACGCTTGTCACATATTAACCATTCATTTGGTAATTTTTTAGGTTTTTATTCATTTATCACTTGAAAAACAATATTTCATAACAGATAGTTACAAGCCAACAAAAAAAATACTTAAATAACAAAAGAATGATTGTGTTTGACACACCATAACAATTTTCTACTATATTTTCGTTAAAATCTATATTATATAGATAGTAGTATACCGACTTCAAAGATGCGTTAAACACAATATCTTTCCTATTAATCAGTAAAGAAATTCGAAAGAAAATTATTTCAAAATACGACCATCAGTTAATCTTATTCAACACTGAAATAGTTCGTTTTTTTTCCTATCAAAGATCTGCATAAGCAATTATTTTATGATATTAACAAAAATGTTTGGGTTTAAAAACATTTAATTACAATTTAAAATTAGGGTTTATAGTAGGAAGCACATATTTAAAGATCAGTAAAAAAGTAAACTAATTGTAGAATTTTGGAAAAATTACATATTTATATGTATCATAGGCGCAGACTTTCCATTTTGATTGGGAGGGCGATCGCCCCCACTCGCACTCCCTAAATTTCAGTAAGCATCAGCAGTGAGCTGGAGCCGTTGACTTGAGCTTACGCCCCACTCAACTCGCCCCATTTCTTCTTGGTATTGCTTACTGTTTAAAAATATCTGATGTGGGCAACACATGACTTCCTTGTACGCCTATTAAATTATAAATCCGTGACTCAAAAAGTGATACTGAATTTGGTTACTAGTTTCCGAAGATTGACCCTCGGCGTCCCGACATCCATCTATTGGCACACACACACACCACACATACAAAAACACACACTCTTGTCACTGAAGGTTTCATTCCGTTATTATATGCCGTTTTCCTTCAGTAGGTAACTAGTTTCCAAGATATTTCTCCATGTTCCGTGACAACAATAAAGCATTGGAAATCGACAGTTTCGACATTTTAAGCGGAAAACCCACTTAACTAATATTTTATTCTCATGCTGTAGACTTGTTGATTTCACAAATGGTGAGGAAAACTAGTATTTTACACTAAATTTTAACACTTAAAACAAGTAATAAAAATGTTTAATTGTATTGGAAAACAAATTGCGTTTGTAATCTTTATTACCAAAACATATGATTTCTCTTTTAATTTAAATATAATTTAAAGACATTTTTGAGATACTGCAATCTTCGGAAATTAGTAACCAAATTGAGGATCACTTTTTGAGCCAGCGATTTATAGTTTAATAGGCGTACAAGAAAGGCATGTGTTGTCCACATCAGATATTTATTTAACATTTTAAAACTTTTTGTACATCAAAATATTGGGGGAGCGATTTCGCTCCCTTCGCCACCCCTCTGTCTGCGCCTATGATATGTGCGCGTTAAATTGTAGTTTAAGAAACTAATGATCTTATTTATCTTAATTTTTACAACTGGCTCATATTTATGAAATTTTACACCGATGCAACTGTCACTGAATGTAATCTGTTTGATTGAATAGTTCTCCACTTTCAAGTTAAAATTTTTATATTGGTAACTAATCTAATCCTCATTTTGGTTTGAAGCTGTCGGATCTTCCTCAACATCCCCTTCAAAGACAGCGAAATCGTCGATTTTTAGATATGCCGCGCTGTTCAAATTAAATTTAAAAAAGTACAAGAAGATAATTTATAGATTAAATAATTTATGTTTCTTGATCGACTGTTATGTTATGATGATGAAATAAATAATCGGAATGCAGTCAACATGGTATATTTTTTATTGTTAAAGCCGATCATGTGAACCATCATCAGGGCTGAAATTTAATCAAAGATGCAAGAGATATAAGACACGTTCAGTAAAAAATAAAACTAATAAAGGTGAAATACAGATTACTTATTAATAAGGATATAAACAATAATATGCAATTCTAATATAAAATAAAAAAAAATACTATGACAAAACTAACCTATTTTAGTTCGAAGTGGTGACAGAACTGAGATAAGAAAGAGAGTGGTAGTTGGCGAAAGTATGGTGGGCGATAGTCGATAGTACTATCGACATATAGAGAACTCAAAAACTATCGATATATCGATATATCAAAACTATCGATAGTTCGTATCTTGCCTCAATAAATTAAATCTCGAATTATTTTCTTTAAAATATTTTTACATCTGCAGTTGCGTCGATGAAAAAAAAAATTGCGTGGTATTTTAAGCTATTTGGCTATTTGGTATTTTAGCTACTTTTATCTCTCCTTTTTATTTCCTAATAAATTATAAAATGTGTAATGATAGTTTTATTATATTTTAAAGTATTATTAAATTAAGTTTAGGAAATTTCAATCTTCGAAATTAAAGAACTTGTGCATTTCTCTCACACTCTTTCAATAATAATAAATTCTTTATTTATTCTAAGACACTAAAGACTAAATTGAAAATAAGGAATACCTATTTAAAATTCTTTTGGAATTGAATGGACAGGAAGTTACTGAAGAGTGATTTAAAGGGGAGAAGAATATCGGAGCGACGGATGGACGGAGTAATTGAATTCCATAAGGATGAGGAACGGATAAGAAAAGATTGGTAGGCCGTTGTATATAAATCTGATGGCCGAGAACGGGTATGGCGGGAATGGGTAGAAGATTTGAATTGAAAGAGATCGAAGAAATAATATTGTGTGTTAATATAGTGTGTTAACATTGAATAAAATGGGATTTGAAGGATCTTCCTGAGGCAAGCCTGTGTGTGAGTGAACTTTGGCCTCTCCCTCGGATGTTTGTAAGTAGTATGTTCTAAATGAATAGGTAATTAATAATCCATTACATTAAAACCTGGAGATCAATATCTATCAAGATTTTTTAAAACTTTTTATGCCAACTTTGTTATAAGCGTATTGGAGGTCCAGGAAAATCGTTAGGAGAATATTTTTGCTATTATAGGTTTTGCATATTTCATTTATAAAAACATGATTCTTCGGACGTTGAACGGTTTTTTTGAAAGCTAAAACTGTTCTGACTTAATATATGATTCTTTTCGAGAAACCACTCAGACTATGATTAACCATAATGTTAAATGTCTTCGCTAAGCAGGAGATGAGGGCGATGGGTCTCGAGCTGGATAGGAGGGAAGGGTCTCTGCCAGGTTTGGGAATAGGAATTACTGGAACCTGTCTCCAATCAAGAGGAACATCTGATGTTTCCCAAATATCAGTAAATGCTCTGAGTATCTTAAGCTTTAGAAATCTAGATAGAAGAGCTATCATCTCATAGTTGTTTCATCTACCGTGCATTTTTTGCCATGTAGAGCGACATCCGGCTCTGATTTATTAAATTTACAAGCGACTGGATGAGCTGAGTTGTATTCATTTTTAGGAAGATCTATGCTTGCCAGAATGTGTGGCACCACCTATAAATCGAGTTATCTCCAATCTGCTTGAGGAAGTCTTCAGCTTTACATGAGGTATAAGGGTTTGTCGAAAGGAAGACTTCTTACCTTGAAAACATCGATTTTTGTTCCACATCGATCGATAATTGCCAGAATAGATTTTGCCAGCAAAATCGTTTTTCCGGCTATCCCTCTTTGCCTTTGCTGTAAGCTATTTTACCTCGATTATGTCAGTTCTCATTATCTTATAGTTCTCAGTATTCATATTTTTCCGATATTTTTTTATTGATATAGCCTTTTGTTTGTACGCTACTCCCAAGACCTCATAGACCTCATTCCACCAAGGTTTTGGGAAAATTTTTTTGAATGGGCTACTATATGTTTGGTTCTAGGAATTGTCATCTCTCCTGAGTGAATAATAAAAGTGATTTAAGTTTTAATGTTATTCTCCATGTGGAAATTAGAATTCCCAAGTTGTGTTATATATAAATCACGATAATTTTCTTAAAAATACTTCTAGCCTGTACTATACCAGTGAAAGCACAGGAAGAGAAGGATATGGTTATTATTAGGTGGTCGCTGCCAAGGGTTTCATTAATTATTGACCATACTAGTCTATGAGATAGTTCCAGGGTTACAAAGGTGAGATCTGTGATAAAAGTTTTATGACCTGGACTCCCAATGCGCGTGGCTATACCAAATTCTTTTAGTAATGCAATGGGCTGCTGAGAAAGTTGTTCGATTATTATATTGCCCCTTGAGGAGTCTCTTGAACTACTATAGAATTTGGACTCTGCGTTAAAATCCCCTCCGATAATTACAGAGTAGTTACTTAGCTTTTCAAGAATCGAGAAAATTTTCGCAAACTGGGAGAGGTTTGGTCTGACAGAATGAACAATGCATACAGAAAATAAACAGATTTACAGATCTAAGTTTGTTGATTGGATAGCAAGTACTTCCATAGGGCCTGTGTTATAATTCCTTCACCTATAATTATGCTTCTTTATCACTGAGTAATTTTTAGATTCATATTTATTTGTTTTATTGAACCATCTTTCCTGAAGGAGAGCTTCATGCACCAAGTTTATATTCATGTATCTTATAAGTTCTTGAAATTTATTATTAATACTCCGGCAGTTGAATTGAATAATTTTAAATTGGTTAAACGTTTGAAAAATTTTGGTCTTGAAATAGTAGAATTTTTTTGTGATATGGATTTATTTTTATTGAATTTTGGAAGCTATGAAGTGTAAACTAGTGAATGCCTAATTATTTAAGTTTGAAATACTAATCCATGCTATGTGTTCTTGTTTCTCCTCATGTTGATAGACTGTTTATAATTTGTTTGTTGTCTCGAAAAAAGTTATAGAACGATTGACCGATTATATTGACAGTTTCCTTTTCATCTGATGAGTTCCTTATCTTCAATAGTAAAGAATTGAGAAACTGTATATATTTTGAGTCTGGTTATTATAATTGAAACTTTTTGGATTGGTGTGAATTGGATTAGTAACCTCTGAGATGGGAGGACGGGGTATGTCTCAGAAGTGGTCAGGTAATAATCCAGTACGCCGTCTTGTAATTGATCTATCCCTGTGATTTTGAGCTGAGACTTTGTTAAAGTTTGAGTCTGATTGATATTGTGTACGCTGTAAAGATTTGGTGACTCTGTATGTGCTAGTTCCGGAAAATCGAGAGGGAAGAACCTATTAAAAGTAGCTATAGGCTATAATAACTTAGCAGCTTCTTTGTAATTAATGGGCTGTGTTGCCATTACTTGTTTAATTTTTTTCTTGACACTTTCTTTATGAACAAGCTTTATCTGTTGGCAAATGATGAAGTTTACAATGTATGCATTTGGTAGAGTTCCCACACAAGTTAGTTTGGTGTGTGATGTCACCATATTGTTACATTTAGTCTTACCGCGGCATTTATCTTTGAAATTACCGTAATTTATTTAAAAATATTATACCGTAAAAATTTAAAAATAATTTCCGCAAAAAAGAGGCTTAAAGATATGGCTGAACTTTACGCGGAGCTAGATAAAGGGTGACGTTTTCAGGTAGATGCTGAGAGTATAGAGTTATTTGTGCGGAAGGTGTTGGTACTTTTAAAATCTCCTCTGCCTTGACTTCTCGGCGATATAAACGACGTACACTAATTATTTACTGACTAAATTTTCGAGAATCTCTTTTTCATCAATGTTAATTGCAATTCCCCTTATTAACCCTATTCAATTCGCCTTAACACCGTATTTATGCAATTTTCATGTCATGAAATGATTCAAGTTTATTATCATCGTCTTTCTCAATTATAAAAGGGGCTCAAAAGTGTCTCAAGAATCTTGGTGAATTTTCAAAATGTTTTGTAGATATGGGATTCGGGTTGCCCCCTTGGCCATCAAGAACCGTTAACGCGATTTCACAAGCACGTATTAGTTTAAATAGAAATTAAGTAAGAAAGAAAGGAAAGAAAATCAATGATAAGGTGTTAATTAGTACAAATATGTCAGTAGAGTAAAATAAATATTAGTAATAATATTGGGTAAGACTGGCCTGATAATCCCTGCGAGCTGTAGAGGATTAAGCGATGTGCACTCGACCACTCTCAACTCACTACTGTGATCTTATATCTTTGATTTAATTTCAGCCCTGATGATGGCTAATATGATTGAGCCAAGATGTCGGTTTTGTTATTTATTTATTGGGTTATCCAACAGGCTACCAACTACTCTAACCAGAGTGAGAAGCTCGAGATTCATTAAGTGTGGCCGCCATAAAACAAATTTCAATCCGTCCAGCGCGGGTTCGAACCTGCGTCGTAGCAGTCTCGAGATTGCTAAGGTGGCGCTGTAACAATCTCGGCCATCACGGCCTAGAAAAATCACTACACCTGTAACGTCGGCTTGTAGAATAAAAAATATACTTGTTTGACATTCTGGATAACTGAAGCAGGTATAAGAAATGATACCTCACTCGACTTAATTTGTACAAATTATGTTGCGAATATCTTTCCCGCCACCTATTACGACCCCTCCAGAGAGGATTTTCCCACCGAATTTTGGGCGGACTCTGCTTATGTCGATCCTCAATTCAAAGAATTCTAATTTTGCATCAGATAATGTTTGCAATAAATCTCATAGGCTTTGAGATAATCACGAAAAAATAAAATAAATAAAATTTGTATCATTCTTTCCCATCCCCCATCAAAACCCGTTGCGGAAAACTCAAGGACTTTTTACCAGCCATTACGGAAAGGCTAATAAACAATTTTAGGCCCGGATCTTTTATTTTTTTTTATGTTAGTGTTAATCCCTAAATTTACTGTACTACACTCAGAAAAATATTTCCCCCTTTTTCCTTTTATTCAAGACAATATCTCTGACATTTTGTCCTTTCGTGGTAATGACTTCAAAGTGAGAGGACAAATTTTGGAAAATACATCAACATATTCTACTGCAAAAAAAAAATTGTGGTAGACTAAAGTGCATTGCATTGCTGTTTTTCTGCATCCACAATTAGGTCCACTTAATGCATCTGCATAATATTAGGCGCAGAACTTCCTCAGGAATGACGAGCTAAGGAGCAGATTCGAACAGCTTTCAAATAGGTTTGTTTGAATTCCTAATGGAGTTGTTCAGGTGGTAAATCATTATCCAGCCAAAACTGCAATTGGTTGTATACAGGAAATGCATGCTGCCGAACCGCTGCCTCAATGGGAGGAGGTGCAGAAAAATGTTTGACTTTACACACTTATTTTATAAACTATTTGTATCTGCGAGGGGATATAAATGAGGCAGGTTTCCTTTGAAGATGCTCCATACAGTTGATAAAAATATTTAAACTCAGCATTTGCAACAGCCTAATTGGAGGTTACCAGGTAGGGTTCATGAGAAGCAAATCAACCATAGACCAAATATTCTCCCTACGAATAAACCTGGAAAAGCAAGCGAATACAACATCACAACTCACCACTTATTCATTGATTTACAAAAAGCATAAGACAGTATTGATAGGGAAAAAGTATATAAAGAGCTGCTGAAAATAGGCATCCCGAAAAAACTTGTGCGACTGATTAAGCTGACTATGAAACATGTGCATTGTAATGTCAAAGTACAAGGCGACATTTCAGAGGGCTTTGAGACACATAAGGACCTCCGGACAAGGTGGCTGCCTAGGCTGCCTTTTGTTTAACTTTGACTTGGAGGGTGCGGTCAGATCAGGAATACAAGTCGGAGACATTATATTTTTATATATATATTTACATGCTGTAAAGAATGGGTTCCTGACTCTAACTGATTCAGCCGCTGAAATAGGACTCACTGTGAACGAATCCAGAACATCAAACAATATTTAATAAATACTAACTTTTAGCTTCTAAACATAATTTTTTTAACTTTCTAATGAAACACTCTAGCTATGATATCGTGTCTACGACGTGCCTTTTACGATCTTTCAAAGCATCTCCAATTTCAGACCATTTTGGTTGCATGTAAATGTGTTAAACAAATCAGGACGATCATAGTGAACAAACATCTCTCCTGCATAGAACGGGATCCAGCAGTAAAACGGGATGGCAACACAACCATCTTTCCAATATCCGAAGCGTGGCTATCTCTCTTACAGATAGCAACTATAACATGAACATAGTTTTCCGCTCGCAGTTTGCTCCGGTTAAATCTTATTTAAGTTAAGTCTTTCTGTCCCTATCTTGGCGTAGATATTAACCAAAAACTGGTTGAAAAGACTCCGATATACCAAGATGTAGTTTATACTAACGTTATAGGCTCTTAAAATAACCTTTTTGTACCTTGCAAAACTTTTGCACTTTTTACTTCCTGCAAAAAGTAAAAACCCCTTGTTTTAGATTTTAAATATAAGTTTTTATGTTACAGAAATAAGTTTTTATAATCAATGAGAGTAGGATTTTTATCAAATCATGCCTTATTGCGCATCTACTACATAAGACGAGCGACCATTAAAATTTTAAGCAACATAGGCATTGTCGTTTTTGAGATACAGTGATTATTAAATCAGTCAGTCAGTGAGTTTAAATTATACTGATTATTCAATTACCTTCCTTTTAAATGGCCATCTGTGTATGTACGTGAAATGTAAAGTTTTCGATTTATTTAAAAAAAATAAAATACAAATTGAACTTTTTAGAAGTATAATCGCCTTCAAGCCCGAAACAAATTCTTTTTCTAGTCAACATTATTTTCATTTTACTTTTCGAACCGTCCGTTAAATCTTCAAAACATTTCTCACTGCAACAATTATATCGTTGACACTATTACTTAACATTATTAAATACATAAATAGTTATTAATTAATGGTTTTCGAAAATTAATTTCCTGTCATATCAATCAAAACTTTCTATTATAATATCTGTTAAACGTGTTTTTATTTTAATTAATAACTAATTAATTATTATTTTTTTAATGATTAATTAATATGAATTTCCCGAGTAAATTTACGTCTAAAACCCGCTCTGTGATGTCCTCTTTAATTAAAAAAAAACACAGGACAATTGGATAAGTAGCTTCGGAACCAACCGTAACAAAGATTTCCATTTTTTCTTTTATATATATACTAGCTGTTTCCCGCGGTTTCGCACGCGGATATTTCATTCCAAATCGTCAAAACTAAAAATCAGGAAGAAATTATTATTAAACTAAAAAAAACAAAAAAAAAACGAATAATATTGAACTGCTCTGTTGAAATATCTGTTAAACGTGTTTTTTTATTTTAATTTATAACTAATTAATTATTAATTTTATCGGACTAAATTTATACCTAAAACCCGCTCCGTGATGCCCTCTTTAATTAATAAAAAACGCATGACAATTAGATAAGTAGTTTCGGAGCCAACCCATAACAGATTTCCATTTTCGCTTTTATATATGTATGACGTCACCCATCTCCTCATCTACCCAATATTAATTACTGTTGATTTTAAATTGATTTATGTTAACAAATAAACATAAATTGATTGATGTTAATCATCAATTTTTGATTGAGGCTTAGGCAATAAAAAAAAGAAAGAATATTTTATTGCGGATAAGCATGTGAAAAGTAATTAAATTATCTAAAAAAATAATCATCGAAATCGGATCAGTATTAACAAAGATACAGTATCGGACAACCCAGAAGTGCCAATTATATCATTGATTTTACATGTTTTTTTTTTTTTTTTACAATTTTCTCGTAAACGCCTTTGATCTTAATGCTTTGATGAAACTTTCCTAATGTCGTATCCTTAAAGCTCTTTAACTTTTCACATATGAAGTTCATCACCGAGAAAATGCAGGAAAAAACAGATATATTGAAAAAAAAAAATTATTTATGCATAACTCAAAAAGAATGCATTTTATGGTAGATGTTTTAAATCATAGGGAGGATAAGGTTAAAGTTCTCTAAAAAACAAAAAAATAAATAATATAAATCAGACCAGCATTACCAAAGATGAAGTTTATCTAATAAGGACTATAGGACCCTTGATGGAAAGCCGAGCGCTTCCGAAAGAAGACGGATGTGATCGAACTTCCTCCCACTAAGCCTCCAACCTGTTTTCAAAATATGGCCTATAATAATATAAAAGTAGAAATTAACTTAATTTCTGATTTCATATTATTTAATGGAAACAAAATGTTTCCTTGGAAATATTGTACTTAAATTGTTTAAAAAACTACTTTTGTGAGATAAGACGTGAAGAACTGCATTCTGATGAGTTTTTTTCTTTGTGTGTGAACTCTTTAAAATTATATTAAAATATTATTTTTATGTGGTAAGGGAAAGTTGTTTATTACGCACACCGCACCAGTGTGTTATTTTATTGATTAGAAAATTGTTTCTTCACATTGGTAAATTTAATAAGCTCAATTCTCAAAACCATGCTTTTTCGGGTAAGCATAATTCTACACGAAACTTTTCAGCGAATTAGAAGCCAAACCTACACCAATCTCAAAAGAAACCTCGATTTTATTTATACGAAATTAAAGCTTAATAAAAATAGCGGTTTTCGTAGAATTGGGGTGTCTTTAGCCAATTCGGCTTTATTTTCATTTCATTTATGACAATGTTAAATTTCAGATGGCAAAAGGATACGAGAAAATCGGTTTGGTAGTAGAACCATCAGTCATTGAATTTACTGATTTTCTTTCTGGAGAAGAATCTAGCAGTCAGATCATAACTTTTTACAACAGAGGAAAACGAAAGATAATGTTGAAAATATTGAAGCCATATTCTTGGGTTAGCGTCGATTACACATTTAAAAATATATTTTTGTTTCGAATAATCGCTATTTCTCAAATTTGCCTCACAGGTATTTCAAGTAGATGATGACAGTATGCAGATATTTCTCTCGCCTGGCTTGTCTGTAACAAGGAAAGTAACCTACACATATGCTCATGACTTTTCTCATGAATCTAGCTTACCTTTGGTTATAGACAATAAATATTTTTTTGATATACCAATCAAAGTGTAGGTATATATAAATTAATTTTAGCTATGCATTCAACTAATCATTAATAGAAACTTCTTTTAACTAATTACGTGTATAATGTCTGCAGGAAGAGAGGCCAGTCATGTCTGACTGTATCACCTTTACGCCTCAATTTTGGTATTATCGATCTCGGTTGTCGATTTGTTGCCCAATACCTTGTTCTCACGAACAGCGGCAGTTGTACTGCAAAATTCTCTGTAGATTTCGGAAGCAATAAATTAGACATGTTAGCAACACCCAAAAAAGGTCAGGTTGCTCCATATGGTACGCAATTAGTGAAAATTGAAATGGCAGGATTCATGGCTGGTGAGCTGCTAGATGAATTTTGGTACGTACTTAACTCATATCATTACGATAATTTAATTAAACGAAAATTAAAATTGATATGATCTTGATATATAACTGAGTTAATGAAAGTCAATTAAAGTATACAGTTATTCCATGAGGTGAGTTAGAATGATCGGTGACGAGGCACGTAACTACTTTATGGAATTTTTCACATTACCTTTATAGAAGGATGGCTTTGGATCTTCTAGACAATATATGATATGTGGTTTTGTGATGAGGAATTCTCTAAAGTCCCCGAATTAATAGTTGAATAAGTGAAGTTTGTTAGTACAGGAGCTGTTCATGGTGAGGTATATCTTTGTTAAGGCTGGAAAACGCAATACGTTATTAAATGAGGAAATTGTTAACAAAAATAGTCTCCTGAAATTTTCTGATCTTGAAACTTGAAATTAAAAAAAAACTTGAAGCTGCTTAATAACTTTTTTAACTATTAATTGTTATATCGTTTAACTATTAGAATAGTCTAATTATTAAATGGTTTGTCAAATTTAATTTTTTTAACCTGACAGAAATCATTTCCATCAAGTTCATTCTAGCCGTTCTAAAGTAATGCTAAAGCTCTTTCAACAAAAAGGGTTGTTTATCTTCTCTTGAAGGATTTTTTAAAATTGGGCAGATTGTTCAGAGCTGATAAAATGTTAGTTTTATGATTTTTGACAAATTATTTTTATGAAAATCAACGATTCCATTTTTAAAAGGTTGAAATTGAACAATGGGAATCCGGTCCTTGAGTCTTTAAAGTTAAATCTGCTTGTTTTGTTCACAAGTTTATCTCATTCCATTATGCAAGCTTCATTTAGTATAATTTTTTACATTAATAAAACCTAACTGAATCGCTATCCATTTTTAGGGTGAAGAGTGAGCCTCCATCTAGAATAGAAGTAGAGGTCCACGTTTTGTTTCCTTATTTCCAGGCAATGCATCCAAATACAACTGGTGACTTCACATTAATCAATTTTAAACCGACATTCTTTGGAACAGAGAGATATGAGACCTTCATTGTGCAGAATGTATCGTCTATTCCTTCCTGTTTTGTCGTTTTGGCAGAGATGAACAATCAATTATTTGTAAGTTTTAATAACTTATTTAAGGAGAGCAGAAATGAATTAGGGCATAGATTAATAAGAACCGATTGGGGGTATGAGATGACATAATATTTTACTCCCCGAAGGAAATTTTCTAAGTTTTTCCATAGCTCTTGTGCTATCTATTTTCTGTTATTGTTACCATTAGTAATAAAAATTGATACGCTCTAGTAATAAGAAGGACGACCGACTGCAATTTTTTAACTCCAATATGGCTCCATTTCAAGGTTTCCAGAAATTGTTAAAGCCAGACGGAGGAATTTTACCACTGATGAGAACTAAGTTGCCCACAGTCAGTGCTCTTAATTTGCTTAGTCGATTGCGTGTCTCTACAGCTCTGTAAATAGTTCTCTATAGTTCTCTCTGTAGCTGGTCATCCGAGAATTTAATTTGACTTCCTCTCAAAACTGTCCTGGATTCGTATGGCACTGCTGTCAGGTTTTTTTCCCGATGAATTCGATTTTAGAATTCGCATTCGCCACTACTATTTCGTGGCCAAGAGTTATAATTATATTATAAGGCTGGGTGAGAAACCGGTAGACCTACGAATGGCAGTAAGGTAAGCAGGCAAAGCGGTGGAAAACTTGACATCCCAATCTGTCCCTCCTTCGTTTATGCACTGTATTATATTATAAATAGATTCTTATGCAAAGGCTCCCCTTATCCAAGCGAGGAGGGTACAGGCAATGAGGAGTGTATCCTGTAGTTAATTCTAATGTATCCTAAATTTTCTTAATTCTAAGCAGCTCCCAAATCTTTTAAAGAGAAATAGAAGAAAGAAAATTATGAATGAGAAATAGAATGAGAAACTCTAAGAGCTCAATGTGACAATGGAAACGGATCTTGCTCTCCCTGTCTAAATAGAATGTTGTTTTTAAAATTGATTAGTAATGGACGAAATTTTATTATGGATATCGTAATAAGCAATGAAAGGTTGACTGCCAAATCTTATTATGACATAATTTATATGAAGAGATCTGAAGATGGGACATTTGCCAATTTAAAATTGAAAGATTTCTCTTCACTTACCCCTAAGAAAATAACCAAATCTTATATTGAAAAAATCAAATTAGAAAATTGTTTAATGAAAATAACCCGATAGTTTAATAAAGAAATACGAAATAATAAACCGTAAATTTAGAAACGAAGTTTATAGAGATTAAAGAAAAAATCCAAAAGCAGTATTCCAACTTTTATTTTTGTCCTTATCGAATCCGAACTGGACGGGTTGACCTTTATTTGTGATGGACTATTTAACTGAATCCCGACAACTCCACTCTGTCTAGAATACTTTAAAAGATGGGCCGGGCCCTCGTACTGTGCATTCCCCTCCTCCCACATCCCTATAAATTGGACATCATTGTGTTCCTTGTGACTAGTGATTAAAAGCCAATGCTTCTAGAAAAAATCTATTAAGCATCAGGCTAAATTTGCCATCATTGAATTTGTTTCAAAGCTGAATAGTCAGAGAATCAAAACACATAGAATAATTTCAAAAAAATAATTGGCTGACATTAAAAAGCTTGAAGGTTGAAATTTCAAGACGTATGGGAATTAAACGGTCAACATTAACGAAAAGTCTTCAAATAAAACATGTGGAAAACTTATTCATCTTTAAAAGACAATAGTCATTTTTTATGATATTCGAAATGGTTCCTTAGAAAATGCACTCAATTAGCGGTGAAGCGGTAGGGATGTAAGCGCTATCAGTCTTCTTCCACATCAATGAGGAAATGGAGTAGTTATTTGCTTGATATACATCATTTAGTTTCATTACATTAACGAGCTTATATTATTTCAATAATTTAAGTGCTAGTAACAATAATACTATATATATATATATATATATATATATATATATATATATATATATATATATATATATAAAAGTTAAAGTATGATTAGGCATAATACAACGGTTAATCCTAAATGTACAAACGTAAAAAATAGTAATTCTATATAAAGAGGCTGAGAAGGCAAAAAAAGTCAGTGTTTTAATCAGTTCTCGAGAGTGTTTATTCTAACCCTTTTCTTTTTTTTTTTTTCTTTTGTGCCGAGACCATAAGTGGTGCCGAAACCCGGGACCTTTAGATAAACAGGTACAGGAACGTGAATTTTTTTTTTTGATCTTTTCTCTCTTTTTATTTTTTTTTTCTCTCTA